>OW799233.1:68224671-68673671 GCA_941918925.1 Phyto melanocephala
GTTTCGATTTTATTGGAAAAAACCCTTAAAATATTAAAATACTTTATTATTTTTACCATTAATTCAGAGTTTGGTGCCCTATAATTCCTGTCGGCGTCATTTTTAGAAAAAATATTTACTTCGACGAGCGAGCACGTTAGTTTTCTAGCGTATGGTGCTAGTTTTAGCTGGTATTGTTTCGAAATTATTGGCAAAAAAAAACCCTTAAAATATTAAAATATTTTATAATTTTTACAATTAATGGTGCCCTATAATTCCTGTCAGCGTTTTTTTAAACAAAAAGTGTACCTCAACGAGTTAACACGTTAGTTTTCTAGCGATTGGTTCCAGTTTCATAATTCTTACTGGTACTGTTTCGATTTTATTGGCAAAAAAACCCCTTAAAATAGTAAAATATTTTATTATTTTTACCATTAACGCAGAGTTTGGTGCCCTATATTTCCTGTGGGCGTTATTTAAAGAAAAAAAAAATTAATTCGACGAGTTAACACGTTAGGTTTCTAGCGACTGGTACCAGTTTCATAGTTTTAGCTGGTATTGTTTCGAATTTATTCGAAAAAAACCTTAAAGTATTAAAATATTTTATTATATTTACCATTAGTGCAAAATGTGGTGCCCTATAATTCCTGTCGGCGTTATTTTTAGAAAAAAATTTAATTCGACGAGCTAGCACGTTAGTTTTCTAGCGTACGGTGCCAGTTTCATAGTTTTAGCTGGTACTGTTTCGAAATTATTGGCAAAAAAAACCCTTAAAGTATTAAAATATTTTATAATTTTTACCATTAATGGTGCCCTATAATTCCTGTCAGCGTTCTTTTTAGACAAAAAATGTACTTCAACGAGTTAGCACGTTAGGTTTCTAGCGATTGGTTCCATTTTCATAATTCTAGCTGGTACTGTTTCGATTTTATTGGCAAAAAACCCCTTAAAATATTAAAATATTTTATTATTTTTACCATTAATGCAGAGTTTGGTGCACTATAATTCCTGTCGGCCTTATTTTTAGAAAAAAAATTTTATTCGACGAGTTAGCACGTTAGTTTTCTAGCGATTTGTACCAGTTTCATAGTTTTAGCTGGTATTGTTTCGAATTTGGTGCCCTATAATTCCTGTCGGCGTTATTTTCAGAAAAAAAATTTAATTCGACGAGTTAGCACGTTAGTTTTCTAGCGATTGGTACCAGCTTCATAGTTTTGGCAAAAAACCCCTTAAAATATTTAAATATTAATGCAGAGTTTGGTGCCCTATAAACCCTGTCGGCGTTATTTTTAGAAAAAAAATTTACTTCGACGAGTTAACACGTTAGTTTTCTAGCGATTGGTGCCAGTTTTGTAGTTTTAGCTGGTATTGTTTCGAATTTATTGGAAAAAAAACCCTTAAAATATTAAAATATTTTATTATTTTTACCATTAATGCAGAGTTTGGTGCCCTATAATTCCTGTCGGCATTATTTTTAGAAAAAAAAATTACTTCGACGAGTTAACACGTTAGCTTTTTCGCAACTGGTACTAGTTTCATAGCTCTAGCTGGTATTGTTTTGATTTTATTGGCAAAAAAAACCCCATGAAATATTAAAATATTTTTTTATTTTTACCATTAATGCAAAGTTTAATACCCTATAATTCCTGTCGACGTTATTTAGAGGAAAAGATTAAATTCGTCGAGATAGGACGTTAGTTTTGTAGCGACTGGTAATTCGACGAGTTAGCACTTTAGTTTTATAGCGATTGGTACCAGCTTCATAGTTTTAGCTGGTACTGTTTCGATTTTATTGGCAAAAAAAACCCTTATAATATTAAAATATTAATGCAAAGTTTGGTGCCCTATAATTCCTGTCGGCGTTATTTCTAGAAAAAAAATTTACTTTGTCGAGTTGAAACGTTAGTTTTCTAGCGACTGGTATCAGCATTATAGTTCTAGCGGGTACCATTTCGATTTTATTGGCAAAAAAACCCCTTAAAATAGTAAAATATTTTATTATTTTTACCATTAATGCAGAGTTTGGTGCCCTATAATTCCTGTCGGCGTTGGTTTTAGAAAAAAAATTTAATTCGAGGAGTTAACACGTTAGTTTGCTAGCGACTGGTGCCAGTTTTATAGTTCTTGCTGGTATTGTTTCGATTTTATTGGCAAAAAACCCCTTAAAATATTAAAATATTAATGCAGAGTTTGGTGCCCTATAAACCCTGTCGGCACTATTTTTAGAAAAAAAAATTTACTTCGACGAGTTAACACGTTAGTTTTCTAGCGATTGGTACCAGTTTCATAGTTCTAGCTGGTATTGTTTCAATTTTATTGACAAAAAAACCCTCTAAAATACTAAAATATTTTATTATTTTTACCATTAATGCAAAATTTGGTGCCCCATAATTCCTGTTGGCGTTATTTTTAGAAAAAGATTTACTTTGACGAGTTAACACGTTAGCTTTCTAGCCACTGGTACCAGTTTCATAGTTTTAGCTGGTACTGTTTCGATTTTGTTGGCAAAAAAACCCCTTAAAATATTAAAATATTAATGCAGAGTTTGGTGCCCTATAATTCCTGTCGGCGTTCTTTTTAGAAAAAAAAATTACTTCAACGAGTTAACACGTTAGTTTTCTAGCGATTTGTACCAGTCTTATAGTTCTAGCTGGTACTGTTTCGATTTTATTGGCAAAAAACCTCTTAAACTATTAAAATATTTTATTATTTTTACAATTAATGCAGAGTTTTATGCCCTATAATTCCTGTCGGCGTTATTTCTAGAAAAAAAATTTACTTTGTCGAGTTTAAGCGTTAGTTTTCTAGCGATTGGTATCAGCTTTATAGTTCTACCTGGTACTATTTCGATTTTATTGGCAAAAAAAACCCTTAAAATATTAAAATATTTTATTATTTTTAACATTAATGCAGAGTTTGGTGCCCTATAATTCCTGTCGACGTTATTTTTAGAAAAAAAAATTACTTCAACAAGTTAACACGTTAGTTTTCTAGCGATTTGTACCAGTTTTATAGTTCTAGCTGGTACTGTTTCGATTTTATTGGCAAAAAACCTCTTAAACTATTAAAATATTTTACTATTTTTACCATTAATGCAGAGTTTTGTGCCCTATAATTCCTGTCGGCGTTATTTCTAGTAAAAAAATTTACTTTGTCGAGTTGAAACGTTAGTTTTCTAGCGACTGGTATCAGCATTATAGTTCTAGCGGGTACCATTTCGATTTTATTGGCAAAAAAAACCCCTTAAAATAGTAAAATATTTTATTATTTTTACCACTAATGCAGAGTTTGGTGCCCTATAATTCCTGTCGGCGTTATTTTTAGAAAAAAAATTTAATTCGACTAGTTAGCACGTTAGGTTTTTAGCGATTGGTACCAGTTTCATAGTTTTAGCTGATATTGTTTCGAATTTATTGGAAAAAAAACCCTTAAAATATTAAAATATTTTATTATTTTTACCATTAATGCAGAGTTTGGTGCCCTATAATTCCTGTCGGCGTTAGTTTTAGAAAAAAATTTAATACGGCGAGTTACCACGTTAGTTTTCTAGCGATTAGTGCCAGTTTTATAGTTTTAGCTGGTAGTGTTTCGAATTTATTGGAAAAAAACCCTTAAAATATTAAAATATTTTATTATTTTTACCATTAGTGCAGAGTTTGGTGCCCTATAATTCCTGTCGGCGTTATTTCTAGAAAAAAATGTAATCCGACGAGTTACCACGTTAGTTTTCTAGCGTTTGGTGCCAGTTTTGTAGTTTTAGCTGGTATTGTTTCGAATTTATTGGATAAAAACCCTTAAAATATTAAAATATTTTATTATTTTTACCATTTATGCAGAGTTTGGTGCCCTATAATTCCTGTCGGCGTTCTTTTTAGAAAAAAAATTTACGTTAAAGAGTTAACACGTTAGCTTTTTCGCAACTGGTACTAGTTTCATAGCTCTAGCTGGTATTGTTTTGATTTTATTGGCAAAAAAAAAAACCCCATGAAATATTAAAATATTTTTTTATTTTTACCATTAATGCAAAGTTTGGTACCCTATAATTCCTGTCGACGTTATTTAGAGAAAAAGATTAAATTCGTCGAGATAGGACGTTAGCTTTCTAGCGATTGGTACCGGATTCATAGTTCTATCTGGTACTGTATCGATTTTTTTTGGCAAAAAACCCCTTAAAATATTTTATTATTTTTACCATTAATGCAGAGTTTGGTGCCCTATTATTCCTGTCGGCGTTATTTTTAGAAAAACAATTTACTTCGACGAGTTAACACTTTAGTTTTCTAGCGACTGGTACCAGTTTCATAGTTCTAGCTGGTATTGTTTCGATTTTATTGGCAAAAAAACCCTTAAAATATTAAAATATTAATGCAAAGTTTGGTGCCCTATAATTCCTGTCGGCGTTATTTCTAGAAAAAAAATTTACTTTGTCGAGTTGAAACGTTAGTTTTCTAGCGACTGGTATTAGCATTATAGTTCTAGCGGGTACCATTTCGATTTTATTGGCAAAAAACCCCTTAATATAGTAAAATATTTTATTATTTTTACCATTAATGCAGAGTTTGGTGCCCTATAATTCCTGTCGGCGTTGGTTTTAGAAAAAAAATTTAATTCGACGAGTTAACACGTTAGTTTGCTAGCGACTGGTGCCAGCTTTATAGTTCTAGCTGGTATTGTTTCGATTTTATTGGCAAAAAACCCCTTAAAATATTAAAATATTAATGCAGACTTTGGTGCCCTATAAACCCTGTCGGCGTTATTTTTAGAAAAAAAAATTTACTTCGACGAGTTAACACGTTAGTTTTCTAGCGATTGGTACCAGCTTCATAGTTCTAGCTGGTATTGTTTCGATTTTATTGACAAAAAAACCCTCTAAAATACTAAAATATTTTATTATTTTTACCACTAATGCAAAATTTGGTGCCCCATAATTCCTGTTGGCGTTATTTTTAGAAAAAGATTTACTTTGACGAGTTAACACGTTAGCTTTCTAGCCACTGGTACCAGTTTCATAGTTTTAGCTGGTACTGTTTCGATTTTATTGGCAAAAAAACCCCTTAAAATATTAAAATATTAATGCAGAGTTTGGTGCCCTATAATTCCTGTCGGCGTTCTTTTTAGAAAAAAAAAATTACTTCAACGAGTTAACACGTTAGTTTTCTAGCGATTTGTACCAGTCTTATAGTTCTAGCTGGTACTGTTTCGATTTTATTGGCAAAAAACCTCTTAAACTATTAAAATATTTTATTATTTTTACCATTAATGCAGAGTTTTGTGCCCTATAATTTCTGTCGGCGTTATTTCTAGAAAAAAAATTTACTTTGTCGAGTTAAAGCGTTAGTTTTCTAGCGATTGGTATCAGCTTTATAGTTCTAAGTGGTACTATTTCGATTTTATTGGCAAAAAAACCCTTAAAATATTAAAATATTTTATTATTTTTAACATTAATGCAGAGTTTGGTGCCCTTTAATTCCTGTCGACGTTATTTTTAGAAAAAAAATTACTTCAACGAGTTAACACGTTAGTTTTCTAGCGATTTGTACCAGTTTTATAGTTCTAGCTGGTACTGTTTCGATTTTGTTGGCAAAAAACCTCTTAAACTATTAAAATATTTCATTATTTTTACCATTAATGCAGAGTGTTGTGCCCTATAATTCCTGTCGGCGTTATTTTTAGTAAAAAAATTTACTTTGTCGAGTTAAAACGTTAGTTTTCTAGCGATTGGTATCAGCTTTATAGTTCTACCTGGTACTATTTCGATTTTATTGGCAAAAAACCCCTTAAAATAGTAAAATATATTATTATTTTTACAATTAATGCAGAGAATTTTGTGCCCTATAATTCATGTCGACGTTATTTTTAGAAAAAAAATTACTTCAACGAGTTAGCACGTTAGTTTTCCAGCGATTTGTACCAGTTTCATAGTTTTAGCTGGTATTGTTTCGAATTTATTGGAAAAAAACCCTTAAAATATTAAAATATTTTAATATTTTTACCATTAATGCAGAGTTTTGTGCCCTATAATTCCTTGAGGCGTTATTTTTAGAAAAAAAAATTTACTTTGACTAGTTAGCACGTTAGGTTTTTAGCGATTGGTACCAGTTTCATAGTTTTAGCTGATATTGTTTCGAATTTATTGGAAAAAAACCCTTAAAATATTAAAATATTTTATTATTTTTACCATTAATGCAGAGTTTGGTGCCCTATAATTCCTGTCGGCGTTAGTTTTATAAAAAAAATTTAATACGGCGAGTTACCACGTTAGTTTTCTAGCGATTAGTGCCAGTTTTATAGTTTTAGCTGGTAGTGTTTCGAATTTATTGGAAAAAAACCCTTAAAATATTAAAATATTTTATTATTTTTACCATTAGTGCAGAGTTTGGTGCCCTATAATTCCTGTCGGCGTTATTTCTAGAAAAAAATTTAATCCGACGAGTTACCACGTTAGTTTTCTAGCGATTGGTGCCAGTTTTGTAGTTTTAGCTGGTATTGTTTCGAATTTATTGGATAAAAACCCTTAAAATATTAAAATATTTTATTATTTTTACCATTAATGCAAAGTTTGGTACCCTATAATTCCTGTCGACGTTATTTAGAGAAAAAGATTAAATTCATCGAGATAGGACGTTAGCTTTCTAGCGATTGGTACCGGATTCATAGTTCTATCTGGTACTGTATCGATTTTTTTTGGCAAAAAACCCCTTAAAATATTAAAATATTTTATTATTTTTACCATTAATGCAGAGTTTGGTGCCCTATTATTCCTGTCGGCGTTATTTTAAGAAAAACAATTTACTTCGACGAGTTAACACTTTAGTTTTCTAGCGACTGGTACCAGTTTCATAGTTCTAGCTGGTATTGTTTCGATTTTATTGGCAAAAAAAACCCTTAAAATATTAAAATATTAATGCAAAGTTTGGTGCCCTATAATTCCTGTCGGCGTTATTTCTAGAAAAAAAATTTACTTTGTCGAGTTGAAACGTTAGTTTTCTAGCGAATGGTATTAGCATTATAGTTCTAGCGGGTACCATTTTGATTTTATTGGCAAAAAAACCCTTAATATAGTAAAATATTTTATTATTTTTACCATTAATGCAGAGTTTGGTGCCCTATAATTCCTGTCGGCGTTGGTTTTAGAAAAAAAATTTAATTCGACGAGTTAACACGTTAGTTTGCTAGCGACTGGTGCCAGCTTTATAGTTCTAGCTGGTATTGTTTCGATTTTATTGGCAAAAAACCCCTTAAAATATTAAAATATTAATGCAGACTTTGGTGCCCTATAAACCCTGTCGGCGTTATTTTTAGAAAAAAAAATTTACTTCGACAAGTTAACACGTTAGTTTTCTAGCGATTGGTACCAGTTTCATAGTTCTAGCTGGTATTGTTTCGATTTTATTGACAAAAAAGCCTCTAAAATACTAAAATATTTTATTATTTTTACCATTAATGCAAAATTTGGTGCCCCATAATTCCTGTTGGCTTTATTTTTAGAAAAAGATTTACTTTGACGAGTTAACACGTTAGCTTTCTAGCCACTGGTACCAGTTTCATAGTTTTAGCTGGTACTGTTTCGATTTTATTGGCAAAAAAACCCCTTAAAATATTAAAATATTAATGCAGAGTTTGGTGCCATATAATTCCTGTCGGCGTTCTTTTTAGAAAAAAAAAATTACTTCAACGAGTTAACACGTTAGTTTTCTAGCGATTTGTACCAGTCTTATAGTTCTAGCTGGTACTGTTTCGATTTTATTGGCAAAAAACCTCTTAAACTATTAAAATATTTTATTATTTTTACCATTAATGCAGAGTTTTGTGCCCTATAATTCCTGTCGGCGTTATTTCTAGAAAAAAAATTTACTTTGTCGAGTTAAAGCGTTAGTTTTCTAGCGATTGGTAATATATTATTATTTTTACCATTAATGCAGAGTTTTGTGCCCTATAATTCATGTCGACATTATTTTTAGAAAAAAAACTTAATTCCACGAGTTAGCACGTTAGTTTTCCAGCGATTTCTACCAGTTTCATAGTTTTAGCTGGTATTGTTTCGAATTTATTGGAAAAAAACCCTTAAAATATTAAAATATTTTAATATTTTTACCATTAATGCAGAGTTTTGTGCCCTATAATTCCTTGCGGCGTTATTTTTAGAAAAAAAAATTTACTTTGACGAGTTAACACGTTAGCTTTCTAGCGATTGGTACCAGTTTCATAGTTTTAGCTAGTACTGTTTCGATTTTATTGGCAAAACAAACCCTTAAAATATTTAAATATTAATGCAGAGTTTGGTGCCCTATAATTCCTGTCGGCGTTATTTCTATAAAAAAATATTTACTTTGACGAGTTGAAACGTTAGTTTTCTAGCGATTAATATCAGCATTATAGTTCTAGCTGGTACTATTTCGATTTTATTTGCAAAAAACCCCTTAAAATGGTAAAATATTTTATTATTTTTACCATTAATGCAGAGTTTGGTGCCCTATAATTCCTGTTATTTTTAGAAAAAAGATTTAATTCGACGAGGTAACACGTTAGTTTTCTAGCGACTGGTACCAGTTTAATAGTTCGAGCTGGTATCGTTTCGATTTTATTGGCACAAAAAATCCCTTAAAATATTAAAATATTAATGCAGAGTTTGGTGCCCTATAAACCCTGTCGGCGTTGTTTTTAGAAAATCAATTTACTTCGACGAGTTAACACTTTAGTTTTCTAGCGATTTGTACCAGTTTCATAGTTTTAGCTGGTATTGTTTCGAATTTATTGGCAAAAAAACTCCTTAAAATATTAAAATATTAATGCAGAGTTTGGTGCCCTATAATTCCTGTCGGCGTTATTTTTAGAAAAAAAAAATTAATTCGATAAGCTAGCACGTTAGGTTTCTAGCGATTGGTAGCAGTTTCATAGTTTTAGCTGATATTGTTTCGAATTTATTGGAAAAAAAAACCCTTAAAATATTAAATTATTTCATTATTTTTACCAATAATGCAGAGTTTTGTGCCCTGTAATTCCATCGGCGTTATTTTAAGAAAACAAATTTACTTCGACGAGTTAACATGTTAGTTTTCTAGCGATTGGTACCAGTTTCATAGCTTTACCTGGTATTGTTTCGAATTTATTGGAAAAAAACCCTTAAAATATTAAAATATTTAATTATTTTTACGAATAATGCAGAGTTTGGTGCCCTATAATTCCGTCGGCGTTATTCTAGGAAAAAAATTTACTTCGACGAGTTAACACGTTAGCTTTCTAGCGATTGGTACAAGTTTCATAGTTTTAGCTAGTACTGTTTCGATTTTATTGGCAAAAAAACCCCTTAATATATTAAAATATTAATGCAGAGTTTGGTGCCCTATAATTCCTGTCGGCGTTATTTCTAGAAAAAAAATTTACTTTGACGAGTTGAAGCATTAGTTTTCTAGCGATTGGTACCAGTTTTATAGTTCTAGCTGGTACTATTTCGATTTTATTGGAAAAAAAAACTTAAAATATTTTATTACTTTTACCATTAATGCAAAATTTGGTGCCCCATAATTCCTGTCGGCGTTATTTTTAGAAAAAGATTTACTTTGACGAGATAACACGTTAGGTTTCTAGCCACTGGTACCAGTTTTATAGTTCTAGCTGGTATTGTTTCGATTTATTGGCAAAAAAACCTCTTAAAATATTAAAATATTAATGCAGAGTTTGGTGCCCTATAATTCCTTTCGGTGTTATTTTTAGAAAAAAGATTTAATTCGACGAGGTAACACGTTAGTTTTCTAGCGACTGGTACCAGTTTAATAGTTCGAGCTGGTATCGTTTCGATTTTACTGGCAAAAAAAAATCAATTAAAATAATAAAATATTAATGCAGAGTTTGGTGCCCTATAAACTCTGTCGGCGTTATTTTTAGAAAAACAATTTACTTCGACGAGTTAACACTTTAGGTTTCTAGCGATTTGTACCAGTTTCATAGTTTTAGCTGGTATTGTTTCGAATTTATTTGCAAAAAAACACCTTAAAATATTAATGCAGAGTTTGGTGCCCTATAATTCCTATCGGCGTTATTTTTAGAAAAAAAATTTAATTCGATAAGTTAGCACGTTAGGTTTCTAGCGATTGGTAGCAGTTCCATAGTTTTAGCTGATATTGTTTCGAATTTATTGGAAAAAAAAACCCTTAAAATATTAAAATATTTCATTATTTTTACCAATAATGCAGAGTTTTGTGCCCTGTAATTCCATCGGCGTTATCTTAAGAAAACAAATTTACTTCGACGAGTTAACATGTTAGTTTTCTAGCGATTGGTACCAGTTTCATAGCTTTAGCTGGTATTGTTTCAAATTTATTCGAAAAAAAACCCTTAAAATATTAAAAGATTTCATTATTTTTACCAATAATGCAGAGTTTGGTGAACTATAATTCCGTCGGCGATATTCTAAGAAAAAAAATTTACTTCGACGAGTTAACACGTTAGCTTTCTAGCGATTAGTACCAGTTTCATAGTTTTAGCTAGTACTGTTTCGATTTTATTGCTAAAAAAACCTTTAAAATATTTAAATATTAATGCAGAGTTTGGTGCCCTATAATTCCTGTCGGCGTTATTTCAAGAAAAAAATATTTACTTTGACGAGTTAAACCATTAGTTTTCTAGCGTTTAGTACCAGTGTTTTAGTTCGAACTGGTATTGTTTCGATTTTATTGACAAAAAAACCCTTAAAATATTAAAATATTTTATTATTTTTACCATTAATGCAAAGGTTGGTACCCCATAATTCCTGTCGGCGTTATTTTTAGAAAAACAATTTACTTCGACGAGTTAACACTTTAGTTTTCTAGCGATTTGTACCAGTTTCATAGTTTTAGCTGGTATTGTTTCGAATTTATTGGCAAAAAAAAACCCTTCAAATATTAAAATATTAATGCAGAGTTTGGTGCCCTATAATTCCTGTCGGTGTTATTTTTAGAAAAAAGATTTAATTCGATAAGTTAGCACGTTAGGTTTCTAGCGAATGGTAGCAGTTTCATAGTTTTAGCTGATATTATTTCGCATTTATTGGAAAAAGAACCCTTAAAATATTAAAATATTTCATTATTTTTACCAATAATGCAGAGTTTTGTGCCCTGTAATTCCATCGGCGTTATTTTAAGAAAACAAATTTACTTCGAAGAGTTAACATGTTAGTTTTCTAGCGATTGGTACCAGTTTCATAGGTTAAGTTGGTATTGTTTCGAATTTATTGGAAAAAAAACCCTTAAAATATTAAAATATTTTATTATTTTTACTATTAATGCAGAGTTTGGTGCCCTATAATTCCTGTCGGCGTTAGGTTTAGAAAAAAAATTTAATTTGACTAGTTAACACGTTAGTTTTCTAGCGATTGGTGCCAGTTTTATAGTTTTAGCTGGTAGTGTTTCGAATTTATTGTAAAAAAACCCTTAAAATATTAAAATATTTTATTATTTTTACCATTAATGCAGAGTTTGGTGCCCTATAATTCCTGTCGGCGTTCTTTTTAGACAAAAAATTTACTTCAACGAGTTAACACGTTAGTTTTCTAGTTATTGGTACCAGTTTCATAGTTCTTGCTGGTATTGTTTCGATTTTATTGACAAAAAAACCCCTTAAAATATTAAAATATTTTATTATTTTTACCATTAATGCAAAGTTTGGTACCCCATAATTCCTATCGGCGTTATTTTTAGAAAAAGATTTACTTAGACGAGTAAACACGTTAGCTTTCTAGCCACTGGTACCAGTTTCATAGTTTAGCTGGTACTGTTTCGATTTTATTGGCAAAAAACCCCTTAAAATATTAAAATATTAATGCAGAGTTTGGTGCCCTATAATTCCTGTCGACGTTATTTAGAGAAAAAGATTTAATTCGTCGAGATAGGACGTTAGGTTTCTAGCGAGTGGTACCGGTTTCATAGTTCTATCTGGTACTGTTTCGATTTTATTGGCAAAAAACCCCTTAAAATATTTAAACATTTTATTATTTTTACCATTAATGCAGAGTTTGGTGCCCTATTTTTCCTGTCGGCGTTATTTTTAGAAAAAAAAATTTCTTCGACGAGTTAACACGTTAGTTTTCTAGCGATCGGTACCAGCTTTATAGCTCTAGCTAGTACTGTTTCGATTTAATTGGCAAAAAAACCCCTTAAAATATTAAAATATTTTATTATTTTTACCATTAATGCAGAGTTTGGTGCCCTATTATTCCTGTCGGCGTTATTTTCAGAAAAAAACTTTTCTTCGACGAGTTAAAACGTTAGTTTTCTAGCGATTGGTATCAGCATTATAGTTCTAGCTGGTACTATTTCGATTTTATTGGCAAAAAACCCCTTAAAATATTAAAATATTAATGCAGAGTTTGGTGCCCTATAATTCCTGTCGGTGTTATTTTTAGAAAAAAGATTTAACTCGACGAGGTAACACGTTAGTTTTCTAGCGACTGGTACCAGTTTAATAGATCGAGCTGGTATCGTTTCGATTTTATTGGCAAAAAAAATCCCTTAAAATATTAAAATATTAATGCAGAGTTTGGTGCCCTATAAACTCTGTCGGCGTTATTTCTAAAAAAAAAATTTACTTTGACGAGTTGAAGCATTAGTTTTCTAGCAATTGGTACCAGTTTTATAGTTCTAGCTGGTACTATTTCGATTTTATTGAAAAAAAAAACCTTAAAATATTAAAATATTTTATTACTTTTACCATTAATGCAAAATTTGGTGCCCCATAATTCCTGTCGGCGTTATTTTTACAAAAAGATTTACTTTGACGAGTTAACACGTTAGCTTTCTAGCCACTGGTACCAGTTTTATAGTTCTAGCTGGTATTGTTTCGATTTTATTGGCAAAAAAACCCCTTAAAATATTAAAATATTAATGCAGAGTTTGGTGCCCTATAATTCCTGTCGGTGTTATTTTTAGAAAAAAGATTTAACTCGACGAGGTAACACGTTAGTTTTCTAGCGACTGGTACCAGTTTGATAGATCGAGCTGGTATCGTTTCGATTTTATTGGCAAAAAAAATCCCTTAAAATATTAAAATATTAATGCAGAGTTTGGTGCCCTATAAACTCTGTCGGCGTTATTTTTAGAAAAACAATTTACTTCGACGAGTTAACACTTTAGTTTTCTAGCGATTTGTACCAGTTTTATAGTTTTAGCTGGTATTGTTTCGAATTTATTGGCAAAAAAACCCCTTAAAATATTAAAATATTAATGCAGAGCTTGGTGCCCTATAATTCCTGTCGGCGTTATTTTTAGAAAAAAAAATTTAATTCGATAAGTTAGCACGTTAGGTTTCTAGCGATTGGTAGCAGTTTCATAGTTTTAGCTGATATTGTTTCGAATTTATTGGAAAAAAAACCCTTAAAATATTAAAATATTTCATTATTTTTACCAATAATGCAGAGTTTTGTGCCCTGTAATGCCATCGGCGTTATTTTAAGAAAACAAATTTACTTCGACGAGTTAACATGTTAGTTTTCTAGCGATTGGTACCAGTTTCATAGCTTTAGCTGGTATTGTTTCGAATTTATTGGAAAAAAACCCTTAAAATATTAAAATATTTCATTATTTTTACCAATAATGCAGAGTTTGGTGCCCTATAATTCCGTCGGCGTTATTCTAAGAAAAAGAATTTACTTCGACGAGTTAGCTTTCTAGCGATTGGTACCAGTTTCATAGTTTTACCTAGTACTGTTTTGAATTTATTGGCAAACAAAACACTTAAAATATTTAAATATTAATGCAGAGTTTGGTGCCCTATAATTCCTGTCGGCGTTATTTTTAGAAAAAAAATTTAATTCGTCTAGTTAGCACGTTAGGTTTCTAGCGATTGGTACCAGTTTCATAATTGTAGCTGCTATTGTTTCGAATTTATTGGAAAAAAACCCTTAAAATATTAAAATATTTTATTATTTTTACCATTAATGCAGAGTTTGGTTCCCTATAATTCCTGTCGGCGTTAGTTTTAGAAAAAAATTTAATACGACGAGTTACCACGTTAGTTTTCTAGCGATTGGTGCCAGTTTTATAGTTTTAGCTGGTAGTGTTTAGAATTTATTGGAAAAAAACCCTTAAAATATTAAAATATTTTTTTAGTTTTACCATAAATGCAGAGCTTGGTGCCCTATAATTCCTATCGGCGTTCTTTTTAGACAAAAAATTTACTTCAACGAGTTAACACGTTAGTTTTCTAGTGATTGGTACCAGTTTCATAGTTCTAGCTGGTATTGTTTCGATTTTATTGACAAAAAAAAACCCCTTAAAATATTAAAATATTTTATTATTTTTAACATTAATGCAAAGTTTGGTGCCCCATAATTCCTGTCGGCGTTATTTTTAGAAAAAGGTTTACTGAGACGAGTAAACACGTTAGTTTTCTAGCCGCTGGTACCAGTTTCATAGTTTAGCTGGTACTGTTTCGATTTTATTGGCAAAAAAACCCCTTAACATATTAAAATATTAATGCAGATTTTGGTGCCCTATAATTCCTGTCGGCGTTATTTCTAGAAAAAAAATTTACTTTGACGAGTTGAAGCATTAAATTTCTAGCGATTGGTACCAGTTTTATAGTTATAGCTGGTACTATTTCGATTTTATTGGAAAAAAAAACCCTTAAAATATTAAAATATTTTATTATTTTTACTATTAATGCAGAGTTTGGTGACTTATAAATCCTGTCGGCATTATTTTTAGAAAAAAAGTTACTTCGACGAGTTAACACGTTAGCTTTTTAGCAACTGGTACTAGTTTTATAGCTCTAGCTAGTATTGTTTTGATTTTATTGGCAAAAAAAAACCCCTGAAATATTAAAATATTTTTTTATTTTTACCATTAATGCAGAGTTTGGTACCCTATAATTCCTGTCGACGTTATTTAGAGAAAAAGATTTAATTCGTCGAGATAGGACGTGAGCTTTCTAGCGCTTGGTACCGGTCTCATAGTTCTGTCTGGTACTGTTTCGATTTAATTGGAAAAAAAAAACCCTTAAAATATTAAAATATTTTATTATTTTTACTATTAATGCAGAGTTTGGTGACTTATAAATCCTGTCGGCATTATTTTTAGAAAAAAAATTACTTCGACGAGTTAACACGTTAGCTTTTTAGCAACTGGTACTAGTTTTATAGCTCTAGCTAGTATTGTTTTGATTTTATTGGCAAAAAAAAACCCCTTGAAATATTAAAATATTTTTTTATTTTTACCATTAATGCAGAGTTTGGTGCCCTATTATTCCTGTCGGCGTTATTTTTAGAAAAAAAATTTTCTTCGACGAGTTAACACGTTAGTTTTCAAGCGATCGGTACCAGCTTTATAGCTCTAGCTAGTACTGTTTCGATTTAATTGGCAAAAAAACCCCTTAAAATATTAAAATATTTTATTATTTTTACCATTAATGCAGAGTTTGGTGCCCTATTATTCCTGTCGGCGTTATTTTTAGAAAAAAACTTTTCTTCGACGAGTTTAAACGTTAGTTTTCTAGCGATTGGTGTCAGCATTATAGTTCTAGCTGGTACTATTTCGATTTTATTGGCAAAAAACCCCTTAAAATATTAAAATATTAATGCAGAGTTTGGTGTCCTACAATTCCTGTCGGCGTTATTTCTGAAAAAAAAAAATTTACTTTGACGAGTTGAAGCATTAGTTTTCTAGCGATTGGTACCAGTTTTATAGTTCTAGCTGGTACTATTTCGATTTTATTGGAAAAAAAAACCTTAAAATATTAAAATATTTTATTACTTTTACCATTAATGCAAAATTTGGTGCCCCATAATTCCTGTCGGCGTTATTTTTAGAAAAAGATTTACTTTGACGAGTTAACACGTTAGCTTTCTAGCCACTGGTACCAGTTTTATAGTTCTAGCTGGTATTGTTTCGATTTTATTGGCAAAAAAACCCCTTAAAATATTAAAATATTAATGCAGAGTTTGGTGCCCTATAATTCCTGTCGGTGTTATTTTTAGAAAAAAGATTTAACTCGACGAGGTAACACGTTAGTTTTCTAGCGACTGGTACCAGTTTGATAGATCGAGCTGGTATCGTTTCGATTTTATTGGCAAAAAAAATCCCTTAAAATATTAAAATATTAATGCAGAGTTTGGTGCCCTATAAACTCTGTCGGCGTTATTTTTAGAAAAACAATTTACTTCGACGAGTTAACACTTAAGTTTTCTAGCGATTTGTACCAGTTTCATAGTTTTAGCTGGTATTGTTTCGAATTTATTGGCAAAAAAACCCCTTAAAATATTAAAATATTAATGCAGAGCTTGGTGCCCTATAATTCCTGTCGGCGTTATTTTTAGAAAAAAAAATTTAATTCGATAAGTTAGCACGTTAGGTTTCTAGCGATTGGTAGCAGTTTCATAGTTTTAGCTGATATTGTTTCGAATTTATTGGAAAAAAAACCCTTAAAATATTAAAATATTTCATTATTTTTACTAATAATGCAGAGTTTTGTGCCCTGTAATGCCATCGGCGTTATTTTAAGAAAACAAATTTACTTCGACGAGTTAACATGTTAGTTTTCTAGCGATTGGTACCAGTTTCATAGCTATAGCTGGTATTGTTGCGAATTTATTAGAAAAAAAACCCTTAAAATATTAAAATATTTCATTATTTTTACCAATAATGCAGAGTTTGGTGCCCTATAATTCCGTCGGCGTTATTCTAAGAAAAAAAAAATTTACTTCGACGAGTTAACACGTTAGCTTTCTAGCGATTGGTACCAGTTTCATAGTTTTACCTAGTACTGTTTTGAATTTATTGGCAAACAAAACCCTTAAAATATTTAAATATTAATGCCGAGTTTGGTGCCCTATAATTCCTGTCGGCGTTATTTTTAGAAAAAAAATTTTAATCGACTAGTTAGCACGTTAGGTTTCTAGCGATTTGTACCAGTTTCATAGTTTTATCTGCTATTGTTTCGAATTTATTGGAAAAAAAACCCTTAAAATATTAAAATATTTTATTATTTTTACCATTAATGCAGAGTTTGGTTCCCTCTAATTCCTGTCGGCGTTAGTCTTAGAAAAAAATTTAAAACGACGAGTTACCACGTTAGTTTTCTAGCGATTGGTGCCAGTTTTATAGTTTTAGCTGGTAGTGTTTAGAATTTATTGGAAAAAAACCCTTAAAATATTAAAATATTTTATTAGTTTTACCATTAATGCAGAGTTTGGTGCCCTATAATTCCTATCGGCGTTCTTTTTAGACAAAAAATTTACTTCAACGAGTTAACACGTTAGTTTTCTAGTGATTGGTACCAGTTTCATAGTTCTAGCTGGTATTGTTTCGATTTTAAGACAAAAAAAAAACCCTTAAAATATTAAAATATTTTATTATTTTTAACATTAATGCAAAGTTTGGTGCCCCATAATTCCTGTCGGCGTTATTTTTAGAAAAAGATTTACTTAGACGAGTAAACACGTTAGTTTTCTAGCCGCTGGTACCAGTTTCATAGTTTAGCTGGTACTTTTTCGATTTTATTGGCAAAAAAAACCCCTTAAAATATTAAAATATTAATGCAGAGTTTGGTGCCCTATAAACTCTGTCGGCGTTATTTTTAGAAAAACAATTTACTTTGACGAGTTGAAGCATTAGTTTTCTAGCGATTGGTACCAGTTTTATAGTTATAGCTGGTACTATTTCGATTTTATTGGAAAAAAAAACCCTTAAAATATTAAAATATTTTATTATTTTTACTATTAATGCAGAGTTTGGTGACTTATAAATCCTGTCGGCATTATTTTTAGAAAAAAAATTACTTCGACGAGTTAACACGTTAGCTTTTTAGCAACTGGTACTAGTTTCATAGCTCTAGCTAGTATTGTTTTGATTTTATTGGCAAAAAAAACCCCTTGAAATATTAAAATATTTTTTTATTTTTACTATTAATGCAGAGTTTGGTACCCTATAATTCCTGTCGACGTTATTTAGAGAAAAAGATTTAATTCGTCGAGATAGGACGTTAGCTTTCTAGCGATTGGTACCGGTTTCATAGTTCTATCTGGTACTGTTTCGATTTTATTGGCAAAAAACCCCTTAAAATATTAAAATATTTTATTATTTTTACCATTAATGCAGAGTTTGGTGCCCTATTATTCCTGTCGGCGTTATTTTTAGAAAAAAAATTTTCTTCGACGAGTTAACACGTTAGTTTTCTAGCGATCGGTACCAGCTTTATAGCTCTAGCTAGTACTGTTTCGATTTAGTTGGCAAAAAAACCCCTTAAAATATTAAAATATTTTATTAATTTTACCATTAATGCAGAGTTTGGTGCCCTATTATTCCTGTCGGCGTTATTTTTAGAAAAAAACTTTTCTTCGGCGAGTTAAAACGTTAGTTTTCTAGCGATTGGTATCAGCATTATAGTTCTAGCTGGTACTATTTCGATTTTATTGGCAAAAAACCCCTTAAAATATTAAAATATTAATGCAGAGTTTGGTGCCCTATAATTCCTGTCGGCGTTATTTCTAAAAAAAAAATTTACTTTGACGAGTTGAAGCGTTAGTTTTCTAGCGATTGGTACCAGTTTTATAGTTCTAGCTGGTACTATTTCGATTTTATTGGAAAAAAAAACCTTAAAATATTAAAATATTTTATTACTTTTACCATTAATGCAAAATTTGGTGCCCCATAATTCCTGTCGGCGTTATTTTTAGAAAAAGATTTACTTTGACGAGTTAACACGTTAGCTTTCTAGCCACTGGTACCAGTTTTATAGTTCTAGCTGGTATTGTTTCAATTTTATTGGCAAAAAAACCCCTTAAAATATTAAAATATTAATGCAGAGTTTGGTGCCCTATAATTCCTGTCGGTGTTATTTTTAGAAAAAAGATTTAACTCGACGAGGTAACACGTTAGTTTTCTAGCGACTGGTACCAGTTTGATAGATCGAGCTGGTATCGTTTCGATTTTATTGGCAAAAAAAATCCCTTAAAATATTAAAATATTAATGCAGAGTTTGGTGCCCTATAAACTCTGTCGGCGTTATTTTTAGAAAAACAATTTACTTCGACGAGTTAACACTTTAGTTTTCTAGCGATTTGTACCAGTTTCATAGTTTTAGCTGGTATTGTTTCGAATTTATTGGCAAAAAAACCCCTTAAAATATTAAAATATTAATGCAGAGCTTGGTGCGCTATAATTCCTGTCGGCGTTATTTTTAGAAACAAAATTTAATTCGATAAGTTAGCACGTTAGGTTTCTAGCGATTGGTAGCAGTTTCATAGTTTTAGCTGATATTGTTTCGAATTTATTGAAAAAAAAAAACCCTTAAAATATTAAAATATTTCATTATTTTTACCAATAATGCAGAGTTTTGTGCCCTGTAATGCCATCGGCTTTATTTTAAGAAAACAAATTTACTTCGACGAGTTAACATGTTAGTTTTCTAGCGATTGGTACCAGTTTCATAGCTTTAGCTGGTATTGTTTCGAATTTATTGGAAAAAAAACCCTTAAAATATTTCATTATTTTTACCAATAATGCAGAGTTTGGTTCCCTTTAATTCCTGTCGGCGTTAGTTTTAGAAAAAAATTTAATACGGCGAGTTACCACGTTAGTTTTCTAGCGATTGGTGCCAGTTTTATAGTTTTAGCTGGTAGTGTTTCGAATTTATTGGCAAGCAAAACCCTTAAAATATTTAAATATTAATGCAGAGTTTGGTGCCCTATAATTCCTGTCGGCGTTATTCTAAGAAAAAAAAAATTTACTTCGACGAGTTAACACGTTAGCTTTCTAGCGATTGGTACCAGTTTCATAGTTTTAGCTAGTACTGTTTTGAATTTATTGGCAAACAAAACCCTTAAAATATTTAAATATTAATGCAGAGTTTGGTGCCCTATAATTCCTGTCGGCGTTATTTCTAGAAAAAAATATTTACTTTGGCGAGTTAAAACGTTAGTTTTCTAGCGTTTGGTACCAATGTTTTAGTTCGAGCTGGTACTGTTTCGATTTTATTGGCAAAAAAACCCCTTAACATATTAAAATATTAATGCAGATTTTGGTGCCCTATAATTCCTGTCGGCGTTATTTCTAGAAAAAAATTTAATTCGACTAGTTAGCACGTTAGGTTTCTAGCGATTGGTACCAGTTTCATAGTTTTAGCTGCTATTGTTTCGAATTTATTGGAAAAAAACCCTTAAAATATTAAAATATTTTATTATTTTTACCATTAATGCAGAGTTTGGTTCCCTTTTATTCCTGTCGGCGTTAGTTTTAGAAAAAAATTTAATACGTCGAGTTACCACGTTAGTTTTCTAGCGACTGGTACCAGTTTCATAGTTCTTGCTGGTACTGTTTCGATTTTATTGACAAAAAAACCCCTTAAAATATTTTATTATTTTTAACATTAATGCAAAGTTTGGTGCCCCATAATTCCGGTCAGCGTTATTTTTAGAAAAAGATTTTCTTAGACGAGTAAACACGTTAGTTTTCTAGCCACTGGTACCAGTTTCATAGTTTAGCTGGTACTGTTTCGATTTTATTGGCAAAAAAACCCCTTAACATATTAAAATATTAATGCAGATTTTGGTGCCCTATAATTCCTGTCGGCGTTATTTCTAAAAAAAAAAATTTACTTTGACGAGTTGAAGCATTAGGTTTCTAGCGATTGGTACCAGTTTTATAGTTATAGCTGGTACTATTTCGATTTTATTGGAAAAAAAAAACCCTTAAAATATTAAAATATTTTATTATTTTTACTATTAATGCAGAGTTTGGTGACTTATAACTCCTGTCGGCATTATTTTTAGAAAAAAAATTACTTCGATGAGTTAACACGTTAGCTTTTTAGCAACTAGTACTAGTTTCTTAGCTCTAGCTAGTATTGTTTTGATTTTATTGGCAAAAAAAACCCCTTGAAATATTAAAATATTTTTTTATTTTTACCATTAATGCAGAGTTTGGTACCCTATTTTATGGGCAAAAAACCACTTAAAATATTAAAATATTTTATTATTTTTACCATTAATGCAGAGTTTGGTGCCCTATTATTCCTGTCGGCGTTATTTTTAGAAAAAACATTTTCTTCGACGAGTTAACACGTTAGTTTTCTAGCGATCGGTACCGTTTCGTTTTAATTGGCAAAAAAACCCCTTAAAATATTAAAATATTTTATTATTTTTACCATTAATGCAGAGTTTGGTGCCCTATTATTCCTTTCGGCGTTATTTAAAAAAAAAAAATTTCTTCGACGAGTTAAAACGTTAGTTTTCTAGCGATTGATATCAGCATTATGGTTCTAGCTGGTACTATTTCGATTTTATTGGCAAAAAACCCCTTAAAATAGTAAAATATTTTAATATTTTTACCATTAGTGCAGAGTTTGGTGCCCTATAATTCCTGTCGGCGTTATTTTTAGAAAAAAAAATTAATTTGGCGAGTTAACACGTTAGTTTTCTAGCGACTGGTGCCAGCTTAATAGTTCTAGCTGGTATTGTTTCGATTTTATTGGCAAAAAAACCCCTTAAAATATTAAAATATTAATGCAGAGTTTGGTGCCCTATAAACCCTGTCAGCGTTATTTTTAGAAAAAAAATTTACTTCGACGAGTTAACACGTTAGTTTTCTAGCGATTGGTACCAGTTGAATAGTTCTAGCTTGTAGTGTTTAGATTTTATTGACAAAAAAAACCCTCTAAAATATTAAAATATTTTAATATTTTTACCATTAATGCAAAATTTGGTGCCCCATAATTCCTGTCGGCGTTACTTTTAGAAAAAGATTTACTTTGGCGAGTTAACACGTTAGTTTTCTAGCGATTTGTGCCAGTTTTATAGTTCTAGCTGGTACTGTTTCGATTTTATTGGCAAAAAACCTCTTAAACTATTAAAATATTTTATTATTTTAACCATTAATGCAGAGTTTTGTGCCCTATAATTACTGTCGGCTTTATTTCTAGAAAAAAATTTACTTTGTCGAGTTAAAACGTTAGTTTTCTAGCGATTGGTATCAGCTTTATAGTTCTACCTGGTAGTATTTCGATTTTATTGGCAAAAAACCCTTTAAAATAGTAAAATATATTATTATTTTTACCATTAATGCAGAGTTTGGTGCCCTATAATTCCTGTCGACGTTATTTTTAGAAAAAAATTTTATTCGACGAGTTAGCACGTTAGTCTTCTAGCGATTTGTACCAGTTTCATAGTTTTAGCTGGTATTGTTTCGAATTTATTGGAAAAAAAAACCTTAAAATATTAAAACATTTTAATATTTTTAACATTAATGCAGAGTTTTGTGCCCCATAATTCCTGTCGGCGTTATTTTTAGAAAAAAAGTTTACTTTGACGAGTTAACACGTTTGCTTCCTGGTACCAGTTTCATAGCTCTAGCTGGTATTGTTTCGATTTTATTGGCAAAAAAAACTCCTTAAAATATTAAAATAGTAATGCAGAGTTTGGTGCCCTATAAACCCTGTCGGCGTTATTTTTAGAAAAATAATTTACTTCGACGAGTTAACACGTTAGTTTTCTAGCGACTGTTACCAGTCTCACAGTTCTAGCTGGTATTGTTTCGATTTTATTGGTATAAAAAAAAACCCTTAAAATATTACAATATTAATGCAGAGTTTAGTGCCCTATAATTCCTGTCGGCGTTATTTCTAGAAAAAAAAAATTTACTTTGTCGAGTTAAAACGTTAGTTTTCTAGCGATTGGTATCAGCTTTATAGTTCTAGCTGGTACTATTTCGATTTTATTGGCAAAAAAAACCCTTGAAATAGTAAAATATTTTTACCATTAATGCAGAGTTTGGTGCCCTATAATTCCTGTCGGCGTTATTTTCAGAAAAAAAATTTACTTTGTCGAGTTAACACGTTAGTTTTCTAGCGATTGGTACCAGTTTCATAGTTCTAGCTGGTACTCTTTCGATTTTATTGGCAAAAAAACCCCTTAAAATATTAAAATATTTTATTATTTTTACCATTAATGCAGAGTTTTGTGCCCTATGATTCCTGTCGGCGTTATTTTTAGAAAAAAAATTTACCTTGACGAGTTATCACGTTAGTTTCCTAGCGATTGGTACCAGCTTCATAGATCTAGCTGGTACTGTTTCTATTTTATTGGCAAAAACCCCCCTTAAAATATTAAAATATTTTAATATTTTTACCATTAATGCAGAGTTTGGTGACTTATAATTCCTGTCGGCATTATTTTTAGAAAAAAAAATTACTTCGACGAGTTAACACATTAGCTTTCTAGCGCTTGGTACCAGTTTTATAGTTCTAGCTGGTACTATTTCGATTTTATTGGCAAAAAACCCCTTAAAATATTAAAATACTAGCATTTAACCCGCTACTTTGTTAGCGCAGTTCTTACTATTTATTGCAGTTCTATTTTTAGTTATTAAATATTTTTGGTTCAATTTATGAAAATTTTTATCTCTAATTGAATTTACTTAGAAAAATAAAAAGTAGAGTAAGGATATATCGGGCATATATTTCCTAACTAAAAGCAAGATCACTGCTACAGAGTTTTAAAAATTAAGATTCATAATTTGCAAAAATGACCCTAAAAATAATGAAAGTAAAATTTTTTTCTTCACTAAAATATCCACTTGGTTTACTATTACCTACATTTAGAATTCTATGTAAACAAAATATAAAAAACAAAAGAAAAAAAGTAATTGTGGTCGTCCATAATATTAGAAGTTAGACCTCGGATCAAAAAACACTAATTTTAACTATCTATGTTTACAAACGTAAAAATACAAAGATTACAATAAAAATGAAATCAATCAATCAATCAAACATTGAATCAACAATCCTTAATTTCACAATTTTAGCTTTATAGACGTAGAAAATACAAAAAGTCCCATTAAAATTCAGAAAAGTACCTTCTTGGTCGCCCATAACATTTTTAGTCCCAACTGGAATCAATAGTTCTTGATTGTACAATCCTACCTTCATAAACGTAGCAAATACAAAAAGTACCATAAAAATTCAAAAAAGTACCATAAAAATTCAAAAAAGACCCTTTTTGGTCGCCCATAACATTTTTAGTCTTACCTAGAATCAATAGTCCTTGATTGTACAATCCTACCTTCATAAACGTAGCATATACAAAAAGTACCATAAAAATTCAAAAAAGTACCTATTTGGTCGACCATAACATTTTCAGTCTCACCTTGTATCAATAGCCACTAATTTCAAAATTCTAGCTTCGCAAACGTTGAAAATACAAAAAGTACCATAGAAATTCAAAAAAGTACCTTTTTGATCGCCTATAACATTTTTAATCTCACCTGGAATCAATAGTCCTTGATTGCACAATCCTACCTTCATAAACGTAGAAAATACAAAAAGTACCATAAAAATTCAAAAAAGTCCCTTTTTGGTCGCCCATAACATTTTTAGTCTTACGTGGAATCAATAGTCCTTGATTGTACAATTCTACCTTAATAAACGTAGCATATACAGAAAGTACCATAAAAATTCAAAAAAGTACCTTTTTGGTCGCCCATAACATTTTCGGTCTCACCTTGTATCAATAGCCACTAATTTCAAAATTCTAGCTTCGCAAACGTTGAAAATACAAAAAGTACCATAAAAATTTAAAAAAATACCTTTTTCGTCGCCCATAACATTTTTGGTCTCACCTAGAATCAATAGTCCTTGATTGTATAATCCTATCTTTATAAACGTTGAAAATACAAAAAGTACCATAAAAATTCAAAAAAGTACCATAAAAATTCAAAAAAGTACCATAAAAATTCAAAAAAGACCCTTTTTGGTCGCCCATAACATTTTTAGTCTTACCTAGAATCAATAGTCCTTGATTGTACAATCCTACCTTCATAAACGTAGCAAATACAAAAAGTACCATAAAAATTCAAAAAAGTACCTATTTGGTCGACCATAACATTTTCAGTCTCACCTTGTATCAATAGCCACTAATTTCAAAATTCTAGCTTCGCAAACGTTGAAAATACAAAAAGTACCATAGAAATTCAAAAAAGTACCTTTTTGATCGCCTATAACATTTTTAATCTCACTTGGAATCAATAGTCCTTGATTGTACAATCCTACCTTCATAAACGTAGAAAATACCAAAAGTATCACAAAAATTCAAAAAAGTACCTTTTTGGTCGA
Source organism: Phyto melanocephala (assembly GCA_941918925.1). Taxonomy (NCBI): domain Eukaryota; kingdom Metazoa; phylum Arthropoda; class Insecta; order Diptera; family Rhinophoridae; genus Phyto; species Phyto melanocephala. The sequence continues at coordinate 68,249,725 of OW799233.1, forward strand.
CCATAACATTTTCGGTCTCACCTTGTATCAATAGCCACTAATTTTAAAATTCTAGCTTCGCAAACGTAGAATATATAAAAAGTACCAACAAAATTCAAAAAAGTACCTCTTTGGTCGCCTATAACATTTTTAATCTCACCTGGAATCAATAGTCCTTGATTGTACAATCCTACCTTCATAAACGTAGAATATACAAAAAGTTCCAGAAAATTCAAAAAAGTACCTTTTCCGTCACCCATAACATTTTTTGTCTCACCCAGAATCAATAGTCCTTGATTGTATAATCCAACTTCATAAAAGTAGAAAATACAAAAAGTACCATAAAAATTAAAAAAAGTACCTTTTTGGTCGACCATAACATTTTCGGTCTCACCTTGTATCAATAGCCACTAATTTTAAAATTCTAGCTTCGCAAACGTTGAAACTACAAAAAGTACCATAAAAATTTAAAAAAATACCTTTTTCGTCGCCCATAACATTTTTGGTCTCACCTAGAATCAATAGTCCTTGATTGTATAATCCTATCTTTATAAACGTTGAAAATACAAAAAGTACCATAAAAATTCAAAAAAAGTACCTTTTTGGTCGACCATAACATTTTTGGTCTCACCTTGTATCAATAGCCACTAATTTTAAAATTCTAGCTTCGCAAACGTTGAAAATACAAAAAGTACCATAAAAATTCAAAAAAGTACCTTTATCGTCGCCCATAACATTTTTTGTCCCACCTAGAATCAATAGTCCTTGATTGTATAATCCTATCTTTATAAACGTTAAAAATACAAAAAGTACCATAAAAATTCAAAAAAGTACCTTTTTGGTCGACCATAACATTTTCAATCTCACCTTGTATCAATAGCCACTAATTTCAAAATTCTAGCTTCGCAAACGTTGAAAATACAAAAAGTACCATAAAAATTCAAAAAAGTACCTTTTTGGTCGCCAATAACATTTTTTGTCTCACCTAAAATCAATAGTCTTTGATTGTATAATGCTATCTTTATAAACGTTGAAAATACAATAAGTACCATAAAAATTCAAAAAAGTACCTTTATCGTCGCCCATAACATTTTTTGTCCCACCTAGAATCAATAGTCCTTGATTGTACAATCCTACCTTCATAAACGTAGAAAATACAAAAAGTACCATAAAAATTCAAAAAAGTACCTTTTTGGTCGACCATAACATTTTCGGTCTCACCTTGTATCAATAGCCACTAATTTTAAAATTCTAGCTTCGCAAACGTTGAAACTACAAAAAGTACCATAAAAATTCAAAAAAGTACCTTTTTGGTCGCCAATAACATTTTTTGTCTCACCTAAAATCAATAGTCTTTGATTGTATAATGCTATCTTTATAAACGTTGAAAATACAATAAGTACCATAAAAATTCAAAAAAGTACCTTTATCGTCGCCCATAACATTTTTTTGTCCCACCTAGAATCAATAGTCCTTGATTGTACAATCCTACCTTCAAAAACGTAGAAAATACAAAAAGTACCATAAAAATTCAAAAAAGTACCTTTTTGGTCGACCATAACATTTTCGGTCTCACCTTGTATCAATAGCCACTAATTTTAAAATTCTAGCTTCGCAAACGTTGAAACTACAAAAAGTACCATAACAATTCAAAAAAGTACCTTTTTTGTCGCCCATAACATTTTTTGTCTCACCTAAAATCAATAGTCCTTGATTGTATAATGCTATCTTTATAAACGTTGAAAATAAAAAAGTACCATAAAAATTCAAACAAGTAAGAGTGTTATATTCGGCAGTGCCGAATCTGATAATACCCTTCACCATCATGTACATAGGTATAATTCCACATCGTAGCCTAACGTATATTTCATACGCCATTTTTCCTTATTATATCCGACACATTCCTTGATTTTGAATGTTTACGTAGTTAACTGTATTCTACTAGTCAAGCCCTTTAATTTGATACCCATATTGATGGGGTTAAAAAAATTTTATCCGCCATTTTGTTTTAGACACCATCTTGGATTTTACATTTTAGAATAATTTACTTTATTCTACTGGTCAAGCCCTTTAATTTGATACCAATATTGAGGGGGTTCAAGAAGTTACATTTTAAAATACCAGATTTGGCTCATATATAAATTTATTGTCCGCCATTTTGTAGTGGCGGCCAACATAAATTTATAAGTTTTTATGGTGCTTTTATTGTTTTAGTCAAGTACTTTCAGATGATACCAATATGGACTCTCTCGGTTGTCTAGAAGCTGAAACAAATTGATTTTCGTTTGTAAATTTTTAGAATATATAACTATAACTTTACCGATAAGAGCCCGAGTTATCCAAAATTTTACACGAATATCTCTAGAGGCATGTTATATCTACAAATAGTAGCAAAGGTATTTATAAATTATTCTATGGCTGAACAATTTTAATTTTGGTGGTCAAAATATTTAAAAAAAAACAGAGTTTATTTGCTCATATCTCGGAAAATTATCGGGCAATTGTGCTGAATTTCAATAGCTGTTCATTCCCGGATATTTCCAAAAAATTTATACCATACACAGAACTGAGGAACATATGGTTGCTTCTAAAAGTTGATTTCAACCAACACACGGACAGACGGTCAGGGCTTAATCGACTCCTCTATTCATAAGCTTTCAGAAAATATATACTTTATGGGGTCGGAAATAAAAATTGTAGAAATTACAAACGGAATGACAAAGCTATATATACCCTTGTGCACCACAGGTGAAGGGTATAATGAAAGGGCTTGACCAATAGAATACAGTAAACTATACAAAAGTGTCAATTTCAAGATAGCATCCGAAACAAAATGGCGAATATTTTGTGTTCTTAACTCCATCAATATTTGTAAGTGGCTTTGTACAGATAACTATGAAACAATTCAAATACAAAACAAGTACAAGCGCTATATTCGGCCGTGCCGAAATGTTGTATCAACATTCATCCCATATGAATTACGTTCATACATATAAACAAGTAAAAGTGCTATATTCTGCCGTGCCGAATCTTCTATACCCTTCACAACGTGTAATCATGCAATAACAGTAGTTTGTATCACCATTCCATATGATATACATACGTACATACATATAAAAAACATACTGTGAGCGTCAAAAAAAGTGTACACAAATATTTTTTAAAACATTGTTTTTATATCAGTATTTTCATTTACGATAAAGTTTTACATTTAGGTACTTTTAAATCAGTATTTAGTTCTCTACCTTATTCTAAACAAAACAGCAAAAATATTAACAACAACAAAAAATTTACAACAAAAATAAAAAATAATTCATTATTTACGCGTCAAAAAAAAGTGTACAAACTGTTTTTAAATGAAAATAAAATCGATTTAGTATTTAGTTGATTTTGCTTTTGCCTTAATTACAGAATTTAGTCTTCTGGGTATCGATTCTACTAATTTTTTAGTTATATCGGATGAAATTTTCTGCCATTCCTCCATTATAACGGATTTCAGCATATTCTTATCGCTAATTGTCCTTTTTCGGAGTTGGCGGTCCAAATGCTCCCACAAATGTTCAATTGGATTTAAGCCCGGTGATTGTGGAGGATGATCCAATGTTTTGGGAGAGCGGTACAGAAGCCATTCTTTTACTATATGGGATGTATGTTTGGGGTCGTTGTCCTGTTGAAAAATCCAAGATCCTTCCAACCCCAATTTCTCCATACTGAATGGCACGTTGTTTTGCAAAATGTTCAGGTAGTCCATCTTATTCATTGTACTTTCAATAAAAACCAAATTCCCTACTCCGTTTGCCGCCATACATCTCCACACCATCACCGAACCCCCTCCATGCTTAACCGTGGTTATTAAATTTTGGTCAGCATAATCATTGTTTTTTGTTCTCCATACTTTAACTGGTTTTTTCTTGCCAAACACCTCAAATTTACTTTCATCAGTAAAATGCACATTATTCCAGAATGAAACATCTTTATTTTCATACTTTTTGGCGTATTCTAGGCGTCTTTTTTAATTAGCTGGTAATATTAGTGGTTTCTTTCGTGGGAATCGACCATGTTACCCGTTTTCGTGTAATGATCGTCGTATTGTACTGGCACTTACGGTAGTTTCTGATGTTGCCGAAACTTCCTCTGATATTTTAACGGCACTTTTAAAAGGATTCTTTTTTACATCGCGCACTATGGATCTTATTTCAGCCTCCTTTAAAAGTTTTCGCCGGCCCGACCCTGGACGATTTTCTATTTTGCCGTATTTTTCGTTTTTATCAATAATTTTTTTTGCAGTATTGTGGCTTCTGTTTATAATAGAGCCAATTTCTCTGAAAGTTTTTCCTTCATTCCGAAGTTTTATTACTAATTCTCTAATATCACTAGAAGTTTGTTTTCCCATTCCAAAAAAATTAAAATTTACTTCACACGAGGAGATCTTACTCTGCAGATCACAATTAATTTACATAAAACAATAAAAACCTTTCATTAGAATGCTAAAATAAAGAAAACAACCAAATATAACGATATTCTTTTACAGTAGCACACCGCTGAAATGATGCATATGCAACATGTACACTTTATTTTGACGCGTAAAATATGGATTCGAATTTGTTTTTGCTCCATCATTTATGCATTTGTAAGAAATTTCTCATTGTCTTTCTATAGCTAACTAGAGATTAGTATACTAATATTAAAAACCATAGAATGATAAATTTAGTCATATCTTAAAAGACTAAAAAAATACTTTATTGTAGAAAAAGTTTTTGTACACTTTATTTTGACGCTCACAGTACATATATAAAAACATCCCATTGTAAAATTATAAATTTACGTATATATGTTAAAAAAAATTAAAAAAAAAAAATTAAAAAAAAAATGTAAAAGAAAAATTAAAAAAAAAATAAAAAATTTAAAAAAAAATTAAAAAAAATAATTAAAATATATGTTATATATATAAAACAAAAAAAAAATATTTGAAAAAAAAAATAAAAAAAAATAATAAGAAAAAAAATATAAATAATATAATAAATAAAAAATAAAAAAAAAATAAAAAAAATTTTTTTTGCCTCAGCTGGAATTCGATCCCACGTTTTCTCTAACCAGTATACACGTTTGTATGTATGTATGTTGTTGTTGTAATGTTGTTTTTGTGAAAAAAAAAATCGAGGTGGTCGTGGGTTTTTGCTCATATCTAAGTTGTTTATGTACCGATGTTTCTGAATTTCAACAACGATCTACTCCCAAATATTTCTGATATTTTAACATCTCACCCGAGTCCAAGCGATATCGGAGGGCTTCAAAAAGTTGATTTCAACATACACACGGACAGATGGACAGACTGACAGACTGACAGGGCTTAATCGACTCCCCTATTCATAAGCTTTCAGAAAATATATACTTTATGGGGTCGGAAATTAAATTGTAGAAATTTCACACGGAATCACAAACCTATATATACCCTTTTTCACTGTGTGAAGGGTATAAAAACATCCCATTGTAAAATTATAAATTTACGTATGTATGTAAAAAAAAAAAATAAAAAAAAAATTTTAAAAAAATTAAAAAAAAAATTTTAAAAATATAATTAAAATAAATATAATAAATATAAAACAAAAAAATATAATAAAATATTAGAAAAAAAATTATAATAAAAATATAAATAATATATTAAATAAAAAATAAAAAAAAATTAAAAAAAATATAAAAAAATAAAAAAAAAATTAAAAAAAAACATATAAAAAAATAAAAAAAAATTTTTTGGCTCATCTGAGATTCGATGCCACGTTTTCTCTAACCAGTATACGCGTTTGTATGTATGTATGTATGTTGTTGTTGTAATGTTGTTTTTGTGAAAAAAAAATCGAGGTGGTCGTGGGTTTTTGCTCATATCTCAGTTGTTTATGTACCGATGTTTCTCATTTTCAATACCGATCTACTCCCGAATATTTCTGATATTTTAATACCTCACCCGGGTACAAGCAATGTCGGAGGGCTTCAAAAAGTTGATTTCAACATACACATGGACAGACATTCAGACTGACAGAGCTTAATCGACTCCCCTATTAATAAGCTTTCAGAAAATATATACTTCGGAAATGAAACTTGTAGAAATTTCACACGGAATGACAAACCTATATATACTCTTTTTCACTGTGTGAAGGGTAAATACAAAAAGTACTACAAAATCTACTCTTTTTTGCATAAAAGTAATTATGTTCAAAAAGTACCAAACTCTTCCCGATTTTTCCCTTTTCTACCCTGTTATGAATGTGTTTCAATTTTTACTAAATTACATAATTTTTTATGTCTGGTGAAATCCCTATTAAAAGTTTTGTGAAAATTGGCTCTCTAATTAAGAATTACATACATTTTCCAGATTTTTTTTTAACATTTTTAGTCCCACCTGGAATCAATAGTTCTTGATTGTACAATCCTACCTTCATAAACGTAGCAAATACAAAAAGTACCATAAAAATTCAAAAAAGTACCATAAAAATTCAAAAAAGACCCTTTTTGGTCGCCCATAACATTTTTAGTCTTACCTAGAATCAATAGTCCTTGATTGTACAATCCTACCTTCATAAACGTAGCAAATACAAAAAGTACCATAAAAATTCAAAAAAGTCCCTTTTTGGTCGCCCATAACATTTTCGGTCTCACCTTGTATCAATAGCCACTAATTTTAAAATTCTAGCTTCGCAAACGTAGAATATATAAAAAGTACCAAAAAAATTCAAAAAAAGTACCTCTTTGGTCGCCTATAACATTTTTAATCTCACCTGGAATCAATAGTCCTTGATTGTACAATCCTACCTTCATAAACGTAGAATATACAAAAAGTTCCAGAAAATTCAAAAAAGTACCTTTTCCGTCACCCATAACATTTTTTGTCTCACCTAGAATCAATAGTACTTGATTGTATAATCCAACCTTCATAAAAGTAGAAAATACAAAAAGTACCATAAAAATTCAAAAAAGTACCTTTTTGGTCACCCATAACATTTTTGGTCTCACCTGAAATCAATAGTCCTCGATTGTACAATCCTACCTTCATTAACGTAGAAAATACAAAAAGTACCATAAAAATTCAAAAAAGTACCTTTTTGGTCGCCAATAACATGTTTAGTCTCACCTAGAATCAATAGTCCTTGATTGTACAATCCTACCTTCATAAACGTAGAAAATACAAAAAGTACCATAAAAATTCAAAAAAGTACCTTTTTGGTAACCATAACATTTTTAGTCTCACCTTGTATCAATAGCAACTAATTTTAAAATTCTAGCTTCGCAAACGTTGAAAATACAAAAAGTACCATAAAAATTTAAAAAAATACCTTTTTCGTCGCCCATAACATTTTTGGTCTCACCTAGAATCAATAGTCCTTGATTGTATAATCCTATCTTTATAAACGTTGAAAATACAAAAAGTACCATAAAAATTCAAAAAAAGTACCTTTTTGGTCGACCATAACATTTTCGGTCTCACCTTGTATCAATAGCCACTAATTTTAAAATTCTAGCTTCGCAAACGTTGAAAATACAAAAAGTACCATAAAAATTCAAAAAAGTACCTTTATCGTCGCCCATAACATTTTTTGTCCCACCTAGAATCAATAGTCCTTGATCCTATCTTTATAAACGTTAAAAATACAAAAAGTACCATAAAAATTCAAAAAAGTACCTTTTTGGTCGACCATAACATTTTCAATCTCACCTTATATCAATAGCCACTAATTTCAAAATTCTAGCTTCGCAAACGTTGAAAATACAAAAAGTACCATAAAAATTCAAAAAAGTACCTTTTTGGTCGCCAATAACATTTTTTGTCTCACCTAAAATCAATAGTCTTTGATTGTATAATGCTATCTTTATAAACGTTGAAAATACAATAAGTACCATAAAAATTCAAAAAAGTACCTTTATCGTCGCCCATAACATTTTTTGTCCCACCTAGAATCAATAGTCCTTGATTGTACAATTCTACCTTCATAAACGTAGAAAATACAAAAAGTACCATAAAAATTCAAAAAAGTACCTTTTTGGTCGACCATAACATTTTCGGTGTCACCTTGTATCAATAGCCACTAATTTTAAAATTCTAGCTTCGCAAACGTTGAAACTACAAAAAGTACCATAACAATTCAAAAAAGTACCTTTTTTGTCGCCCATAACATTTTTTGTCTCACCTAAAATCAATAGTCCTTGATTGTATAATGCTATCTTTATAAACGTTGAAAATACAAAAAGTACCATAAAAATTCAAACAAGTAAGAATGTTATATTCGGCCGTGCCGAATCTGATAATACCCTTCACCATCATGTACATAGGTATAATTCCACATCGTAGCCTAACGTATATTTCATGTTATACGCCATTTTTCCTTATTATATCCGACACATTCCTTGATTTTGAATGTTTACGTAGTTAACTGTATTCTACTAGTCAAGCCCTTTAATTTGATACCCATATTGATGGGGTTAAAAAAAATTTATCCGCCATTTTGTTTTAGACGCCATCTTGGATTTTACATTTTAGAATAATTTACTGTATTCTACTGGTCAAGCCCTTTAATTTGATACCAATATTGAGGGCGTTCAAGAAGTTACATTTTAAAATACCAGATTTGGCTCATATATAAATTTATTGTCCGCCATTTTGGAGTGGCGGCCAACATAAACTTATAAGTTTCTATGGTGCTTTTATTGTTCTAGTCAAGTACTTTCAGATGATACCAATATGGACTCTCTCGGTTGTCTAGAAGCTGAAACAAATTGATTTTCGTTTGTAAATTTTTAGAATATATAACTATAACTTTACCGATAAGAGCCCGAGTTATCCAAAATTTTACACGAATATCTCTAGAGGCATGTTTTATCTACAAATAGTAGCGAAGGTACCTATAAATTGTTCTATGGCTGAACAATTTTAATTTTGGTGGTCAAAATATTTAAAAAAAAAACAGAGTTTATTTGCTCATATCTCGGAAAATTATCGGGCGATTGTGCTGAATTTAAATAGCTGTTCATTCCCGGATATTTCCAAAAAATTGATACCATACACAGAACTGAGGAACATATGGTTGCTTCTAAAAGTTGATTTCAACCAACACACGGACAGACGGTCAGGGCTTAATCGACTCCTCTATTCATAAGCTTTCAGAAAATATATACTTTATGGGGTCGGAAATAAAAATTGTAGAAATTACAAACGGAATGACAAAGCTATATATACCCTTGTGCACCACAGGTGAAGGGTATAATGAAAGGGCTTGACCAATAGAATACAGTAAACTATACAAAAGTGTCAATTTCAAGATAGCATCCGAAACAAAATGGCGAATATTTTGTGTTCTTAACTCCATCAATATTTGTAAGTGGCTTTGTACAGATAACTATGAAACAATTCAAATACAAAACAAGTACAAGCGCTATATTCGGCCGTGCCGAAATGTTGTATCAACATTCATCCCATATGAATTACGTTCATACATATAAACAAGTAAAAGTGCTATATTCGGCCGTGCCGAATCTTCTATACCCTTCACAACGTGTAATCATGCAATAACAGTAGTTTGTATCACCATTCCATATGATATACATACGTACATACATATAAAAAACATACATATATAAAAACATCCCATTGTAAAATTATAAATTTACGTATATATGTTAAAAAAAATTTAAAAAAAAAATTTAAAAAAAAAATGTACAAGAAAAATTAAAAAAAAAAAAAATTAAAAAAAAAAATAAAAAAAAAAAACATTTAAAAAAATAATTTAAATATATGTAATAAATATAAAACAAAAAAAAAATATTTGAAAAAAAAATTAAAAAAAAAATAATAAGAAAAAAATTTGATAGGTGAAATTAAATATTCAACAAAATATGAAAATTAATACTAAGATTCACTAATTCAAATTTCATTTAATTGTAACATAAATAGGAATTTTAAGTTACATAGTAGTATACCGATAAAGAGTGCTGATGATGAAATCGTAGCTGATTTCGAAAATGCATTCCACTCGGCTAATATCGGAAATAATTTTTAGAAAGAATATTCCTAGAATGGTTACAATTTAATTTAATTTGAATTATAAAATTAAATAAAAAAAAAAAGGACAAATGAACTTAAGCCAAAATAAAAAATGGTTCACATTAAAATTTAATATATAATAAGAAAAAAAAATATAAATAATATATTAAATAAAAAATAAAAAAAAAATAAAAAAAAATATTAAAAAAATATAAAAAAAAAATTTTTTTGCCTCAGCTGGAATTCGATCCCACGTTTTCTCTAACCAGTATACACGTTTGTATGTATGTATGTTGTTGTTGTAATGTTGTTTTTGTGAAAAAAAAAATCGAGGTGGTCGTGGGTTTTTGCTCATATCTAAGTTGTTTATGTACCGATGTTTCTGAATTTCAACAACGATCTACTCCCGAATATTTCTGATATTTAAACACCTCACCCGAGTCCAAGCGATGTCGGAGGGCTTCAAAAAGTTGATTTCAACATACACACGGACAGACGGTCAGACGGACAGACTGACAGGGCTTAATCGACTCCCCTATTCATAAGCTTTCAGAAAATATATACTTTATTTGGTCGGAAATCAAAATTGTAGAAATTTCACACGGAATGACAAACCTATATATACCCTTTTTCACTGTGTGAAGGGTATAAAAACATCCCATTGTAAAATTATAAATTTACGTATGTATGTAAAAAAAAAAAATAAAAAAAAAATTTTAAAAATATAATTAAAATAAATATAATAAATATAAAACAAAAAAATATAATAAAAAATTAGAAAAAAAATTATAATAAAAATATATATAATATATTAAATAAAAAATAAAAAAAAATTAAAAAAAAATATAAAAAAATAAAAAAAAAATTAAAAAAAAACATAAAAAGATAAAAAAAAAATTTTTGGCTCATCTTGGATTCGATGCCACGTTTTCTCTAACCAGTATACACGTTTGTATGTATGTATGTATGTATGTTGTTGTTGTAATGTTGTTTTTGTGAAAAAAAATCGAGGTGGTCGTGGGTTTTTGCTCATATCTCAGTTGTTTATGTACTGATGTTTCTGATTTTCAATAGCGATCTACTCCCGAATATTTCTGATATTTTAATACCTCACCCGGGTCCAAGCGATGTCGGGGGGCTTCAAAAAGTTGATTTCAACATACACACGGACAGACAGACTGACAGAGCTTAATCGACTCCCCTATTAATAAGCTTTCAGAAAATATATACTTCGGAAATTAAACTTGTAGAAATTTCACACGGAATGACAAACCTATATATACCCTTTTTCACTGTGTGAAGGGTATAAAAAAAGTACCTTTTCGGTCGCCCATAACATTTTTGGTCTCACCTGAAATCAATAGTCCTTGATTGTACAATTCTACCTTCATAAACGTAGAAAATACAAAAAGTACCACAAAATCTACTCTTTTTTGCATAAAAGTAATTATGTGGAAAAAGTACCAAACTCTTCCCGATTTTTCCCTTTTCTACCCTGTTATGAATGTGTTTCAATTTTTACTAAATTACATAATTTTTTATGTCTGGTGAAATCCCTATTAAAAGTTTTGTGAAAATTGGCTCTCTAATTAAGAATTACATACATTTTCCAGCTTTTTCCCCTTTTTGGTACCTTTTTTGTCCCCAAAAAAGCTTCCAAAAATTTCACCTAATATAATAATTGTCAAATTTTGTCCCATTGAATAATATAAGAAAAGTTTCATTTAAAAAAAGTACCAAAAAAAGGGAAAATTTTTACCCCTTATACATATGAATTTGAAAAAAGTGCTAAATTCCTATTAATATTTTTTTGCGGATTACTTAAAACAGTTTAAATTTTTTTCCTAGCTTTGTGCGTTTGGAAGGTTCATAGGGTACCAAAAAAGTACCAAATTATAGTTTTTACCCGTTTTCTCCCCTTAGGGGTTGAAAATTCCAAAAAAGGCCAGACACCTTATTTTTTGAGCAAATTACAATAATTTTTTAATTTAATTTGTATCATTTTTAGTTTAGCAGATATAAGATTACCGATTTTACCCGTTTTTACCCTTTTTTACCCCCTTAAAGTACGAATTTCCAAAAATCCCTTCTTAGTGGAGCTATACATTGAAAGAGGAACCGATTGTCCAAATTTCATGTCTCTAGCTCTTTGCGTTTGGGCTGTGCGATGATGAATCAGTCAGTCAGCCAGTCAGTCAGTCAGTCACGTTACTCTTTTATATATATAGATTTTATTATTTTTACCATTAATGCAGAGTTTGGTGCCCTATAATTCCTGTCGGCATTATTTTTAGAAAAAAAACAAGAGCGCTATATTCTGCCGTGCCGAATCTTATATACCCTTCACAACGTGTAGTCAAGCAATAACAGTAGTTTGTATCACCATTCATCTCATATGAAATACGTACATACATATAAAAAATATACATATATAAAAAACATCAAAATAAATAAAAAAAAAAAATTTAAAAAAAAAATAATTAAAATATATATAATTAATATAAAACAAAAAAAAAATTAAAAAAAAAAATAAAAAAAAAAAAATTTAAAAAAAATAATATATAAATAATATATTAAATAAAAAAAAAATAAAAAAAAAAATTTAAAATATAAAAAAAATTTTGTTTTGGCTCAGCTGGGATTCGATGCCACGTTTTCTCTAACCAGTATACACGTCTGTATGTATGTATGTTGTTGTTGTAATGTTGTTTTTGTGAAAAAAAAATCGAGGTGGTCGTGGGTTTTTGCTCATATCTCAGTTGTTTATGTACCGATGTTTCTGATTTTCAATAGCGATCTACTCCCGAATATTTCTGATATTTTAATACCTCACCCGGGTTCAAGCGATGTCGGGGGGCTTCAAAAAGTTGATTTCAACATACACACGGACAGACGGACAGACTGACAGAGCTTAATCGACTTCCCTATTCATAAGTGTTTACCTGGATCGTTGTTGTCCAAACACAGGAACTAACAATGGGGGTTGAAAGCTGTTGTAGATTGCTGGGCACACCAATTAAACTCACTTTATTTTGTTGTTAATACCGTTTACTGTATTGGGTTCCTTTTATTTTCTTTAACTTTATCTTTTCTTTCGTTAACAATTTTTATGGTTTTTTTTTCTTATATCGTATTTAAAAGAAATATTAAGGTTTTATGTAGACGTCTGTTCGCTTTGGGTAGAAAAATACGAAGCCAAGAACGAGACATAAATCTAAGTTGAGTCGGCTTGTTAACGGCGTTAACCAAACGCCGACTCACCACACTTTATATACCAAAGCTGGCGTGTGATATAAGCATTAACAATTACGAGAGTTTATGTTAAGTGTGTCTACACCTGACAGACGCCAACATATCGCCCACCTTGCAACATTAGTGCAACATAAATTATATTTTATAATATTATGAGTGTTAGTATAATAAATGAAAAGGTACAAAATAATTAATTTTTAATTCACAAAAGTAATTCAAATTTTATATGGGCAACGTATAAAAATATATGTAGTAAGAATTCACACAGTGAATATAGTAAACAAAATAAAAAATAAACAAATTCAATATAGCAATGGTGATTTTAAAAAGTACAAGGCTTATAGTTTTTTAATCCCTTCTCCAAAATAGGCGAGACCAAAAATAGTGTCTTGCACATACATGTGCCCTGGTCGTCCGGTTGCCGGTCCGAGTAATATACTCGATTGAACGTCAGCTCCGAGGATCAAACGATATTCGAGGCTCTTGTGCCACAGTCGGTTGGCGTCACCAGCATAGTCACGGGCGAACTTATCGATGTCGAATTTTGGGCAACGTCCGAACCGAGCGTTTTCCACAACGCACCCAACTTCGATGCGACGTCCCTCATATTGGCCGTGATACACAGTGAGCTTCGTGCGACCTCGGAAAATACGACACTGCAATCGTTCGGCTTCAGCTTCGGTGATGGAGGATCTGGCGGCTGTTGGGTCTATTAGCGCAAGTGTGCGACGTGGGTTTTTTCCAATATACGAGATGACGCGAACACACGCAGTCATTCGAACCCAGACGTGATCCTTAGGCATGGGATGTAGCCAGCTGTTGTGATCCTGCGTACAACGGCGACATCTATCGAGGCTTTTACAGTCCACGCGTGCATGTGATTGCGCTAGACAGTTATAGCACAAGGATTTTTGGGCCACAATACGAAGCTTTTGCTCCACTTCCATCACCATGAACCTAGTGCATTGACGTATGGCGTGAAGACGATTGCACAGGGGGCAGCGATAGTCAAGATTAAATAATTTGTCAGCCATATTTAACTAAAAGATGGATACAGGAAAGTGATACGTTAAAAAAAATAATAATAATCTTATAGTGGGGTTTGTGATATTCAATTTAGTTAAAGAGTCTCGGTACGATAACCAATTTATGAATCGGTCTAGTTATTAGACCATTCTGCGTTTTAAGATCTGCGACACGAACTCTGTTATCAGAACCAAAGTAAACTTTAATCACACGGCCTAATCGCCAATCTGTAGAACATAAAGCTTCATTTTTTAGAACAACGAGATCGTCGACTTTTAGGTCTAATTGAGGGGTTTTCCATTTATTACGCTTTTGCAATTCCTTTAAATACTCTTCCTGCCATCGGCGACATATCTCCTCTTGAAACGCTTTGACCTTGCGCCATCGATTCATGATATTTAGAGATGGAATTAGTTCTGATGGTTCTGCTGGAGCAAGTATGGCAGATCCAATTAGAAAATGACCTGGCGTAAGAGCAGACACGTCTTCGATATTTCCTGTCATAGGACCAAGAGGACGAGAATTAAGACAAGCTTCAATCTTCGTCAAGAGCGTAGAAAACTCTTCAAAGGTAAATTTGATTTGACCAGCAGTTTTTCTAAAGTGCATTTTCAGACTTTTTACGCCTGCCTCCCATAGTCCTCCCATATGAGGAGCAGCGGCAGGAATGAAACGCCACTCTAAACGTTGGTGCCCATACTTTTCTACCGCTTCATCGCTTAGTTCCCGTACTACTTTCTTGAAGTTTGATTCGATCTCTCTGGCGGCACCTACAAAATTTCTACCGTTATCAGAAAACATACATGTTGGACAACCACGACGGGACACAAATCGAGCAAAAGCAGCTAAAAATGCAGATGTTGACAAATCGCTGACAGCTTCGATGTGAACTGCCTTTGTTGAAAAACAGACAAAAATGCATACGTAACCTTTAGTAATTTTTGTATATCGACCTGTAAAACTCTTGATTTCAAAAGGGCCAGCAAAATCGACGCCTGTATTGGTGAAAGGACGAGTGAAAGTAGTTCTTTCCATGGGTAACGCTGCCATAATCTGTGTTTGGAGTTTCTTTCGATGTAAGACACAAATTTTACAATTAATAGCAACTGTTTTAATTAAATTCCTAGCCTTTATTATCCAACATTCCTGACGGACAACATTTAGGACCAGGCGTATACCCCCATGATGAACCAATTTATGAACAAATTCAACATAAAGGCGAGATAGTCTACTACCATAAGCGAGTATGATAGGGTGCCTCTCATTGTAGGACAAACTAGTTGTTGAGCCAAGTCGGCCATTAGCGCGAATAATTTTAAAACGGTCAAGAAATGGGGAAAGCGTTAATAAAGGACTGCGAGGGCTAAGCTTTTTTTTCAACGACAAACAGTTAAACTCTTTCAAGAAGTATTCTTGTTGGGATAAGAAAAATAAGCGGTTGCGCACAAAAGCCAATTCTGTGGCTGTAATTCTTATTGAGTCATACTTCACGTTTCCGTTGTGGCTTTTACGGGCCATATTGTAAAATCGAAACAAGTACGATATGACATGAAGAGCCCTCGACAAATTTGAAAACCGGTTTAGTATGTCCTCTCTATCTGACGATCGAGCAACATTAACTTGAATTATTTTCGACTCTGTTGAAGTTTTAAATTCCAGAGAAACTTGGGGCCATAAAGACTTATCCAATTTGAGCCACTCAGGTCCATACCACCAAAGCTTATTTTCTCTTAATTCAGCAGGAGTCAGCCCCCGGGTTGCTAGATCGGCAGGATTGCTATCCGTAGGTACATGAAACCAATTCGTATTTCCAACTTTTTCCAATATTGTAGCGACTCTATTAGCAACAAAAGTTTTCCAGTTACAAGGTGGTTTTCGAAGCCAAGCTAATACAATTGTAGAATCGGACCACAAATATGAAGTATTTGAATCTAAATTTAGGTTGGGAACAATATTGTTAAACAAATTTGCTAGGAGCACTGCTCCACATAATTCTAGGCGTGGCAATGATGGTTTCTTCACTGGGGCTACTTTTGTCTTGCAAGTCAGTAAATTCGTGTAAACTGTATCTCCCAAATTAATTCTAACATATATTGTCGCTGCATAAGCTACCTCAGACGCGTCGCAAAAACCATGAAATTCAATATGACAGTCTGGGGTGTATTGAATCCATCGGGGAAGTTTGATTGAGTCAATTTCATTGTATTTTGATACAAAAGATTGCCATTTTGTTAGAGCCCGTGGTTTAATCGGGTCATCCCACTCTATCTTATCAAGCCACATTTGCTGCATTAAAACCTTCGCTTTGACAACTACTGGGCCTAACCATCCAACTGGATCAAAAAGTCGAGCAATAATTGAGAGAACTTCCCGCTTCGTGTACGATGATTTGAGCCTTATTTTCTCCGTTGAGAAGTAAAAAATGTCCTCAGCTGCATTCCAACGAATACCTAGTGTTTTAGTTGTGCTTTTATCATCAAGCGACAAAAAATCAGAATGTAATAAATGCTCTTGGGGCAAATCTTTTAAAATTTCTCGCGAGTTTGAGGCCCATTTCCTTAACTCAAATCCTGCTGTTTTCAATATGCCAATTAATTGGTCTCGTGCTGCCAAAGCTTCTGAAATATTATGAGCTCCTACTAGAGCGTCATCAACATACATGCACTCTTTTAATATTCGTGCACCAAGTGGAAAACGTAGCCCTTCATCTTCAGCTAATTGAAGAATAGTTTTGAAGGCCAAGTATGGGGCACAATTTACGCCAAATGTAACTGTTTTCAATTGAAAATCTTCGATTTCAGCACTTTCTGAGCTGCGAAATACAAGTCTTTGAAAATGTCTATGTTGTGGATTGACCCAGATCTGACGATACATTTTTGCAATGTCCGCATTAAAAACAAACTGAAAGAACCGCCATTTTACGATTAAAGATACTAAGTCAGCTTGCAAAATGGGACCAACATACAACATGTCGTTAAGACTTTTACCACTAGACGATACACTAGAGGCATTAAACACTACTCTTAACTTCGTAGTAGTACTTTCTGGCTTAAATACTCCGTGATGAGGTAAATAATAACCTTGGATACTTTCATTCTCAATAACTTTCTCCATGTGTCCTAGCGTTAAATATTCTTTTACGACCTCATCATATTGAGCCTTAATTACAGGTTTACGCATTAACACCTTTTCATTTCTCAAATATTGACTAACAGCAATATGTCTATTGGGACCTAGTGATGATAAATTATTCTTAAAGGGCAGACTAACGATATATCTTCCTTCAGAATCTCTCGTGGTAGTAGAACTATAGATTTCCTCACATTTTTTATCTTCTTCTGATAAAACTTTTTTATGTGAGACCTCTTCCAACTCCCAAAATTTCGTTAAATGGTCATCAATAGAAACTCTTGTCATATGAGACATTTTAACACATCGTGTGGCAACATTACCAGGTGTAGGGCCAGTAACAATCCAACCGAAAATTGTTTCTTGAGCCACTAAGGATTCAAAAATACCATGTTGAACTCCACTACGAAGAATAAGAGGATACAAATCACCTCCCAACAATAAGTCTACTTCAGTGCTTTCGTAAAATCTCGGATCAGCATAATTCAAATCTGGCAGTTTATTGTTAGTTAATGGGCTAAATGAATGTGTTGGGACACTCCCAGTTACACGAGGAACGACTAGAGCGTGAACATTAAGAGACACATTCTGATTGAAAAGTGATACAATAACAAACGTTGCCATTTTAGAAGATCTGCTTATTATATCTCCTCCTAGACCTGTAACTTCAGCCAATACTGGACTAATGGGCAACCTCAGAAGTTTTTGTATTCTTTCAGATATAAAACTCTCATCAGAACATGGATCAATTAGAGCTCGCACCTTGTAATGAGAACCAAAACTAACAATGTGAACCCAGGCTGTCGCTAACATAACCCTTTTCGAAACAGACGTGTGATGTGATTGAACAACTCCAGATGGACCAGGAGTATCAGTGGACTGTACTTGCTGGACTAAATTACTATGCCTGTCACCCTGAGAAAAACTATTAGATTGTGTTTGAACTACATTATTTCTCCTTATAAAATCTCTATGCATTAAAGTATGATGCTTCTTCTTGCATTTTGAACAACAATTTGCACTATTACATTCACCATACATATGACCAATAGAGAGACAATTAAAACAATATCTGTATCTTTTTAAAGCTGAAACTCGATTTTTGTAGTCCATGTTTAAAAATTTATTACAGGAACTAATCTTGTGATTTTCACTACATAATTTGCATTGCAGTGTATTTGTTTTAATATGGTGTGCCTTTAATTGTTTCGCTTTAGTATTCTGATTGTTGTTATTAGAAAAACTTTGAGAACCACTTACACACATATTATTTGTTGCAATAATATCAGAAACACTTTCAAGCGCATGAAATCTATCGGTGAGAAAATAGTTTAATTCCTCCCATTTGGGAACCTCTGTTTTGTTTTTCACCGACTGTTCCCATAAATTCAAAGAAATTTCACATAGACGTGAAGAACACTGAAACACGAAAATCGGATCCCATGATTGAATATCGACATTGTATAACTTTAAAACTGCCATACAATTGTTTATTTCCCTTTGTAATCTTTTTATTTCGGATGCCGATTCTTGTTGACACGGTGTCAAATTAAACAAAGTTTTTAACTGATTATTGATAAGAACCCGCTTATTTTCATATTGTGTTTTCAAGTTATTCCACGCAATATCGAAATTTTCATTTGTCAGAGCCACATTTCTATTAATATCCCGAGCTTCACCATCTGTTTTCCTGAATAAATAAAACAATTTTTCAACGGGGCTGAGCCTATTATTATTTATGTAAATCGCAGTAAACATATCCCTAAATGTGGGCCATGACACGTAATCCCCATGAAAAACACCAGTATCACAAGGAGGGACGACTATGGAACCACAATGGTTGGGAGCTACTGCATTTACATTTTCTCGCATATTTTCCTTAAGTTTTTTCTCTGCTTTAGAGATAATATTAATGCAGCGTATATATATTTTTCGAACGTGTGGATGCTTAGTTTGCACAACCACCATTTCTTTTTTCTTTTCTACCGTTTCATCTGAACACTCGTTAAAAATTCTTGTATACTTTTCCCAAGTTTTGCCAAGTTCCTCTCTCTCAAAATTAAAGGCTTCTTCAGTGTAGCCTGAGAGGTCTTGGTCCTTTAGATTAGCCTCAAAACTAATCATTTCATCTGCCGCGCGTATATACTTTTCGAAAGTTGACATTTTGTTTCAATATCAAAAGTATTTTGAGACACACTGACAAAAAAAGTTTGGGAAACACTTTCTATAAAATGCAGCAAAAAACGAAAAAAATAAAACCGCAAATAAAACTGTATCACTATGTTCTCAATGTATTATAAATTGTTCTTAACAACAACAAAATACTTAGTAGAAAAGAAATGAGAAAAAAAACGCAACAATTTAGAGCCACAATAAAAAATGCAGCAATAACGGTTCGCAGATATTTTTATACACAGTATAACTGTATTTGTTCTAACGGAATGGAAATTTTTTCCACCGAGCCACAAAATGATTATACCGAGACACTTAAATTATCAGTAAATCCAATGTACGCACCTTTTATTTCCAAAATTCCACGGAGAAGGACCAAAATGTTTACCTGGATCGTTGTTGTCCAAACACAGGAACTAACAATGGGGGTTGAAAGCTGTTGTAGATTGCTGGGCACACCAATTAAACTCACTTTATTTTGTTGTTAATACTGTTTACTGTATTGGGTTCCTTTTATTTTCTTTAACTTTATCTTTTCTTTCGTTAACAATTTTTATGTTTTTTTTTCTTATATCGTATTTAAAAGAAATATTAAGGTTTTATGTAGACGTCTGTTCGCTTTGGGTAGAAAAATACGAAGCCAAGAACGAGACATAAATCTAAGTTGAGTCGGCTTGTTAACGGCGTTAACCAAACGCCGACTCACCACACTTTATATACCAAAGCTGGCGTGTGATATAAGCATTAACAATTACGAGAGTTTATGTTAAGTGTGTCTACACCTGACAGACGCCAACAATAAGCTTTCAGAAAATATATACTTTATGGGGTCGGAAATGAAAATTGTAGAAATTTCACACGGAATGACAAACCTATATATACCCTTTTTCACTGTGTGAAGGGTATAATTAATTCGACGAGTTAGCACTTTAGTTTTCTAGCGATTTGTACCAGTTTCATAGTTTTAGCTGGTATTGTTTCGAATTTATTGGAAAAAAACCCCTTCAAATATTAAAATATTTTATTATTTTTACCATTAATGCAGAGCTTTGTGCCCTATAATTCCTGTCGGCATTATTTCTAGAAAAAAAATTTACTTTTTCGAGTTAAAACGTTAGTTTTCTAGCGATTGGTATCAGCTTTATAGTTCTACCTGGTACTATTTCGATTTTAGTGGCATAAAACCACTTAAAATAGTAAAATATATTATTATTTTTAGCATTAATGCAGAGTTTGGTGCCCTATAATTCCTGTAGACGTTATTTTTAGAAAAAAAATTTAATTCGACGAGTTAGCACGTTAGTTTTCTAGCGATTTGTACCAGTTTCATAGTTTTAGCTGGTATTGTTTCGAATTTATTGGAAAAAAAAACCCTTAAAATATTAAAATATTTTAATATTTTTACCATTAATGCAGAGTTTGGTGCCCTATAATTCCTGTCGGCGTTATTTTTAGAAAAAAGATTTAATTCGACGAGGTAACACGTTAGTTTTCTAGCGAGTGGTACCAGTTTAATAGTTCGAGCAGGTATCGTTTCGATTTTATTGGCAAAAAAACCCCTTAAAATATTAAAATATTAATGCAGAGTTTGGTGCCCTATACACCCTGTCGGCGTTATTTTTAGAAACAAATTTACTTTGTCGAGTTAAAACGTTAGTTTTCTAGCGATTGGTATCAGCTTTATAGTTCTAGCTGGACTATTTCGATTTTATTGGCAAAAAAAAACCCTTGAAATAGTAAAATATTTTATTGTTTTTAACATTAATGCAGAGTTTGGTGCCCTATAATTCCTGTCGGCATTATTTTCAGAAAAAAAATTTACTTTGACGAGTTAAGAAGTTAGTTTTCTAGCGATTGGTACCAGTTTCACAGTTCTAGCTGGTACTCTTTCGATTTTATTGGCAAAAAAACCCCTTAAAATATTAAAATATTTTATTATTTTTACCAATAATGCAGAGTTTTGTGCCCTATAATTCCTGTCGGCGTTATTTTTAAAAAAAAAATTTACCTTGACGAGTTGTCACGTTAGTTTTCTAGCGATTGGTACCAGCTTTATAGATCTAGCTGGTACTGTTTCTATTTTATTGGCAAAAAACCCCCTTAAAATATTAAAATATTTTATTATTTTTACCATTAATGCTGAGTTTGGTGACTTATAATTCCTGTCGGCATTATTTTTAGAAAAAAAAAAATTACTTCGACGAGTTAACACGTTAGCTTTCTAGCAACTGGTACTAGTTTCATAGCTCTAGCTGGTACAGTTTTGATTTAATTGGCAAAAAAAACCCCTTTTAATATTAAAATATTTTATTATTTTTACCATTAATTCAGAGATTGGTACCCTATAATTCCTGTCGACGTTATTAAGATAAAAAGATTTAATTCGTCAAGATAAGACGTTAGCTTTCTAGCGATTGGTATCGGTTTCTTAATTCTACCTGGTACTGTTTCGATTTTATTGGCAAAAAACCCCTTAAAATATTAAAATTTTTTATTTTTTTACCAATTATGCAGAGTTTGGTGCCCTATTATTCCTGTCGGCGTTATTTTTAGAAAAAAAATTTACTTCGACGAGTTAACACGTTAGTTTTCTAGCGATTGGTACCAGATTTATAGCTCTAGCTAGTACTGTTTCGATTTAATTGGCAAAAAAATCCCTTAAAATATTAAAATATTTTATTATTTTTACCATTAATTCAGAGTTTTGTTTACTTCAACGAGTTAACACGTTAGCTCAATAGCAAATGGTACCAGATTTATAGTTCTAGCTGGTACTGTTTCGATTTTATTGGCAAAAAAAACCCTTAAATTATTAAAATATTTTATTCTATTTACCATTAATGCAGAGTTTGGTGCCCTATAATTCCTGTCAAAGTTATTTAGAGAAAAAAAAAATTACTTCGACGATTTAACACGTTAGCTAAATAGCAAGCGGTACCAGTTTTATAGTTCTAGCTGGTACTGTTTCGATTTTATTGAAAAAAAATACCCTTAAAATATTAAAATATTTTATTGCTTTTACCATTAATGCAGAGTTTGGTGACTTATAATTCCTGTCGGCATTATTTTTAGAAAAAAAAATTACTTCTACGAGTTAACACGTTAGCTTTCTAGCGATTGGTAACAGTTTCATAGTTCTAGCTGGTATTGTTTCGATTTTATTAAAAAAAAAAAACCCTTAAAATATTAAAATACTAGCATTTAACCCGCTACTTCGTTAGCGCAGTTCTTACTATTTATTGAATGCTCAAGTTCTATTTATAATTATTAAATATTTTTGGTTCAATTTATGAAAATTTGTATCTCTGATTCAATTTACTTAGAAATATAAAAAGTAGAGTAAGGATATATCGGGCATATATTTCCTAACTAAAAGCAAGATCAATGCTACTGAGTTTCAAAAATTAAGATTCATATTTTGCAAAAATTACCCTAAAATAATAAAAGAAACATTTTTTCCTTCAATAAAACTTCCACTTGGTTTATTATTACCTTTTTTCAGAATTCTATGTATACAAAATATATAAAAAGAGAAAAAGTAATTTTGGTCGTCCATAATATTAGGACTTAGACCCCGCATCAAAAAACACTAATTTTAACAATCTATGCTTACAAACGTAAAAATACAAAGAGTACAATAAAAATGCAAAAAGGCTTTTTTTGTGTCTTTAATATCATTTTAATTCTAAACTTGAATAAATAATCCTTTATTTCACAATTTTAACTTTTTAAACGTAGGAAATTCAAAAAGTCCCATTATAATGCATAAAACTACCCTTTGATCGCCCATACCTTGTATCAATAGTCACTAATTTCGAAATTCTTGCTTCGCAAACGTTAAAAATACAATAAGTACCATAAAAATTCAAAAAAGTACCTCTTTGGTCGCCCATAACATTTTTAGCCTCACCTTGTATCAATTGCCACTAATTTCAAGATTCTACCTTCGCAAACGTTGAAAATACAAAAAGTACCATACAACTTCAAAAAAGTACCTTTTTGGTCGCCCATAACATTTTTTGTCTCACCTAGAATCAATAGTCCTTGATTGTATAATCCTATCTTTAAAAACGTAGAAAATGCAAAAAGTACCATAAAAAATCAAAAAAGTACCTTTTTGGTCGACCATAATATTTTCGGTCTCACCTTGTATCAATAGCCACTAATTTTAAAATTCTAGCTTCGCAAACGTTGAAAATAGAAAAAGTACCATAAAAATTCAAAAAAGTACCTTTTTGGTCGCCCATAAAATTTTTAGTCTTACCTTGTATCAATAATCCTTTATTTTACAATTCTACCTCTATAAACGTAGAAAATACAAAAAGTACCATAAAAATTCAAAAAAGTACCTTCTTGGTCGACCATAACATTTTTAGTCTCACCTTGTATCAATTGTCACTGATTTCAAAATTCTACCTTCACAAACGTTGAAAATACAAAAAGTACCATAAAAATTCAAAAAAGTACCTTTTTGGTCGCCCATAACATTTTTAGTCTCACCTGGAATCAATAATCCTTGATTGTACAATCCTACCTTCATAAACGTATAAAACACCAAAAGTACCATAAAAAGTCAAGAAAGTACCTTTTTGGTCGACCATAACATTTTTAGTCTCACTTTGTATCAATAGCTACTAATTTTAAAATTCTAGCTTCGCAAACGTTGAAAACACAAAAAGTACCATAAAAATTCAAAAAAGTACTTTTTTGGTCGCCCATAACATTTTTGGTCACATCTCAAATCAATAGTCCTTGATTGTACAATCCTACCTTCATAAACGTAGAAAATACAAAAAGTACTCTTCAAATTCAAAAAAGTACCCTTTTGGTCGACCATAAGATTTTCGGTCTCACCTTTTATCAATAGCCACTAATTTTAAAACTTTAGCTTCGCAAACGTTGAAAATACAAAAAGTACCATACAACTTCAAAAAAGTACCTTTATGGTCGCCCATAACATTTTTTGTCTCACCTAGAATCAATAGTCCATGATTGTATAATCCTATCTTTAAAAACGTAGAAAATGCAAAAAGTACCATAAAAATTCAAAAAAGTACCTTTTTGGTCGCCCATAACATTTTTTGTCTCACCTAGAATCAATAGTCCTTGATTGTATAATCCTATCTTTAAAAACGTAGAAAATGCAAAGAGTACCATACAACTTCAAAAAAGTACCTTTTTGGTCGCCCATAACATTTTTTGTCTCACCTAGAATCAATAGTCCTTGATTGTATAATCCTATCTTTAAAAACGTAGAAAATGCAAAAAGTACCATAAAAATTCAAAAAAGTACCTTTTTGGTCGACCATAATATTTTCGGTCTCACCTTGTATCAATAGCCACTAATTTTAAAATTCTAGCTTCGCAAACGTTGAAAATAGAAAAAGTACCATAAAAATTCAAAAAAGTACCTTTTTGGTCGCCCATAAAATTTTTAGTCTTACCTTGTATCAATAGTCCTTTATTTTACAATTCTACCTCTATAAACGTAGAAAATACAAAAAGTACCATAAAAATTCAAAAAAGTACCTTCTTGGTCGACCATAACATTTTTAGTCTCATCTAGAATCAATAGTCCTTGATTGTATAATCCTATCTTTAAAAACGTAGAAAATGCAAAGAGTACCATACAACTTCAAAAAAGTACCTTTTTGGTCGCCCATAACATTTTTTGTCTCACCTAGAATCAATAGTCCTTGATTGTATAATCCTATCTTTAAAAACGTAGAAAATGCAAAAAGTACCATAAAAATTCAAAAAAGTACCTTTTTGGTCGACCATAATATTTTCGGTCTCACCTTGTATCAATAGCCACTAATTTTAAAATTCTAGCTTCACAAACGTTGAAAATACAAAAAGTACCATAAAAATTCAAAAAAGTACCTTTTTGGTCGCCCATAACATTTTTAGTCTCACCTGGAATCAATAGTCCTTGATTGTACAATCCTACCTTCATAAACGTATAAAACACCAAAAGTACCATAAAAAGTCAAGAAAGTACCTTTTTGGTCGACCATAACATTTTTAGTCTCACTTTGTATCAATAGCTACTAATTTTAAAATTCTAGCTTCGCAAACGTTGAAAACACAAAAAGTACCATAAAAATTCAAAAAAGTACTTTTTTGGTCGCCCATAACATTTTTGGTCTCATCTCAAATCAATAGTCCTTGATTGTACAATCCTACCTTCATAAACGTAGAAAATACAAAAAGTACTATTCAAATTCAAAAAAGTACCCTTTTGGTCGACCATAAGATTTTCGGTCTCACCTTTTATCAATAGCCACTAATTTTAAAATTTTAGCTTCGTAAACGTAGAATATATAAAAAGTACCATACAAATTCAAAAAAGTACCTTTTTGGTCACCCATAACATTTTTAGTCTAACCTGGAATCAATAGTCCTTTATTTTACAATTCTACCTTTATAAACGTAGAAAATACAAAAAGTACCATAGAAAAGCGAAAAAGTACATTTTTAGTCCAAGTTCCAAATTCCAAGTTTAAAATGTTCAAATATCTATGTAACAAAATATTTTAATAGACATGATTAAAACTCAGTAAATCTACTCTTTTTTGCATAAAAGTAATTATGTTCTAAAAAGTACCAAACTCTTCCCGATTTTTCCCTTTTCTACCCTGTTATGAATGTGTTTAAATTTTTACTAAATTAAATAATTTTTTATGTCTAGTGAAATCCCAATTAAAAATTTTGTGAAAATTGGCCGTCTAATTAGGAATTACATACATTTTCCGGAATTTTCCCCTTTTTGGTACCTTTTTTGTCCCCAAAAAAGTTTCCAAAAATTGTCAAATTTTGTCCCATTGAATAATATAAGAAGGGTTTATTTTAAAAAAAGTACCAAAAAAAGGGAAAATTTTTACCCCTTATACATATGAATTTGAAAAAAGTGCCGAATTCCTATTAATATTTTTTTGCGGACTACTTAATACAGTTTAAATTTTTTTCCTAGCTTTATGCGTTTGGTAGTTACATAGGGTACCAAAAAAGTACCAAATTATAGTTTTTACCCGTTTTTTCCCCTTAGGGGTTGAAAATTCTAAAAAAGGCCAGACACCTTTCAGCTTATTTTTTGTGCAAATTACAATACTTTTTCAATTTAATTTGTATCATTTTTAGTTTAGCAGATATAAGATTACCGATTTTACCCGTTTTTATCCTTTTTTACCCCCTTAAAGTACGAATTTCCAAAAATCCCTTCTTAGTGGAGCTATCCATTGAAAGAGGAAACGGTTGTCCAAATTTCATGTCTCTAGCTCTTTGCGTTTGGGCTGTGCGATGATGAATCAGTCAGTCAGTCATTCAGTCAGTCAGTCAGTCACGTTACTCTTTTATATATATAGATTTTATTATTTTTACCATTAATGCAGAGTTTTGTGCCCTATAATTCCTGTCGGCGTTATTTTCAGAAAAAAAATTTACTTTGACGAGTTATCACGTTAGTTTTCTAGCGATTGGTACCAGTTTGATAGTTCTAGCTGGTATTGTTTCGATTTTATTGGCAAAAAAACCCCTTAAAATATTAAAATATTAATGTAGAGTTTGGTGCCCTATAATTCCTGTCGGCGATATTTTTAGAAAAAAAATTTACTTCGACTAGTTAACACGTTAGTTTTCTAGCGACTGGTACCATGTTCACAGCTCTAGCTGGTACTATTTCGATTTTATTGGCAAAAACCCCTTTAAATAGTAAAATATTTTATTATTTTTACCATTAATGCAGAGTTTGGTGCCCTATAATTCCTGTCGGCGTTATTTTCAGAAAAAAAAATTACTTTGACGAGTGAACACATTAGCTTTCTAGCGATTGGTACCAGTTTAATAGTTCTAGCTGGTATTGTTTCGATTTTATTGGCAAAAAACCCCTTAAAATATTAAAATATTTTATTATTTTTACCATTAATGCAAAGTTTTGTGCCCTATAATTCCTGTCGGCGTTATTTTTAGAAAAAAAGTTTACTTTGACGAGTTAACACGTTAGCTTTCTAGCCACTGGTACCAGTTTCATATTTCTAGCTGGTATTGTTTCGATTTTATTGGCAAAAAACCCCTTAAAATATTAAAATATTAATGCAGAGTTTGGTGCCCTAAATTTCCTGTCGGCGTTATTTTTAGAAAAAAAATTTACCTTGACGAGTTATCACGTTAGTTTTCTAGCGACTGGTACCAGCTTTATAGATCTAGCTGGTACTGTTTCTATTTTATTGGCAAAAAACCCCCTTAAAATATTTTATTATTTTTACCATTAATGCAGAGTTTGTTGACTTATAATTCCTGTCGGCATTATTTTTAGAAAAAAAATTACTTCGACGAGTTAACACGTTAGCTTTCTAGCAACTCGTACTAGTTTCATAGCTCTAGCTGGTACAGTTTTGATTTAATTGGCAAAAAAAACCCCTTAAAATATTAAAATATTTTATTATTTTTACCATTAATGCAGAGTTTTGTGCCCTATAATTCCTGTCGGCGTTATTTTTAGAAAAAAAATTTACCTTGACGAGTTATCACGTTAGTTTTCTAGCGATTGGTACCAGCTTTATAGATCTAGCTGGTACTCTTTCTATTTTATTGGCAAATAACCCCCTTAAAATATTAAAATATTTTATTATTTTTACCATTAATGCAGAGTTTGGTGACTTATAATTCCTGTCGGCACTATTTTTAGAAAAAAAATTACTTCGACGAGTTAACACGTTAGCTTTCTAGCAATTGGTACCGGTTTCATAATTCTACCTGGTACTGTTTCGATTTTATTGGCAAAAAACCCCTTAAAATATTAAAATTTTTTATTATTTTTACCATTAATGCAGAGTTTTGTGCCCTATTATTCCTGTCGGCGTTATTTTTAGAAAAAAAATTTACTTCGACGAGTTAACACGTTAGTTTTCTAGCGATTGGTACCAGCTTTATAGCTCTAGCTAGTACTGTTTCGATTTAATTGGCAAACAAAACCCCTTAAAATATTAAAATATTTTATTATTTTTACCATTAATGCAGAGTTTGGTTTACTTCGACGAGTTAACACGTTAGCTCAATAGCAAATGGTACCAGATTTATAGTTCTAGCTGGTATTATTTTTAGAAAAAAAATTTACTTCGACGAGTTAGCACGTTAGTTTTCTAGCGATTGGTACCAGATTTATAGCTCTAGCTAGTACTGTTTCGATTTAATTGGCAAACAAAACCCCTTAAAATATTAAAATATTTTATTATATTTACCATTAATGCAGAGTTTGGTGCCCTATAATTCCTGTCAAAGTTATTTAGAGAAAAAAAAATTACTTCGACGATTTAACACGTTAGCTAAATAGCAAGCGGAACCAGTTTTATAGTTCTAGCTGGTACTGTTTCGATTTTATTGAAAAAAAAAACCCTTAAAATATTAAAATATTTTATTATTTTTACCATTAATGCAGAGTTTGGTGACTTATAATTCCTGTCGGCATTATTTTTAGAAAAAAAAAATTACTTCGACGAGTTAACACGTTAGCTTTCTAGCGATTAGTAACAGTTTTATAGTTCTAGCTGGTATTGTTTCGATTTTATTGGAAAAAAACCCTTAAAATATTAAAATATTTTATTATTTTTACCATTAATGCAGAGTTTTGTGCCCTATAATTCCTGTCGGCGTTATTTCTAGAAAAAAAATTTACTTTGTCGAGTTAAAGCGTTAGTTTTCTAGCGATTGGTATCACCTTTATAGTTCTACCTGGTACTATTTCGATTTTATTGGCAAAAAACCCCTTAAAATAGTAAAATATATTATTATTTTTACCATTAATACAGAGTTTGGTGCGTTATAATTTCTGTCAACGTTATTTTAAAAAAAAAAATATAATTCGACGAGTTAGCACGTTAGTTTTCTAGCGATTTGTAACAGTTTCATAGTTTTAGCTGGTATTGTTTTGAATTTATTGGAAAAAAAACCCTTAAAATATTAAAATATTTTAATATTTTTACCATTAGTGCAGAGCTTTGTGTCCTATAATTCCTGTCGGCTTTATTTTTAAAAAAAAGAGTTTACTTTGACGAGTTAACACGTTAGCTTTCTAGCCACTGGTACCAGTTTCATAGTTCTAGCTGGTATTGTTTCGATTTTATTGGCAAAAAAACCCTTAAAATATTAAAATATTAATGCAGAGTTTGGTGCCCTATAATTCCTGTCGGCGTTATTTTTAGAAAAAAGATTTAATTCGACGAGGTAACACGTTAGTTTTCTAGCGATCGGTACCAGTTTCATAGTTCTAGCTGGTATTGTTTCGATTTTATTGGCAAAAAAACCCCTTAAAATATTAAAATATTAATGCAGAGTTTGGTGCCCTATAATTCCTGTCGGCGATATTTTTAGAAAAAAAATTTACTTCGACGAGTTAACACGTTAGTTTTCTAGCGACTGGTACCATGTTCACAGCTCTAGCTGGTACTATTTCGATTTTATTGGCAAAAACCCCTTGAAATAGTAAAATATTTTATTATTTTTACCATTAATGCAGAGTTTGGTGCCCTATAATTCCTGTCGGCGTTATTTTCAGAAAAAAAATTTACTTTGACGAGTTAACACATTAGCTTTCTAGCGATTGGTACCAGTTTAATAGTTCTAGCTGGTACTGTTTCGATTTTATTGGCAAAAAACCCCTTAAAATATTTTATTATTTTTACCATTAATGCAAAGTTTTGTGCTCTATAATTCCTGTCGGCGTTATTTTTAGAAAAAAAGTTTACTTTGACGAGTTAACACGTTAGCTTTCTAGCCACTGGTACCAGTTTCATAGTTCTAGCTGGTACTCTTTCGATTTTATTGGCAAAAAACCCCTTAAAATATTAAAATATTTTATTATTTTTACCACTAATGCAGAGTTTTGTGCCCTATAATTCCTGTCGGCGTTATTTTTAGAAAAAAAGTTTACTTTGACGAGTTAACACGTTAGCTTTCTAGCGATTAGTAACAGTTTCATATTTCTAGCTGGTATTGCTTCGATTTTATTGGCAAAAAACCCCTTAAAATATTAAAATATTAATGCAGAGTTTGGTGCCCTATAATTCCTGTCGGCGTTATTTTTAGAAAAAAAATTTACCTTGACGAGTTATCACGTTAGTTTTCTAGCGATTGGTACCAGCTTTATAGATCTAGCTGGTACTCTTTCTATTTTATTGGCAAATAACCCCCTTAAAATATTAAAATATTTTATTATTTTTACCATTAATGCAGAGTTTGGTGACTTATAATTCCTGTCGGCACTATTTTTAGAAAAAAAATTACTTCGACGAGTTAACACGTTAGCTTTCTAGCAATTGGTACCGGTTTCATAATTCTACCTGGTACTGTTTCGATTTTATTGGCAAAAAACCCCTTAAAATATTAAAATTTTTTATTATTTTTACCATTAATGCAGAGTTTTGTGCCCTATTATTCCTGTCGGCGTTATTTTTAGAATAAAAATTTACTTCGACGAGTTAACACGTTAGTTTTCTAGCGATTGGTACCAGCTTTATAGCTCTAGCTAGTACTGTTTCGATTTAATTGGCAAACAAAACCCCTTAAAATATTAAAATATTTTATTATTTTTACCAATAATGCAGAGTTTGGTTTACTTCGACGAGTTAACACGTTAGCTCAATAGCAAGCGGAACCAGTTTTATAATTCTAGCTGGTACTGTTTCGATTTTATTGAAAAAAAAAACCCTTAAAATATTAAAATATTTTATTATTTTTACCATTAATGCAGAGTTTGGTGACTTATAATTCCTGTCGGCATTAGTTTTAGAA
The DNA here is from genome assembly GCA_941918925.1 of Phyto melanocephala. Taxonomy (NCBI): domain Eukaryota; kingdom Metazoa; phylum Arthropoda; class Insecta; order Diptera; family Rhinophoridae; genus Phyto; species Phyto melanocephala. The sequence continues at coordinate 68,281,100 of OW799233.1, forward strand.
AAAAAAATTACTTCGACGAGTTAACATGTTAGCTTTCTAGCGATTAGTAACAGTTTCATAGTTCTAGCTGGTATTGTTTCGATTTTATTGGAAAAAAACCCTTAAAATATTAAAATATTTTATTATTTTTACCATTAATGCAGAGTTTTGTGCCCTATAATTCCTGTCGGCGTTATTTCTAGAAAAAAAATTTACTTTGTCGAGTTAAAGCGTTAGTTTTCTAGCGATTGGTATCACCTTTATAGTTCTACCTGGTACTATTTCGATTTTATTGGCAAAAAACCCCTTAAAATAGTAAAATATATTATTATTTTTACCATTAATGCAGAGTTTGGTGCATTATAATTCCTGTCAACGTTATTTTTAGAAAAAAATTTTATTCGACGAGTTAGCACGTTAGTTTTCTAGCGATTTGTACCAGTTTCATAGTTTTCATGTTAGCTGGTATTGTTTTGAATTTATTGGAAAAAAAAACCCTTAAAATATTAAAATATTTTAATATTTTTACCATTAATGCAGAGTTTTGTGCCCTATAATTCCTGTCGGCGTTATTTTTAGAAAAAAAGTTTACTTTGACGAGTTAACACGTTAGCTTTCTAGCCACTGGTACCAGTTTCATAGTTCTAGCTGGTATTGTTTCGATTTTATTGGCAAAAAAATCCCTAAAAATATTAAAATATTAATGCAGAGTTTGGTGCCCTTTACACCCTGTCGGCGTTATTTTTAGAAAAAAAAATTTACTTCGACGAGTTAACACGTTAGTTTTCTAGCGTCTGGTACCAGTTTCACAGTTCTAGCTGGTACTATTCCGATTTTATTGGCATAAAAAAAACCCTTAAAATATTACAATATTAATGCAGAGTTTGGTGCCCTATAATTCCTGTCGGCGTTATTTCTAGAAACAAATTTACTTTGTCGAGTTAAAACGTTAGTTTTCTAGCGATTGGTATCAGCTTTATAGTTCTAGCTGGACTATTTCGATTTTATTGGCAAAAAAAAACCCTTGAAATAGTAAAATATTTTATTGTTTTTAACATTAATGCAGAGTTTGGTGCCCTATAATTCCTGTCGGCATTATTTTCAGAAAAAAAATTTACTTTGACGAGTTAGGAAGTTAGTTTTCTAGCGATTGGTACCAGTTTCACAGTTCTAGCTGGTACTCTTTCGATTTTATTGGCAAAAAAACCCCTTAAAATATTAAAATATTTTATTATTTTTACCATTAATGCAGAGTTTTGTGCCCTATAATTCCTGTCGGCGTTATTTTTAAAAAAAAAATTTACCTTGACGAGTTATCACGTTAGTTTTCTAGCGATTGGTACCAGCTTTATAGATCTAGCTGGTACTGTTTCTATTTTATTGGCAAAAAACCCCCTTAAAATATTAAAATATTTTATTATTTTTACCATTAATGCTGAGTTTGGTGACTTATAATTCCTGTCGGCATTATTTTTAGAAAAAAAAAAATTACTTCGACGAGTTAACACGTTAGCTTTCTAGCAACTGGTACTAGTTTCATAGCTCTAGCTGGTACAGTTTTGATTTAATTGGCAAAAAAAACCCCTTTTAATATTAAAATATTTTATTATTTTTACCATTAATTCAGAGATTGGTACCCTATAATTCCTGTCGACGTTATTAAGATAAAAAGATTTAATTCGTCAAGATAAGACGTTAGCTTTCTAGCGATTGGTATCGGTTTCTTAATTCTACCTGGTACTGTTTCGATTTTATTGGCAAAAAACCCCTTAAAATATTAAAATTTTTTATTATTTTTACCAATTATGCAGAGTTTGGTGCCCTATTATTCCTGTCGGCGTTATTTTTAGAAAAAAAATTTACTTCGACGAGTTAACACGTTAGTTTTCTAGCGATTGGTACCAGATTTATAGCTCTAGCTAGTACTGTTTCGATTTAATTGGCAAAAAAACCCCTTAAAATATTAAAATATTTTATTATTTTTACCATTAATTCAGAGTTTTGTTTACTTCAACGAGTTAACACGTTAGCTCAATAGCAAATGGTACCAGATTTATAGTTCTAGCTGGTACTGTTTCGATTTTATTGGCAAAAAAAACCCTTAAATTATTAAAATATTTTATTCTATTTACCATTAATGCAGAGTTTGGTGCCCTATAATTCCTGTCAAAGTTATTTAGACAAAAAAAAAATTACTTCGACGATTTAACACGTTAGCTAAATAGCAAGCGGTACCAGTTTTATAGTTCTAGCTGGTACTGTTTCGATTTTATTGAAAAAAAATACCCTTAAAATATTAAAATATTTTATTGCTTTTACCATTAATGCAGAGTTTGGTGACTTATAATTCCTGTCGGCAATTTTTTTAGAAAAAAAAATTACTTCGACGAGTTAACACGTTAGCTTTCTAGCGATTGGTAACAGTTTCATAGTTCTAGCTGGTATTGTTTCGATTTTATTAAAAAAAAAAACCCTTAAAATATTAAAATACTAGCATTTAACCCGCTACTTCGTTAGCGCAGTTCTTACTATTTATTGAATGCTCAAGTTCTATTTATAATTATTAAATATTTTTGGTTCAATTTATGAAAATTTGTATCTCTGATTCAATTTACTTAGAAATATAAAAAGTAGAGTAAGGATATATCGGGCATATATTTCCTAACTAAAAGCAAGATCAATGCTACTGAGTTTCAAAAATTAAGATTCATATTTTGCAAAAATTACCCTAAAATAATAAAAGAAACATTTTTTCCTTCAATAAAACTTCCACTTGGTTTATTATTACCTTTTTTCAGAATTCTATGTATACAAAATATATAAAAAGAGAAAAAGTAATTTTGGTCGTCCATAATATTAGGACTTAGACCCCGCATCAAAAAACACTAATTTTAACAATCTATGCTTACAAACGTAAAAATACAAAGAGTACAATAAAAATGCAAAAAGGCTTTTTTTGTGTCTTTAATATCATTTTAATTCTAAACTTGAATAAATAATCCTTTATTTCACAATTTTAACTTTTTAAACGTAGGAAATTCAAAAAGTCCCATTATAATGCATAAAACTACCCTTTGATCGCCCATACCTTGTATCAATAGTCACTAATTTCGAAATTCTTGCTTCGCAAACGTTAAAAATACAATAAGTACCATAAAAATTCAAAAAAGTACCTCTTTGGTCGCCCATAACATTTTTAGCCTCACCTTGTATCAATTGCCACTAATTTCAAGATTCTACCTTCGCAAACGTTGAAAATACAAAAAGTACCATACAACTTCAAAAAAGTACCTTTTTGGTCGCCCATAACATTTTTTGTCTCACCTAGAATCAATAGTCCTTGATTGTATAATCCTATCTTTAAAAACGTAGAAAATGCAAAAAGTACCATAAAAAATCAAAAAAGTACCTTTTTGGTCGACCATAATATTTTCGGTCTCACCATGTATCAATAGCCACTAATTTTAAAATTCTAGCTTCGCAAACGTTGAAAATAGAAAAAGTACCATAAAAATTCAAAAAAGTACCTTTTTGGTCGCCCATAAAATTTTTAGTCTTACCTTGTATCAATAGTCCTTTATTTTACAATTCTACCTCTATAAACGTAGAAAATACAAAAAGTACCATAAAAATTCAAAAAAGTACCTTCTTGGTCGACCATAACATTTTTAGTCTCACCTTGTATCAATTGTCACTGATTTCAAAATTCTACCTTCACAAACGTTGAATATACAAAAAGTACCATAAAAATTCAAAAAAGTACCTTTTTGGTCGCCCATAACATTTTTAGTCTCACCTGGAATCAATAATCCTTGATTGTACAATCCTACCTTCATAAACGTATAAAACACCAAAAGTACCATAAAAAGTCAAGAAAGTACCTTTTTGGTCGACCATAACATTTTTAGTCTCACTTTGTATCAATAGCTACTAATTTTAAAATTCTAGCTTCGCAAACGTTGAAAACACAAAAAGTACCATAAAAATTCAAAAAAGTACTTTTTTGGTCGCCCATAACATTTTTGGTCTCATCTCAAATCAATAGTCCTTGATTGTACAATCCTACCTTCATAAACGTAGAAAATACAAAAAGTACTCTTCAAATTCAAAAAAGTACCCTTTTGGTCGACCATAAGATTTTTGGTCTCACCTTTTATCAATAGCCACTAATTTTAAAATTTTAGCTTCGCAAACGTTGAAAATACAAAAAGTACCATACAACTTCAAAAAAGTACCTTTATGGTCGCCCATAACATTTTTTGTCTCACCTAGAATCAATAGTCCATGATTGTATAATCCTATCTTTAAAAACGTAGAAAATGCAAAAAGTACCATAAAAATTCAAAAAAGTACCTTTTTGGTCGCCCATAACATTTTTTGTCTCACCTAGAATCAATAGTCCTTGATTGTATAATCCTATCTTTAAAAACGTAGAAAATGCCAAGAGTACCATACAACTTCAAAAAAGTACCTTTTTGGTCGCCCATAACATTTTTTGTCTCACCTAGAATCAATAGTCCTTGATTGTATAATCCTATCTTTAAAAACGTAGAAAATGCAAAAAGTACCATAAAAATTCAAAAAAGTACCTTTTTGGTCGACCATAATATTTTCGGTCTCACCTTGTATCAATAGCCACTAATTTTAAAATTCTAGCTTCGCAAACGTTGAAAATAGAAAAAGTACCATAAAAATTCAAAAAAGTACCTTTTTGGTCGCCCATAAAATTTTTAGTCTTACCTTGTATCAATAGTCCTTTATTTTACAATTCTACCTCTATAAACGTAGAAAATACAAAAAGTACCATAAAAATTCAAAAAAGTACCTTCTTGGTCGACCATAACATTTTTAGTCTCATCTAGAATCAATAGTCCTTGATTGTATAATCCTATCTTTAAAAACGTAGAAAATGCAAAGAGTACCATACAACTTCAAAAAAGTACCTTTTTGGTCGCCCATAACATTTTTTGTCTCACCTAGAATCAATAGTCCTTGATTGTATAATCCTATCTTTAAAAACGTAGAAAATGCAAAAAGTACCATAAAAATTCAAAGAAGTACCTTTTTGGTCGACCATAATATTTTCGGTCTCACCTTGTATCAATAGCCACTAATTTTAAAATTCTAGCTTCACAAACGTTGAAAATACAAAAAGTACCATAAAAATTCAAAAAAGTACCTTTTTGGTCGCCCATAACATTTTTAGTCTCACCTGGAATCAATAGTCCTTGATTGTACAATCCTACCTTCATAAACGTATAAAACACCAAAAGTACCATAAAAAGTCAAGAAAGTACCTTTTTGGTCGACCATAACATTTTTAGTCTCACTTTGTATCAATAGCTACTAATTTTAAAATTCTAGCTTCGCAAACGTTGAAAACACAAAAAGTACCATAAAAATTCAAAAAAGTACTTTTTTGGTCGCCCATAACATTTTTGGTCTCATCTCAAATCAATAGTCCTTGATTGTACAATCCTACCTTCATAAACGTAGAAAATACAAAAAGTACTATTCAAATTCAAAAAAGTACCCTTTTGGTCGACCATAAGATTTTCGGTCTCACCTTTTATCAATAGCCACTAATTTTAAAATTTTAGCTTCGTAAACGTAGAATATATAAAAAGTACCATACAAATTCAAAAAAGTACCTTTTTGGTCACCCATAACATTTTTAGTCTAACCTGGAATCAATAGTCCTTTATTTTACAATTCTACCTTTATAAACGTAGAAAATACAAAAAGTACCATAGAAAAGCGAAAAAGTACATTTTTAGTCCAAGTTCCAAATTCCAAGTTTAAAATGTTCAAATATCTATGTAACAAAATATTTTAATAGACATGATTAAAACTCAGTAAATCTACTCTTTTTTGCATAAAAGTAATTATGTTCTAAAAAGTACCAAACTCTTCCCGATTTTTCCCTTTTCTACCCTGTTATGAATGTGTTTAAATTTTTACTAAATTAAATAATTTTTTATGTCTAGTGAAATCCCAATTAAAAATTTTGTGAAAATTGGCCGTCTAATTAGGAATTACATACATTTTCCGGAATTTTCCCCTTTTTGGTACCTTTTTTGTCCCCAAAAAAGTTTCCAAAAATTGTCAAATTTTGTCCCATTGAATAATATAAGAAAGGTTTATTTTAAAAAAAGTACCAAAAAAAGGGAAAATTTTTACCCCTTATACATATGAATTTGAAAAAAGTGCCGAATTCCTATTAATATTTTTTTGCGGACTACTTAATACAGTTTAAATTTTTTTCCTAGCTTTATGCGTTTGGTAGTTACATAGGGTACCAAAAAAGTACCAAATTATAGTTTTTACCCGTTTTTTCCCCTTAGGGGTTGAAAATTCTAAAAAAGGCCAGACACCTGTCAGCTTATTTTTTGTGCAAATTACAATACTTTTTCAATTTAATTTGTATCATTTTTAGTTTAGCAGATATAAGATTACCGATTTTACCCGTTTTTATCCTTTTTTACCCCCTTAAAGTACGAATTTCCAAAAATCCCTTCTTAGTGGAGCTATACATTGAAAGAGGAAACGGTTGTCCAAATTTCATGTCTCTAGCTCTTTGCGTTTGGGCTGTGCGATGATGAATCAGTCAGTCAGTCATTCAGTCAGTCAGTCAGTCACGTTACTCTTTTATATATATAGATTTTATTATTTTTACCATTAATGCAGAGTTTTGTGCCCTATAATTCCTGTCGGCGTTATTTTCAGAAAAAAAATTTACTTTGACGAGTTATCACGTTAGTTTTCTAGCGATTGGTACCAGTTTGATAGTTCTAGCTGGTATTGTTTCGATTTTATTGGCAAAAAAACCCCTTAAAATATTAAAATATTAATGTAGAGTTTGGTGCCCTATATTTCCTGTCGGCGATATTTTTAGAACAAAAATTTACTTCGACTAGTTAACACGTTAGTTTTCTAGCGACTGGTACCATGTTCACAGCTCTAGCTGGTACTATTTCGATTTTATTGGCAAAAACCCCTTTAAATAGTAAAATATTTTATTATTTTTACCATTAATGCAGAGTTTGGTGCCCTATAATTCCTGTCGGCGTTATTTTCAGAAAAAAAATTTACTTTGACGAGTGAACACATTAGCTTTCTAGCGATTGGTACCAGTTTAATAGTTCTAGCTGGTATTGTTTCGATTTTATTGGCAAAAAACCCCTTAAAATATTAAAATATTTTATTATTTTTACCATTAATGCAAAGTTTTGTGCCCTATAATTCCTGTCGGCGTTATTTTTAGAAAAAAAGTTTACTTTGACGAGTTAACACGTTAGCTTTCTAGCCACTGGTACCAGTTTCATATTTCTAGCTGGTATTGTTTCGATTTTATTGGCAAAAAACCCCTTAAAATATTAAAATATTAATGCAGAGTTTGGTGCCCTATAATTCCTGTCGGCGTTATTTTTAGAAAAAAAATTTACCTTGACGAGTTATCACGTTAGTTTTCTAGCGACTGGTACCAGCTTTATAGATCTAGCATGTACTGTTTCTATTTTATTGGCAAAAAACCTCCTTAAAATATTTTATTATTTTTACCATTAATGCAGAGTTTGTTGACTTATAATTCCTGTCGGCATTATTTTTAGAAAAAAAATTACTTCGACGAGTTAACACGTTAGCTTTCTAGCAACTCGTACTAGTTTCATAGCTCTAGCTGGTACAGTTTTGATTTAATTGGCAAAAAAAACCCCTTAAAATATTAAAATATTTTATTATTTTTACCATTAATGCAGAGTTTTGTGCCCTATAATTCCTGTCGGCGTTATTTTTAGAAAAAAAATTTACCTTGACGAGTTATCACGTTAGTTTTCTAGCGATTGGTACCAGCTTTATAGATCTAGCTGGTACTCTTTCTATTTTATTGGCAAATAACCCCCTAAAATATTAAAATATTTTATTATTTTTACCATTAATGCAGAGTTTGGTGACTTATAATTCCTGTCGGCACTATTTTTAGAAAAAAAATTACTTCGACGAGTTAACACGTTAGCTTTCTAGCAATTGGTACCGGTTTCATAATTCTACCTGGTACTGTTTCGATTTTATTGGCAAAAAACCCCTTAAAATATTAAAATTTTTTATTATTTTTACCATTAATGCAGAGTTTTGTGCCCTATTATTCCTGTCGGCGTTATTTTTAGAAAAAAAATTTACTTCGACGAGTTAACACGTTAGTTTTCTAGCGATTGGTACCAGCTTTATAGCTCTAGCTAGTACTGTTTCGATTTAATTGGCAAACAAAACCCCTTAAAATATTAAAATATTTTATTATTTTTACCATTAATGCAGAGTTTGGTTTACTTCGACGAGTTAACACGTTAGCTCAATAGCAAATGGTACCAGATTTATAGTTCTAGCTGGTATTATTTTTAGAAAAAAAATTTACTACGACGAGTTAACACGTTAGTTTTCTAGCGATTGGTACCAGATTTATAGCTCTAGCTAGTACTGTTTCGATTTAATTGGCAAACAAAACCCCTTAAAATATTAAAATATTTTATTATATTTACCATTAATGCAGAGTTTGGTGCCCTATAATTCCTGTCAAAGTTATTTAGAGAAAAAAAAATTACTTCGACGATTTAACACGTTAGCTAAATAGCAAGCGGAACCAGTTTTATAGTTCTAGCTGGTACTGTTTCGATTTTATTGAAAAAAAAACCCTTAAAATATTAAAATATTTTATTATTTTTACCATTAATGCAGAGTTTGGTGACTTATAATTCCTGTCGGCATTATTTTTAGAAAAAAAAATTACTTCGACGAGTTAACACGTTAGCTTTCTAGCGATTAGTAACAGTTTCATAGTTCTAGCTGGTATTGTTTCGATTTTATTGGAAAAAAACCCTTAAAATATTAAAATATTTTATTATTTTTACCATTAATGCAGAGTTTTGTGCCCTATAATTCCTGTCGGCATTATTTCTAGAAAAAAAATTTACTTTGTCGAGTTAAAGCGTTAGTTTTCTAGCGATTGGTATCACCTTTATAGTTCTACCTGGTACTATTTCGATTTTATTGGCAAAAAACCCCTTAAAATAGTAAAATATATTATTATTTTTACCATTAATACAGAGTTTGGTGCGTTATAATTTCTGTCAACGTTATTTTTAAAAAAAAATATATAATTCGACGAGTTAGCACGTTAGTTTTCTAGCGATTTGTAACAGTTTCATAGTTTTAGCTGGTATTGTTTTGAATTTATTGGAAAAAAAACCCTTAAAATATTAAAATATTTTAATATTTTTACCATTAGTGCAGAGCTTTGTGTCCTATAATTCCTGTCGGCGTTATTTTTAAAAAAAAGAGTTTACTTTGACGAGTTAACACGTTAGCTTTCTAGCCACTGGTACCAGTTTCATAGTTCTAGCTGGTATTGTTTCGATTTTATTGGCAAAAAAAACCCTTAAAATATTAAAATATTAATGCAGAGTTTGGTGCCCTATAATTCCTGTCGGCGTTATTTTTAGAAAAAAGATTTAATTCGACGAGGTAACACGTTAGTTTTCTAGCGATCGGTACCAGTTTCATAGTTCTAGCTGGTATTGTTTCGATTTTATTGGCAAAAAAACCCCTTAAAATATTAAAATATTAATGCAGAGTTTGGTGCCCTATAATTCCTGTCGGCGATATTTTTAGAAAAAAAATTTACTTCGACGAGTTAACACGTTAGTTTTCTAGCGACTGGTACCATGTTCACAGCTCTAGCTGGTACTATTTCGATTTTATTGGCAAAAACCCCTTGAAATAGTAAAATATTTTATTATTTTTACCATTAATGCAGAGTTTGGTGCCCTATAATTCCTGTCGGCGTTATTTTCAGAAAAAAAATTTACTTTGACGAGTTAACACATTAGCTTTCTAGCGATTGGTACCAGTTTAATAGTTCTAGCTGGTACTGTTTCGATTTTATTGGCAAAAAACCCCTTAAAATATTTTATTATTTTTACCATTAATGCAAAGTTTTGTGCTCTATAATTCCTGTCGGCGTTATTTTTAGAAAAAAAGTTTACTTTGACGAGTTAACACGTTAGCTTTCTAGCCACTGGTACCAGTTTCATAGTTCTAGCTGGTACTCTTTCGATTTTATTGGCAAAAAACCCCTTAAAATATTAAAATATTTTATTATTTTTACCATTAATGCAGAGTTTTGTGCCCTATAATTCCTGTCGGCGTTATTTTTAGAAAAAAAGTTTACTTTGACGAGTTAACACGTTAGTTTTCTAGCGACTGGTACCATGTTCACAGCTCTAGCTGGTACTATTTCGATTTTATTGGCAAAAACCCCTTGAAATGGTAAAATATTTTATTATTTTTACCATTAATGCAGAGTTTGGTGCCCTATAATTCCTGTCGGCGTTATTTTCAGAAAAAAAATTTACTTTGACGAGTTAACACATTAGCTTTCTAGCGATTGGTACCAGTTTAATAGTTCTAGCTGGTACTGTTTCGATTTTATTGGCAAAAAACCCCTTAAAATATTTTATTATTTTTACCATTAATGCAAAGTTTTGTGCTCTATAATTCCTGTCGGCGTTATTTTTAGAAAAAAAGTTTACTTTGACGAGTTAACACGTTAGCTTTCTAGCCACTGGTACCAGTTTCATAGTTCTAGCTGGTACTCTTTCGATTTTATTGGCAAAAAACCCCTTAAAATATTAAAATATTTTATTATTTTTACCATTAATGCAGAGTTTTGTGCCCTATAATTCCTGTCGGCGTTATTTTTAGAAAAAAAATTTACCTTGACGAGTTATCACGTTAGTTTTCTAGCGATTGGTACCAGCTTTATAGATCTAGCTGGTACTCTTTCTATTTTATTGGCAAATAACCCCCTTAAAATATTAAAATATTTTATTATTTTTACCATTAATGCAGAGTTTGGTGACTTATAATTCCTGTCGGCACTATTTTTAGAAAAAAAATTACTTCGACGAGTTAACACGTTAGCTTTCTAGCAATTAGTACCGGTTTCATAATTCTACCTGGTACTGTTTCGATTTTATTGGCAAAAAACCCCTTAAAATATTAAAATTTTTTATTATTTTTACCATTAATGCAGAGTTTTGTGCCCTATTATTCCTGTCGGCGTTATTTTTAGAAAAAAAATTTACTTCGACGAGTTAACACGTTAGTTTTCTAGCGATTGGTACCAGCTTTATAGCTCTAGCTAGTACTGTTTCGATTTAATTGGCAAACAAAACCCCTTAAAATATTAAAATATTTTATTATTTTTACCATTAATGCAGAGTTTGGTTTACTTCGACGAGTTAACACGTTAGCTCAATAGCAAATGGTACCAGATTTATAGTTCTAGCTGGTATTATTTTTAGAAAAAAAATTTACTTCGACGAGTTAACACGTTAGTTTTCTAGCGATTGGTACCAGATTTATAGCTCTAGCTAGTACTGTTTCGATTTAATTGGCAAACAAAACCCCTTAAAATATTAAAATATTTTATTATATTTACCATTAATGCAGAGTTTGGTGCCCTATAATTCCTGTCAAAGTTATTTAGAGAAAAAAAAATTACTTCGACGATTTAACACGTTAGCTAAATAGCAAGCGGAACCAGTTTTATAGTTCTAGCTGGTACTGTTTCGATTTTATTGAAAAAAAAACCCTTAAAATATTAAAATATTTTATTATTTTTACCATTAATGCAGAGTTTGGTGACTTATAATTCCTGTCGGCATTATTTTTAGAAAAAAAAAATTACTTCGACGAGTTAACACGTTAGCTTTCTAGCGATTAGTAACAGTTTCATAGTTCTAGCTGGTATTGTTTCGATTTTATTGGAAAAAAACCCTTAAAATATTAAAATATTTTATTATTTTTACCATTAATGCAGAGTTTTGTGCCCTATAATTCCTGTCGGCGTTATTTCTAGAAAAAAAATTTACTTTGTCGAGTTAAAGCGTTAGTTTTCTAGCGATTGGTATCACCTTTATAGTTCTACCTGGTACTATTTCGATTTTATTGGCAAAAAACCCCTTAAAATAGTAAAATATATTATTATTTTTACCATTAATACAGAGTTTGGTGCGTTATAATTTCTGTCAACGTTATTTTTAAAAAAAAATATATAATTCGACGAGTTAGCACGTTAGTTTTCTAGCGATTTGTAACAGTTTCATAGTTTTAGCTGGTATTGTTTTGAATTTATTGGAAAAAAAACCCTTAAAATATTAAAATATTTTAATATTTTTACCATTAGTGCAGAGCTTTGTGTCCTATAATTCCTGTCGGCGTTATTTTTAAAAAAAAGAGTTTACTTTGACGAGTTAACACGTTAGCTTTCTAGCCACTGGTACCAGTTTCATAGTTCTAGCTGGTATTGTTTCGATTTTATTGGCAAAAAAAACCCTTAAAATATTAAAATATTAATGCAGAGTTTGGTGCCCTATAATTCCTGTCGGCGTTATTTTTAGAAAAAAGATTTAATTCGACGAGGTAACACGTTAGTTTTCTAGCGATCGGTACCAGTTTCATAGTTCTAGCTGGTATTGTTTCGATTTTATTGGCAAAAAAACCCCTTAAAATATTAAAATATTAATGCAGAGTTTGGTGCCCTATAATTCCTGTCGGCGATATTTTTAGAAAAAAAATTTACTTCGACGAGTTAACACGTTAGTTTTCTAGCGACTGGTACCATGTTCACAGCTCTAGCTGGTACTATTTCGATTTTATTGGCAAAAACCCCTTGAAATAGTAAAATATTTTATTATTTTTACCATTAATGCAGAGTTTGGTGCCCTATAATTCCTGTCGGCGTTATTTTCAGAAAAAAAATTTACTTTGACGAGTTAACACATTAGCTTTCTAGCGATTGGTACCAGTTTAATAGTTCTAGCTGGTACTGTTTCGATTTTATTGGCAAAAAACCCCTTAAAATATTTTATTATTTTTACCATTAATGCAAAGTTTTGTGCTCTATAATTCCTGTCGGCGTTATTTTTAGAAAAAAAGTTTACTTTGACGAGTTAACACGTTAGCTTTCTAGCCACTGGTACCAGTTTCATAGTTCTAGCTGGTACTCTTTCGATTTTATTGGCAAAAAACCCCTTAAAATATTAAAATATTTTATTATTTTTACCATTAATGCAGAGTTTTGTGCCCTATAATTCCTGTCGGCGTTATTTTTAGAAAAAAAGTTTACTTTGACGAGTTAACACGTTAGCTTTCTAGCGATTAGTAACAGTTTCATATTTCTAGCTGGTATTGTTTCGATTTTATTGGCAAAAAACCCCTTAAAATATTAAAATATTAATGCAGAGTTTGGTGCCCTATAATTCCTGTCGGCGTTATTTTTAGAAAAAAAATTTACCTTGACGAGTTATCACGTTAGTTTTCTAGCGATTGGTACCAGCTTTATAGATCTAGCTGGTACTCTTTCTATTTTATTGGCAAATAACCCCCTTAAAATATTAAAATATTTTATTATTTTTACCATTAATGCAGAGTTTGGTGACTTATAATTCCTGTCGGCACTATTTTTAGAAAAAAAATTACTTCAACGAGTTAACACGTTAGCTTTCTAGCAATTGGTACCGGTTTCATAATTCTACCTGGTACTGTTTCGATTTTATTGGCAAAAAACCCCTTAAAATATTAAAATTTTTTATTATTTTTACCATTAATGCATAGTTTTGTGCCCTATTATTCCTGTCGGCGTTATTTTTAGAAGAAAAATTTACTTCGACGAGTTAACACGTTAGTTTTCTAGCGATTGGTACCAGCTTTATAGCTCTAGCTAGTACTGTTTCGATTTAATTGGCAAACAAAACCCCTTAAAATATTAAAATATTTTATTATTTTTACCAATAATGCAGAGTTTGGTTTACTTCGACGAGTTAACACGTTAGCTCAATAGCAAGCGGAACCAGTTTTATAATTCTAGCTGGTACTGTTTCGATTTTATTGAAAAAAAACCCTTAAAATATTAAAATATTTTATTATTTTTACCATTAATGCAGAGTTTGGTGACTTATAATTCCTGTCGGCATTAGTTTTAGAAAAAAAAAATTACTTCGACGAGTTAACACGTTAGCTTTCTAGCGATTAGTAACAGTTTCATAGTTCTAGCTGGTATTGTTTCGATTTTATTGGAAAAAAAACCCTTAAAATATTAAAATATTTTATTATTTTTACCATTAATGCAGAGTTTTGTGCCCTATAATTCCTGTCGGCGTTATTTCTAGAAAAAAAATTTACTTTGTCGAGTTAAAGCGTTAGTTTTCTAGCGATTGGTATCACCTTTATAGTTCTACCTGGTACTATTTCGATTTTATTGGCAAAAAACCCCTTAAAATAGTAAAATATATTACTATTTTTACCATTAATGCAGAGCTTGGTGCATTATAATTCCTGTCAACGTTATTTTTAGAAAAAAATTTTATTCGACGAGTTAGCACGTTAGTTTTCTAGCGATTTGTACCAGTTTCATAGTTTTAGCTGGTATTGTTTTGAATTTATTGGAAAAAAAAACCCTTAAAATATTAAAATATTTTAATATTTTTACCATTAATGCAGAGTTTTGTGCCCTATAATTCCTGTCGGCGTTATTTTTAGAAAAAAAGTTTACTTTGACGAGTTAACACGTTAGCTTTCTAGCCACTGGTACCAGTTTCATAGTTCTAGCTGGTATTGTTTCGATTTTATTGGCAAAAAAATTCCTAAAAATATTAAAATATTAATGCAGAGTTTGGTGCCCTATAATTTCTGTCGGCGTTATTTTTAGAAAAAAGATTTAATTCGACTAGGTAACACGTTAGTTTTCTAGCGATCGGTACCATTTTCATAGTTCTAGCTGGTATTGTTTCTATTTTATTGGCAAAAAAACCACTTAAAATATTAAAATATTAATGCAGAGTTTGGTGCCCTATAATTCCTGTCGGCGATATTTTTAGAAAAAAAATTTACTTCGACGAGTTAACACGTTAGTTTTCTAGCGACTGGTACCATGTTCACAGCTCTAGCTGGTACTATTTCGATTTTATTGGCAAAAACCCCTTGAAATAGTAAAATATTTTATTATTTTTACCATTAATGCAGAGTTTGGTGCCCTATAATTCCTGTCGGCGTTATTTTCAAAAAAAGAAAACTTTACTTTGACGAGTTAACACATTAGCTTTCTAGCGATTGGTACCAGTTTAATAGTTCTAGCTGGTATTGTTTCGATTTTATTGGCAAAAAACCCCTTAAAATATTAAAATATTTTATCATTTTTACCATTAATGCAAAGTTTTGTGCCCTATAATTCCTGTCGGCGTTATTTTTAGAAAAAAAGTTTACTTTGACGAGTTAACACGTTAGCTTTCTAGCCACTGGTACCAGTTTCATAGTTCTAGCTGGTACTCTTTCGATTTTATTGGCAAAAAACCCCTTAAAATATTAAAATATTTTATTATTTTTACCATTAATGCAGAGTTTTGTGCCCTATAATTCCTGTCGGCGTTATTTTTAGAAAAAAAGTTTACTTTGACGAGTTAACACGTTAGCTTTCTAGCCACTGGTACCAGTTTCATATTTCTAGCTGGTATTGTTTCGATTTTATTGGCAAAAAACCCCTTAAAATATTAAAATATTAATGCAGAGTTTGGTGCCCTATAATTCCTGTCGGCGTTATTTTTAGAAAAAAGATTTAATTCGACGAGGTAACACGTTAGTTTTCTAGCGATTGGTACCTGTTTCATAGTTCTAGCTGGTATTGTTTTGATTTTATTGGAAAAAAAACCCCTTAAAATATTAAAATATTAATGCAGAGTTTAGTGCCCTATAATTCCTGTCGGCATTATTTTTAGAAAAAAAAATTTACCTTGACGAGTTATCACGTTAGTTTTCTAGCGATTGGTACCAGCTTTATAGATCTAGCTGGTACTGTTTCAATTTTATTGGCAAAAAACCCCCTTAAAATATTAAAATATTTTATTATTTTTAACATTAATGCAGAGTTTGGTGACTTATAATTCCTGTCGGCATTATTTTTAGAAAAAAAAATTACTTCGACGAGTTAACACGTTAGCCTTCTAGCAACTGGTACTAGTTTCATAGCTCTAGCTGGAACAGTTTTGATTTAATTGGCAAAAAAACCCCTTAAAATATTAAAATATTTTATTATTTTTACCATTAATGCAGAGTTTGGTGACTTATAATTCCTGTCGGCATTTTTTTTAGAAAAAAAATTACTTCGACGAGTTAACACGTTAGCTTTCTAGCGCTTGGTACCAGTTTTATAGTTCTAGCTGGTACTATTTCGATTTTATTGGCAAAATCGAATTGGTTTACTTCGACGAGCTAACACGTTAGCTCAATAGCAAATGGTACCAGAATTATAGTTCTAGCTGGTACTGTTTCGATTTTATTGGCAAAAAAAACCCCTTAAAATATTAAAATATTTTATTATTTTTACCATTAATGCAGAGTTTGGTGCCCTATAATTCCTGTCAAAGTTATTTAGAGAAAAAAAATTTACTTCGACGATTTAACACGTTAGCTAAATAGCAAGCGGTACCAGTTTTATAGTTCTAGCTGGTACTGTTTCGATTTTATTGGAAAAAAACCCTTAAAATATTAAAACATTTTATTATTTTTACCATTAATGCAGAGTTTGGTGACTTATAATTCCTGTCGGCATTATTTTTAGAAAAAAAATTACTTCGACAAGTTAACACGTTAGCTTTCTAGCGCTTGTTATCAGTTTCATAGTTCTATCTGGTACTCTTTCGATTTTATTGGCAAAAAATCCCTTAAAATATTAAAATATTTTATTATTTTTACCATTAATGCAGAGTTTTGTGCCCTATAATTCCTGTCGACGTTATTTTTAGAAAAAAGATTTACTTTGACGAGTTAACACGTTAGCTTTCTAGCAACTGGTACTAGTTTCATAGCTCTAGCTGGTACAGTTTCGATTTTATTGGCAAAAAAACCCCTTAAAATATTAAAATATTTTATTATTTTTACCATTAATGCAGAGTTTGGTGCCCTATAATTCCTGTCGGCATTATTTTTAGAAAAAAAATTACTTCGACAAGTTAACACGTTAGCTTTCTAGCGCTTGTTATCAGTTTCATAGTTCTAGCTGGTACTCTTTCGATTTTATTGGCAAAAAATCCCTTAAAATATTAAAATATTTTATTATTTTTACCATTAATGCAGAGTTTTGTGCCCTATAATTCCTGTCGACGTTATTTTTAGAAAAAAGATTTACTTTGACGAGTTAACACGTTAGCTTTCTAGCAACTGGTACTAGTTTCATAGCTCTAGCTGGTACAGTTTCGATTTTATTGGCAAAAAAACCCCTTAAAATATTAAAATATTTTATTATTTTTACCATTAATGCAGAGTTTGGTGCCCTATAATTCCTGTCGAAGTTATTTAGAGAAAAAAAAATTTACTTCGACGTTTTAACACGTTAGCTAAATAGCAAGCGGTACCAGTTTTATAGTTCTAGCTGGTACTGTTTCGATTTTATTGGAAAAAAACCCTTAAAATATTAAAACATTTTATTATTTTTACCATTAATGCAGAGTTTGTTGACTTATAATTCCTGTCGGCATTATTTTTAGAAAAAAAATTACTTCGACAAGTTAACACGTTAGCTTTCTAGCCCTTGGTATCAGTTTCATAGTTCTAGCTGGTACTCTTTCGATTTTATTGGCAAAAAATCCCTTAAAATATTAAAATATTTTATTATTTTTACCATTAATGCAGAGTTTTGTGCCCTATAATTCCTGTCGGCGTTATTTTTAGAAAAAAGATTTACTTTGACGAGTTAACACGTTAGCTTTCTAGCAACTGATACTAGTTTCATAGCTCTAGCTGGTACAGTTTCGATTTTATTGGCAAAAAAACCCCTTAAAATATTAAAATATTTTATTATTTTTACCATTAATGCAGAGTTTGGTGACTTATAATTCCTGTCGGCATTTTTTTTAGAAAAAAAAATTACTTCGACGAGTTAACACGTTAGCTTTCTAGCGCTTGGTACCAGTTTTATAGTTCTAGCTGGTACTATTTCGATTTTATTGGCAAAATCGAATTGGTTTACTTCGACGAGTTAACACGTTAGCTCAATAGCAAATGGTACCAGATTTATAGTTCTAGCTGGTACTGCTTCGATTTTATTGGCAAAAAAAACCCCTTAAAATATTAAAATATTTTATTATTTTTACCATTAATGCAGAGTTTGGTGCCCTATAATTCCTGTCAAAGTTATTTAGAGAAAAAAAATTTACTTCGACGATTTAACACGTTAGCTAAGTAGCAAGCGGTACCAGTTTCATAGTTCTAGCTGGTACTGTTTCGATTTTATTGAAAAAAAAACCCTTAAAATATTATATTATTTTTACCATTAATGCAGAGTTTGGTGACTTATAATTCCTGTCGGCATTTTTTTAGAAAAAAAAATTACTTCGACGAGTTAACACGTTAGCTTTCTAGCGATTGGTAACAGTTTCATAGTTCTAGCTGGTATTGTTTCGATTTTATTAAAAAAAAACCCTTAAAATATGAAAATATTTTATTATTTTTACCATTAATGCAGAGTTTTGTGCCCTATAATTCATGTCGACGTTATTTAGATAAAAAGATTTAATTCGTCAAGATAAGACGTTAGCTTTCTAGCGATTGGTACCGGTTTCATAATTCTAACTGGTACTGTTTCGATTTTATTGGCAAAAAACCCCTTAAAATATTAAAATATTTTATTATTTTTACCATTAATGCAGAGTTTGGTGACTTATAATTCCTGTCGGCATTTTTTTAAAAAAAAAAATTACTTCGACGAGTTAACACGTTAGCTTTCTAGCGCTTGGTACCAGTTTTATAGTTCTAGCTGGTACTATTTCGATTTTATTGGCAAAAACCCCTTAAAATATTAAAATATTTTATTATTTTTACCATTAATGCAGAGTTTGGTGACCTATAATTACTGTCGGCGTTATTTTTTGAAAAAAAATTTTATTCGACGAGTTAGCACGTTAGTTTGCTAGCGATTTCTACCAGTTTCATAGTTTTAGCTGGTATTGTTTCGAATTTATTGGAAAAAAACCCCTTAGAATATTAAAATATTAATGCAGAGTTTGGTGCCCTATAATTCCTGTCGGCGTTATTTTCAGAAAAAAAATTTACTTTGACGAGTTAACACATTAGCTTTCTAGCGATTGGTACCAGTTCAATAGTGCTAGCTGGTATTGTTTCGATTTTATTGGCAAAAAACCCCTTAAAATATTAAAATATTTTATTATTTTCACCATTAATGCAAAGTTTTGTGCCCTATAATTCCTGTCGGCGTTATTTTTAGAAAAAAAGTTTACTTTGACGAGTTAACAAGTTAGCTTTCTAGCCACTGGTACCAGTTTCATAGTTCTAGCTGGTACTCTTTCGATTTTATTGGCAAAAAACCCCTTAAAATAATAAAATATTTTATTATTTTTACCATTAATGCAGAGTTTTGTGCCCTATAATTCCTGTCGGCGTTATTTTTAGAAAAAAAGTTTACTTTGACGAGTTAACACGTTAGCTTTCTAGCCACTGGTACCAGTTTCATATTTCTAGCTGGTATTGTTTCGATTTTGTTGGCAAAAAACCCCTTAAAATATTAAAATATTAATGCAGAGTTTGGTGCCCTATAATTCCTGTCGACGTTATTTTTAGAAAAAAAATTTACCTTGACGAGTTATCACGTTAGTTTTCTAGCAACTGGTACCAGCTTTATAGATCTAGCTGGTACTGTTTCTATTTTATTGGCAAATAACCCCCTTAAAATATTAAAATATTTTATTATTTTTACCATTAATGCAGAGTTTGGTGACTTATAATTCCTGTCGGCACTATTTTTAGAAAAAAATTAGCTTTCTAGCAATTGGTACCGGTTTCATAATTCTACCTGGTACTGTTTCGATTTTATTGGCAAAAAACCCCTTAAAATATTAAAATTTTTTATTATTTTTACCATTAATGCAGAGTTTTGTGCCCTATTATTCCTGTCGGCGTTATTTTTAGAAAAAAAATTTACTTCGCCGAGTTAACACGTTAGTTTTCTAGCGATTGGTACCAGCTTTATAGCTCTAGCTAGTACTGTTTCGATTTAATTGGCAAACAAAACCCCTTAAAATATTAAAATATTTTATTATTTTTACCATTAATGCAGAGTTTGGTTTACTTCGACGAGTTAACACGTTAGCTCAATAGCAAATGGTACCAGATTTATAGTTCTAGCTGGTACTGTTTCGATTTTATTGGCAAAAAAAACCCCTTAAAATATTAAAATATTTTATTATTTTTACCATTAATGCAGAGTTTGGTGCCCTATAATTCCTGTCAAAGTTATTTAGAGAAAAAAAATTTACTTCGACGATTTAACACGTTAGCTAAATAGCAAGCGGTACCAGTTTTATAGTTCTAGCTGGTACTGTTTCGATTTTATTGGAAAAAAAACCCTTAAAATATTAAAACATTTTATTATTTTTACCATTAATGCAGAGTTTGGTGACTTATAATTCCTGTCGGCATTATTTTTAGAAAAAAAATTACTTCGACAAGTTAACACGTTAGCTTTCTAGCGCTTGTTATCAGTTTCATAGTTCTAGCTGGTACTCTTTCGATTTTATTGGCAAAAAATCCCTTAAAATATTAAAATATTTTATTATTTTTACCATTAATGCAGAGTTTTGTGCCCTATAATTCCTGTCGACGTTATTTTTAGAAAAAAGATTTACTTTGACGAGTTAACACGTTAGCTTTCTAGCAACTGGTACTAGTTTCATAGCTCTAGCTGGTACAGTTTCGATTTTATTGGAAAAAAACCCTTAAAATATTAAAATATTTTATTATTTTTACCATTAATGCAGAGTTTTGTGCCCTATAATTCCTGTCGGCGTTATTTCTAAAAAAAAAAATTTACTTTGTCGATTTAAAGCGTTAGTTTTCTAGCGATTGGTATCACCTTTATAGTTCTACCTGGTACTATTTCGATTTTATTGGCAAAAAACCCCTTAAAATAGTAAAATATATTATTATTTTTACCATTAATGCAGAGTTTGGTGCATTATAATTCCTGTCAACGTTATTTTTAGAAAAAAAATTTAATTCGACGAGTTAGCACGTTAGTTTTCTAGCGATTTGTACCAGTTTCATAGTTTTAGCTGGTATTGTTTTGAATTTATTGGAAAAAAAAACCCTTAAAATATTAAAATATTTTAATATTTTTACCATTAATGCAGAGTTTTGTGCCCTATAATTCCTGTCGGCGTTATTTTTAGAAAAAAAGTTTACTTTGACGAGTTAACACGTTAGCTTTCTAGCCACTGGTACCAGTTTCATAGTTCTAGCTGGTACTCTTTCGATTTTATTGGCAAAAAACCCCTTAAAATATTAAAATATTTTATTATTTTTACCATTAATGCAGAGTTTTGTGCCCTATAATTCCTGTCGGCGTTATTTTTAGAAAAAAAGTTTACTTTGACGAGTTAACACGTTAGCTTTCTAGCCACTGGTACCAGTTTCATAGTTTTAGCTGGTACTCTTTCGATTTTATTGGCAAAAACACGTTAGTTTTCTAGCGATCGGTACCATTTTCATAGTTCTAGCTGGTATTGTTGCGATTTTATTGGCAAAAAAACCCCTTAAAATATTAAAATATTAATGCAGAGTTTGGTGCCCTATAATTCCTGTCGGCGATATTTTTAGAAAAAAAATTTACTTCGACGAGTTAACACGTTAGTTTTCTAGCGACTGGTACCATGTTCACAGCTCTAGCTGGTACTATTTCGATTTCGATTTTTCGATTTAATTGGCAAACAAAACCCCTTAAAATATTAAAATATTTTATTATTTTTACCATTAATGCAGAGTTTGGTTTACTTCGACGAGTTAACACGTTAGCTCAATAGCAAATGGTACCAGATTTATAGTTCTAGCTGGTACTGTTTCGATTTTATTGGCAAAAAACCCCTTAAAATATTAAAATATTTTATTATTTTTACAATTAATGCAGAGTTTGGTGCCCTATTATTCCTGTCGGCGTTATTTTTAGAAAAAAAATTTACTTCGACTAGTTAACACGTTAGTTTTCTAGCGATTGGTACTAGCTTTATAGCTCTAGCAAGTACTGTTTCGATTTAATTGGCAAAATCGAATTGGTTTACTTCGACGAGTTAACACGTTAGCTCAATAGCAAATGGTACCAGATTTATAGTTCTAGCTGGTACTGTTTCGAATTTATTGGCAAAAAAACCCCTTAAAATATTAAAATATTTTATTATATTTACCATTAATGCAGAGTTTGGTGCCCTATAATTCCTGTCAAAGTTATTTAGAGAAAAAAAATTACTTCGACGATTTAACATGTTAGCTAAATAGCAAGCGGTACCAGTTTCATAGTTCTAGCTGGTACTGTTTCGATTTTATTGAAAAAAAAACCCTTAAGATATTAAAATATTTTATTATTTTTACCATTAATGCAGAGTTTGGTGACTTATAATTCCTGTCGGCATTTTTTTTAGAAAAAAAAAATTACTTCGACGAGTTAACACGTTAGCTTTCTAGCGCTTGGTACCAGTTTTATAGTTCTAGCTGGTACTATTTCGATTTTATTGGCAAAAAACCCCTTAAAATATTAAAATATTTTATTATTTTTACCATTAATGCAGAGTTTGTGTCCTATAATTCCTGTCGGCGTTATTTTTAGAAAAAAAATTTTATTCGACGAGTTAGCACGTTAGTTTGCTAGCGATTTCTACCAGTTTCATAGTTTTAGCTGGTATTGTTTTGAATTTATTGGAAAAAAAAAACCCTTAAAATATTAAAATATTTTAATATTTTTACCATTAATGCAGAGTTTTGTGCCCTATAATTCCTGTCGGCGTTATTTTTAGAAAAAAAGTTTACTTTGACGAGTTAACACGTTAGCTTTCTAGCCACTGGTACCAGTTTCATAGTTCTAGCTGGTATTGTTTCGATTTTATTGGCAAAAAAAACCCTAAAAATATTATAATATTAATGCAGAGTTTGGTGCCCTATAATTCCTGTCGGCGTTATTTTTAGAAAAAAAATTTAATTCGACGAGGTAACACGTTAGTTTTCTAGCGATAGGTACCATTTTCATAGTTCTAGCTGGTATTGTTGCGATTTTATTGGCAAAAAAACCCCTTAAAATATTAAAATATTAATGCAGAGTTTGGTGCCCTATAATTCCTGTCGGCGATATTTTTAGAAAAAAAATTTACTTCGACGAGTTAACACGTTAGTTTTCTAGCGACTGGTACCATGTTCACAGCTCTAGCTGGTACTATTTCGATTTCGATTTTTCGATTTAATTGGCAAACAAAACCCCTTAAAATATTAAAATATTTTATTATTTTTACCATTAATGCAGAGTTTGGTTTACTTCGACGAGTTAACACGTTAGCTCAATAGCAAATGGTACCAGATTTATAGTTCTAGCTGGTACTGTTTCGATTTTATTGGCAAAAAAACCCCTTAAAATATTAAAATATTTTATTATATTTACCATTAATGCAGAGTTTGGTGCCCTATAATTCCTCTCAAAGTTATTTACAGAAAAAAAAAAATACTTCGGCGATTTAACACGTTAGCTAAATAGCAAGCGGAACCAGTTTTATAGTTCTATCTGGTATTGTTTCGATTTTATTGGCAAAAAACCCCTTAAAATATTAAAATATTTTATTATTTTTACCATTAATGCAAAGTTTTGTGCCCTATAATTCCTGTCGGCGTTATTTTTAGAAAAAAAAATTACTTTGACGAGTTAACACGTTAGCTTTCTAGCCACTGGTACCAGTTTCATAGTTCTAGCTGGTACTCTTTCGATTTTATTGGCAAAAAATCCTTTAAATATTAAAATATTTTATTATTTTTACCATTAATGCAGAGTTTTGTGCCCTATAATTCCTGTCGGCGTTATTTTTAGAAAAAAAGTTTACTTTGACGAGTTAACACGTTAGCTTTCTAGCCACTGGTACCAGTTTCATATTTCTAGCTTGTATTGTTTCGATTTTATTGGCAAAAACCCCTTAAAATATTAAAATATTAATGCAGAGTTTGGTGCCCTATAATTCCTGTCGGCGTTATTTTTAGAAAAAAGATTTAATTCGACGAGGTAACACGTTAGTTTTCTAGCGATTGGTACCAGTTTCATAGTTCTAGCTGGTATTGTTTTGATTTTATTGGCAAAAAAAACCCTTAAAATATTAAAATATTAATGCAGAGTTTAGTGCCCTATAATTCCTGTCGGCATTATTTTTAGAAAAAAAAATTTACCTTGACGAGTTATCACGTTAGTTTTCTAGCGATTGGTACCAGCTTCATAGATCTAGCTGGTACTGTTTCAATTTTATTGGCAAAAAAACCCCCTTAAAATATTAAAATATTTTATTATTTTTACCATTAATGCAGAGTTTGGTGACTTATAATTCCTGTCGGCATTATTTTTAGAAAAAAAAATTACTTCGACGAGTTAACACGTTAGCCTTCTAGCAACTGGTACTAGTTTCATAGCTCTAGCTGGAACAGTTTTGATTTAATTGGCAAAAAAACCCCCTTTTATCGTTAAAATATTTTATTATTTTTACCATTAATGCAGAGTTTGGTGCCCTATAATTCCTGTCAAAGTTATTTAGAGAAAAAAAAATTTACTACAATGATTTAACACGTTAGCTAAATAGCAAGCGGTACCAGTTTTATAGTTCTAGCTGGTACTGTTTCGATTTTATTGGAAAAAACCCTTAAAATATTAAAACATTTTATTATTTTTACCATTAATGCAGAGTTTGGTGACTTATAATTCCTGTCGGCATTATTTTTAGAAAAAAAATTACTTCGACAAGTTAACACGTTAGATTTCTAGCGCTTGGTATCAGTTTCATAGTTCTAGCTGGTACTCTTTCGATTTTATTGGCAAAAAATCCCTTAAAATATTAAAATATTTTATTATTTTTACCATTAATGCAGAGTTTGGTGACTTATAATTCCTGTCGGCATTTTTTTTAGAAAAAAAAATTACTTCGACGAGTTAACACGTTAGCTTTCTAGCGATTGGTAACAGTTTCACAGTTCTAGCTGGTATTGTTTCGATTTTATTAAAAAACCCTTAAAATATGAAAATATTTTATTATTTTTACCATTAATGCAGAGTTTTATGTCCTATAATTCATGTCGACGTTATTTAGATAAAAAGATTTAATTCGTCAAGATAAGACGTTAGCTTTCTAGCGATTGGTACCGGTTTCATAATTCTAACTGGTACTGTTTCGATTTTATTGGCAAAAAACCCCTTAAAATATTAAAATATTTTATTATTTTTACCATTAATGCAGAGTTTGGTGCCCTATTATCCCTGTCGGCGTTATTTTTAGAAAAAAAATTTACTTCGACTAGTTAACACGTTAGTTTTCTAGCGATTGGTACTAGCTTTATAGCTCTAGCAAGTACTGTTTCGATTTAATTGGCAAAATCGAATTGGTTTACTTCGACGAGTTAACACGTTAGCTCAATAGCAAATGGTACCAGATTTATAGTTCTAGCTGGTACTGTTTCGAATTTATTGGCAAAAAAACCCCTTAAAATATTAAAATATTTTATTATATTTACCATTAATGCAGAGTTTGGTGCCCTATAATTCCTGTCAAAGTTATTTAGAGAAAAAAAATTACTTCGACGATTTAACATGTTAGCTAAATAGCAAGCGGTACCAGTTTCATAGTTCTAGCTGGTACTGTTTCGATTTTATTGAAAAAAAAACCCTTAAGATATTAAATAATTTTATTATTTTTACCATTAATGCAGAGTTTGGTGACTTATAATTCCTGTCGGCATTTTTTTTAGAAAAAAAAAATTACTTCGACGAGTTAACACGTTAGCTTTCTAGCGCTTGGTACCAGTTTTATAGTTCTAGCTGGTACTATTTCGATTTTATTGGCAAAAAACCCCTTAAAATATTAAAATATTTTATTATTTTTACCATTAATGCAGAGTTTGTGTCCTATAATTCCTGTCGGCGTTATTTTTAGAAAAAAAATTTTATTCGACGAGTTAGCACGTTAGTTTGCTAGCGATTTCTACCAGTTTCATAGTTTTAGCTGGTATTGTTTTGAATTTATTGGAAAAAAAAACCCTTAAAATATTAAAATATTTTAATATTTTTACCATTAATGCAGAGTTTTGTGCCCTATAATTCCTGTCGGCGTTATTTTTAGAAAAAAAGTTTACTTTGACGAGTTAACACGTTAGCTTTCTAGCCACTGGTACCAGTTTCATAGTTCTAGCTGGTATTGTTTCGATTTTATTGGCAAAAAAAACCCTAAAAATATTAAAATATTAATGCAGAGTTTGGTGCCCTATAATTCCTGTCGGCGTTATTTTTAGAAAAAAAATTTAATTCGACGAGGTAACACGTTAGTTTTCTAGCGATAGGTACCATTTTCATAGTTCTAGCTGGTATTGTTGCGATTTTATTGGCAAAAAAACCCCTTAAAATATTAAAATATTAATGCAGAGTTTGGTGCCCTATAATTCCTGTCGGCGATATTTTTAGAAAAAAAATTTACTTCGACGAGTTAACACGTTAGTTTTCTAGCGACTGGTACCATGTTCACAGCTCTAGCTGGTACTATTTCGATTTCGATTTTTCGATTTAATTGGCAAACAAAACCCCTTAAAATATTAAAATATTTTATTATTTTTACCATTAATGCAGAGTTTGGTTTACTTCGACGAGTTAACACGTTAGCTCAATAGCAAATGGTACCAGATTTATAGTTCTAGCTGGTACTGTTTCGATTTTATTGGCAAAAAAACCCCTTAAAATATTAAAATATTTTATTATATTTACCATTAATGCAGAGTTTGGTGCCCTATAATTCCTCTCAAAGTTATTTACAGAAAAAAAAAAATTACTTCGGCGATTTAACACGTTAGCTAAATAGCAAGCGGAACCAGTTTTATAGTTCTATCTGGTATTGTTTCGATTTTATTGGCAAAAAACCCCTTAAAATATTAAAATATTTTATTATTTTTACCATTAATGCAAAGTTTTGTGCCCTATAATTCCTGTCGGCGTTATTTTTAGAAAAAAAAATTACTTTGACGAGTTAACACGTTAGCTTTCTAGCCACTGGTACCAGTTTCATAGTTCTAGCTGGTACTCTTTCGATTTTATTGGCAAAAAATCCTTTAAATATTAAAATATTTTATTATTTTTACCATTAATGCAGAGTTTTGTGCCCTATAATTCCTGTCGGCGTTATTTTTAGAAAAAAAGTTTACTTTGACGAGTTAACACGTTAGCTTTCTAGCCACTGGTACCAGTTTCATATTTCTAGCTTGTATTGTTTCGATTTTATTGGCAAAAACCCCTTAAAATATTAAAATATTAATGCAGAGTTTGGTGCCCTATAATTCCTGTCGGCGTTATTTTTAGAAAAAAGATTTAATTCGACGAGGTAACACGTTAGTTTTCTAGCGATTGGTACCAGTTTCATAGTTCTAGCTGGTATTGTTTTGATTTTATTGGCAAAAAAAACCCTTAAAATATTAAAATATTAATGCAGAGTTTAGTGCCCTATAATTCCTGTCGGCATTATTTTTAGAAAAAAAAATTTACCTTGACGAGTTATCACGTTAGTTTTCTAGCGATTGGTACCAGCTTCATAGATCTAGCTGGTACTGTTTCAATTTTATTGGCAAAAAAACCCCCTTAAAATATTAAAATATTTTATTATTTTTACCATTAATGCAGAGTTTGGTGACTTATAATTCCTGTCGGCATTATTTTTAGAAAAAAAAATTACTTCGACGAGTTAACACGTTAGCCTTCTAGCAACTGGTACTAGTTTCATAGCTCTAGCTGGAACAGTTTTGATTTAATTGGCAAAAAAACCCCCTTTTATCGTTAAAATATTTTATTATTTTTACCATTAATGCAGAGTTTGGTGCCCTATAATTCCTGTCAAAGTTATTTAGAGAAAAAAAAATTTACTACAATGATTTAACACGTTAGCTAAATAGCAAGCGGTACCAGTTTTATAGTTCTAGCTGGTACTGTTTCGATTTTATTGGAAAAAACCCTTAAAATATTAAAACATTTTATTATTTTTACCATTAATGCAGAGTTTGGTGACTTATAATTCCTGTCGGCATTATTTTTAGAAAAAAAATTACTTCGACAAGTTAACACGTTAGCTTTCTAGCGCTTGGTATCAGTTTCATAGTTCTAGCTGGTACTCTTTCGATTTTATTGGCAAAAAATCCCTTAAAATATTAAAATATTTTATTATTTTTACCATTAATGCAGAGTTTGGTGACTTATAATTCCTGTCGGCATTTTTTTTAGAAAAAAAAATTACTTCGACGAGTTAACACGTTAGCTTTCTAGCGATTGGTAACAGTTTCACAGTTCTAGCTGGTATTGTTTCGATTTTATTAAAAAACCCTTAAAATATGAAAATATTTTATTATTTTTACCATTAATGCAGAGTTTTATGTCCTATAATTCATGTCGACGTTATTTAGATAAAAAGATTTAATTCGTCAAGATAAGACGTTAGCTTTCTAGCGATTGGTACCGGTTTCATAATTCTAACTGGTACTGTTTCGATTTTATTGGCAAAAAACCCCTTAAAATATTAAAATATTTTATTATTTTTACCATTAATGCAGAGTTTGGTGCCCTATTATCCCTGTCGGCGTTATTTTTAGAAAAAAAATTTACTTCGACTAGTTAACACGTTAGTTTTCTAGCGATTGGTACTAGCTTTATAGCTCTAGCAAGTACTGTTTCGATTTAATTGGCAAAATCGAATTGGTTTACTTCGACGAGTTAACACGTTAGCTCAATAGCAAATGGTACCAGATTTATAGTTCTAGCTGGTACTGTTTCGAATTTATTGGCAAAAAAACCCCTTAAAATATTAAAATATTTTATTATATTTACCATTAATGCAGAGTTTGGTGCCCTATAATTCCTGTCAAAGTTATTTAGAGAAAAAAAATTACTTCGACGATTTAACATGTTAGCTAAATAGCAAGCGGTACCAGTTTCATAGTTCTAGCTGGTACTGTTTCGATTTTATTGAAAAAAAAACCCTTAAGATATTAAATAATTTTATTATTTTTACCATTAATGCAGAGTTTGGTGACTTATAATTCCTGTCGGCATTTTTTTTAGAAAAAAAAAATTACTTCGACGAGTTAACACGTTAGCTTTCTAGCGCTTGGTACCAGTTTTATAGTTCTAGCTGGTACTATTTCGATTTTATTGGCAAAAAACCCCTTAAAATATTAAAATATTTTATTATTTTTACCATTAATGCAGAGTTTGTGTCCTATAATTCCTGTCGGCGTTATTTTTAGAAAAAAAATTTTATTCGACGAGTTAGCACGTTAGTTTGCTAGCGATTTCTACCAGTTTCATAGTTTTAGCTGGTATTGTTTTGAATTTATTGGAAAAAAAAACCCTTAAAATATTAAAATATTTTAATATTTTTACCATTAATGCAGAGTTTTGTGCCCTATAATTCCTGTCGGCGTTATTTTTAGAAAAAAAGTTTACTTTGACGAGTTAACACGTTAGCTTTCTAGCCACTGGTACCAGTTTCATAGTTCTAGCTGGTATTGTTTCGATTTTATTGGCAAAAAAAACCCTAAAAATATTAAAATATTAATGCAGAGTTTGGTGCCCTATAATTCCTGTCGGCGTTATTTTTAGAAAAAAAATTTAATTCGACGAGGTAACACGTTAGTTTTCTAGCAATCGGTACCATTTTCATAGTTCTAGCTGGTATTGTTGCGATTTTATTGGCAAAAAAACCCCTTAAAATATTAAAATATTAATGCAGAGTTTGGTGCCCTATAATTCCTGTCGGCGATATTTTTAGAAAAAAAATTTACTTCGACGAGTTAACACGTTAGTTTTCTAGCGACTGGTACCATGTTCACAGCTCTAGCTGGTACTATTTCGATTTCGATTTTTCGATTTAATTGGCAAACAAAACCCCTTAAAATATTAAAATATTTTATTATTTTTACCATTAATGCAGAGTTTGGTTTACTTCGACGAGTTAACACGTTAGCTCAATAGCAAATGGTACCAGATTTATAGTTCTAGCTGGTACTGTTTCGATTTTATTGGCAAAAAAACCCCTTAAAATATTAAAATATTTTATTATATTTACCATTAATGCAGAGTTTGGTGCCCTATAATTCCTCTCAAAGTTATTTACAGAAAAAAAAAATTACTTCGGCGATTTAACACGTTAGCTAAATAGCAAGCGGAACCAGTTTTATAGTTCTATCTGGTATTGTTTCGATTTTATTGGCAAAAAACCCCTTAAAATATTAAAATATTTTATTATTTTTACCATTAATGCAAAGTTTTGTGCCCTATAATTCCTGTCGGCGTTATTTTTAGAAAAAAAAATTACTTTGACGAGTTAACACGTTAGCTTTCTAGCCACTGGTACCAGTTTCATAGTTCTAGCTGGTACTCTTTCGATTTTATTGGCAAAAAATCCTTTAAATATTAAAATATTTTATTATTTTTACCATTAATGCAGAGTTTTGTGCCCTATAATTCCTGTCGGCGTTATTTTTAGAAAAAAAGTTTACTTTGACGAGTTAACACGTTAGCTTTCTAGCCACTGGTACCAGTTTCATATTTCTAGCTTGTATTGTTTCGATTTTATTGGCAAAAAACCCCTTAAAATATTAAAATATTAATGCAGAGTTTGGTGCCCTATAATTCCTGTCGGCGTTATTTTTAGAAAAAAGATTTAATTCGACGAGGTAACACGTTAGTTTTCTAGCGATTGGTACCAGTTTCATAGTTCTAGCTGGTATTGTTTTGATTTTATTGGCAAAAAAAACCCTTAAAATATTAAAATATTAATGCAGAGTTTAGTGCCCTATAATTCCTGTCGGCATTATTTTTAGAAAAAAAAATTTACCTTGACGAGTTATCACGTTAGTTTTCTAGCGATTGGTACCAGCTTCATAGATCTAGCTGGTACTGTTTCAATTTTATTGGCAAAAAAACCCCCTTAAAATATTAAAATATTTTATTATTTTTACCATTAATGCAGAGTTTGGTGACTTATAATTCCTGTCGGCATTATTTTTAGAAAAAAAAATTACTTCGACGAGTTAACACGTTAGCCTTCTAGCAACTGGTACTAGTTTCATAGCTCTAGCTGGAACAGTTTTGATTTAATTGGCAAAAAAACCCCCTTTTATCGTTAAAATATTTTATTATTTTTACCATTAATGCAGAGTTTGGTGCCCTATAATTCCTGTCAAAGTTATTTAGAGAAAAAAAAATTTACTACAATGATTTAACACGTTAGCTAAATAGCAAGCGGTACCAGTTTTATAGTTCTAGCTGGTACTGTTTCGATTTTATTGGAAAAAACCCTTAAAATATTAAAACATTTTATTATTTTTACCATTAATGCAGAGTTTGGTGACTTATAATTCCTGTCGGCATTATTTTTAGAAAAAAAATTACTTCGACAAGTTAACACGTTAGCTTTCTAGCGCTTGGTATCAGTTTCATAGTTCTAGCTGGTACTCTTTCGATTTTATTGGCAAAAAATCCCTTAAAATATTAAAATATTTTATTATTTTTACCATTAATGCAGAGTTTGGTGACTTATAATTCCTGTCGGCATTTTTTTTAGAAAAAAAAATTACTTCGACGAGTTAACACGTTAGCTTTCTAGCGATTGGTAACAGTTTCACAGTTCTAGCTGGTATTGTTTCGATTTTATTAAAAAACCCTTAAAATATGAAAATATTTTATTATTTTTACCATTAATGCAGAGTTTTATGTCCTATAATTCATGTCGACGTTATTTAGATAAAAAGATTTAATTCGTCAAGATAAGACGTTAGCTTTCTAGCGATTGGTACCGGTTTCATAATTCTAACTGGTACTGTTTCGATTTTATTGGCAAAAAACCCCTTAAAATATTAAAATATTTTATTATTTTTACCATTAATGCAGAGTTTGGTGCCCTATTATCCCTGTCGGCGTTATTTTTAGAAAAAAAATTTACTTCGACTAGTTAACACGTTTTCTAGCGATTGGTACTAGCTTTATAGCTCTAGCAAGTACTGTTTCGATTTAATTGGCAAAATCGAATTGGTTTACTTCGACGAGTTAACACGTTAGCTCAATAGCAAATGGTACCAGATTTATAGTTCTAGCTGGTACTGTTTCGAATTTATTGGCAAAAAAACCCCTTAAAATATTAAAATATTTTATTATATTTACCATTAATGCAGAGTTTGGTGCCCTATAATTCCTGTCAAAGTTATTTAGAGAAAAAAAATTACTTCGACGATTTAACATGTTAGCTAAATAGCAAGCGGTACCAGTTTCATAGTTCTAGCTGGTACTGTTTCGATTTTATTGAAAAAAAAAACCCTTAAGATATTAAATAATTTTATTATTTTTACCATTAATGCAGAGTTTGGTGACTTATAATTCCTGTCGGCATTTTTTTTAGAAAAAAAAAATTACTTTGACGAGTTAACACGTTAGCTTTCTAGCCACTGGTACCAGTTTCATAGTTCTAGCTGGTACTCTTTCGATTTTATTGGCAAAAAATCCTTTAAATATTAAAATATTTTATTATTTTTACCATTAATGCAGAGTTTTGTGCCCTATAATTCCTGTCGGCGTTATTTTTAGAAAAAAAGTTTACTTTGACGAGTTAACACGTTAGCTTTCTAGCCACTGGTACCAGTTTCATATTTCTAGCTTGTATTGTTTCGATTTTATTGGCAAAAAACCCCTTAAAATATTAAAATATTAATGCAGAGTTTGGTGCCCTATAATTCCTGTCGGCGTTATTTTTAGAAAAAAGATTTAATTCGACGAGGTAACACGTTAGTTTTCTAGCGATTGGTACCAGTTTCATAGTTCTAGCTGGTATTGTTTTGATTTTATTGGCAAAAAAAACCCTTAAAATATTAAAATATTAATGCAGAGTTTAGTGCCCTATAATTCCTGTCGGCATTATTTTTAGAAAAAAAAATTTACCTTGACGAGTTATCACGTTAGTTTTCTAGCGATTGGTACCAGCTTCATAGATCTAGCTGGTACTGTTTCAATTTTATTGGCAAAAAAACCCCCTTAAAATATTAAAATATTTTATTATTTTTACCATTAATGCAGAGTTTGGTGACTTATAATTCCTGTCGGCATTATTTTTAGAAAAAAAAATTACTTCGACGAGTTAACACGTTAGCCTTCTAGCAACTGGTACTAGTTTCATAGCTCTAGCTGGAACAGTTTTGATTTAATTGGCAAAAAAACCCCCTTTTATCGTTAAAATATTTTATTATTTTTACCATTAATGCAGAGTTTGGTGCCCTATAATTCCTGTCAAAGTTATTTAGAGAAAAAAAAATTTACTACAATGATTTAACACGTTAGCTAAATAGCAAGCGGTACCAGTTTTATAGTTCTAGCTGGTACTGTTTCGATTTTATTGGAAAAAACCCTTAAAATATTAAAACATTTTATTATTTTTACCATTAATGCAGAGTTTGGTGACCTATAATTACTGTCGGCGTTATTTTTTGAAAAAAAATTTTATTCGACGAGTTAGCACGTTAGTTTGCTAGCGATTTCTACCAGTTTCATAGTTTTAGCTGGTATTGTTTCGAATTTATTGGAAAAAAACCCCTTAGAATATTAAAATATTAATGCAGAGTTTGGTGCCCTATAATTCCTGTCGGCGTTATTTTCAGAAAAAAAATTTACTTTGACGAGTTAACACATTAGCTTTCTAGCGATTGGTACCAGTTCAATAGTGCTAGCTGGTATTGTTTCGATTTTATTGGCAAAAAACCCCTTAAAATATTAAAATATTTTATTATTTTCACCATTAATGCAAAGTTTTGTGCCCTATAATTCCTGTCGGCGTTATTTTTAGAAAAAAAGTTTACTTTGACGAGTTAACAAGTTAGCTTTCTAGCCACTGGTACCAGTTTCATAGTTCTAGCTGGTACTCTTTCGATTTTATTGGCAAAAAACCCCTTAAAATATTAAAATATTTTATTATTTTTACCATTAATGCAGAGTTTTGTGCCCTATAATTCCTGTCGGCGTTATTTTTAGAAAAAAAGTTTACTTTGACGAGTTAACACGTTAGCTTTCTAGCCACTGGTACCAGTTTCATATTTCTAGCTGGTATTGTTTCGATTTTGTTGGCAAAAAACCCCTTAAAATATTAAAATATTAATGCAGAGTTTGGTGCCCTATAATTCCTGTCGACGTTATTTTTAGAAAAAAAATTTACCTTGACGAGTTATCACGTTAGTTTTCTAGCAACTGGTACCAGCTTTATAGATCTAGCTGGTACTGTTTCTATTTTATTGGCAAATAACCCCCTTAAAATATTAAAATATTTTATTATTTTTACCATTAATGCAGAGTTTGGTGACTTATAATTCCTGTCGGCACTATTTTTAGAAAAAAATTAGCTTTCTAGCAATTGGTACCGGTTTCATAATTCTACCTGGTACTGTTTCGATTTTATTGGCAAAAAACCCCTTAAAATATTAAAATTTTTTATTATTTTTACCATTAATGCAGAGTTTTGTGCCCTATTATTCCTGTCGGCGTTATTTTTAGAAAAAAAATTTACTTCGCCGAGTTAACACGTTAGTTTTCTAGCGATTGGTACCAGCTTTATAGCTCTAGCTAGTACTGTTTCGATTTAATTGGCAAACAAAACCCCTTAAAATATTAAAATATTTTATTATTTTTACCATTAATGCAGAGTTTGGTTTACTTCGACGAGTTAACACGTTAGCTCAATAGCAAATGGTACCAGATTTATAGTTCTAGCTGGTACTGTTTCGATTTTATTGGCAAAAAAAACCCCTTAAAATATAAAAATATTTTATTATATTTACCATTAATGCAGAGTTTGGTGCCCTATAATTCCTGTCAAAGTTATTTAGAGAAAAAAAAAAATTACTTCGACGATTTAACACGTTAGCTAAATAGCAAGCGGAACCAGTTTTATAGTTCTAGCTGGTACTGTTTCGATTTTATTGAAAAAAAAACCCTTAAAATATTAAAATATTTTATTATTTTTACCATTAATGCAGAGTTTGGTGACTTATAATTCCTGTCGGCATTATTTTTAGAAAAAACAAAATACTTCGACGAGTTAACACGTTAGCTTTCTAGCGATTAGTAACAGTTTCATAGTTCTAGCTGGGACTGTTTCGATTTTATTGGAAAAAAACCCTTAAAATATTAAAATATTTTATTATTTTTACCATTAATGCAGAGTTTTGTGCCCTATAATTCCTGTCGGCGTTATTTCTAAAAAAAAAATTTACTTTGTCGATTTAAAGCGTTAGTTTTCTAGCGATTGGTATCACCTTTATAGTTCTACCTGGTACTATTTCGATTTTATTGGCAAAAAACCCCTTAAAATAGTAAAATATATTATTATTTTTACCATTAATGCAGAGTTTGGTGCATTATAATTCCTGTCAACTTTTTTTTTAGAAAAAAAATTTAATTCGACGAGTTAGCACGTTAGTTTTCTAGCGATTTGTACCAGTTTCATAGTTTTAGCTGGTATTGTTTTGAATTTATTGGAAAAAAA
This sequence comes from Phyto melanocephala, assembly GCA_941918925.1. Classification (NCBI taxonomy): domain Eukaryota; kingdom Metazoa; phylum Arthropoda; class Insecta; order Diptera; family Rhinophoridae; genus Phyto; species Phyto melanocephala. The sequence continues at coordinate 68,316,754 of OW799233.1, forward strand.
AAACCCTTAAAATATTAAAATATTTTAATATTTTTACCATTAATGCAGAGTTTTGTGCCCTATAATTCCTGTCGGCGTTATTTTTAGAAAAAAAGTTTACTTTGACGAGTTAACACGTTAGCTTTCTAGCCACTGGTACCAGTTTCATAGTTCTAGCTGGTACTCTTTCGATTTTATTGGCAAAAAACCCCTTAAAATATTAAAATATTTTATTATTTTTACCATTAATGCAGAGTTTTGTGCCCTATAATTCCTGTCGGCGTTATTTTTAGAAAAAAAGTTTACTTTGACGAGTTAACACGTTAGCTTTCTAGCCACTGGTACCAGTTTCATAGTTTTAGCTGGTACTCTTTCGATTTTATTGGCAAAAACACGTTAGTTTTCTAGCGATCGGTACCATTTTCATAGTTCTAGCTGGTATTGTTGCGATTTTATTGGCAAAAAAACCCCTTAAAATATTAAAATATTAATGCAGAGTTTGGTGCCCTATAATTCCTGTCGGCGATATTTTTAGAAAAAAAATTTACTTCGACGAGTTAACACGTTAGTTTTCTAGCGACTGGTACCATGTTCACAGCTCTAGCTGGTACTATTTCGATTTCGATTTTTCGATTTAATTGGCAAACAAAACCCCTTAAAATATTAAAATATTTTATTATTTTTACCATTAATGCAGAGTTTGGTTTACTTCGACGAGTTAACACGTTAGCTCAATAGCAAATGGTACCAGATTTATAGTTCTAGCTGGTACTGTTTCGATTTTATTGGCAAAAAACCCCTTAAAATATTAAAATATTTTATTATTTTTACAATTAATGCAGAGTTTGGTGCCCTATTATTCCTGTCGGCGTTATTTTTAGAAAAAAAATTTACTTCGACTAGTTAACACGTTAGTTTTCTAGCGATTGGTACTAGCTTTATAGCTCTAGCAAGTACTGTTTCGATTTAATTGGCAAAATCGAATTGGTTTACTTCGACGAGTTAACACGTTAGCTCAATAGCAAATGGTACCAGATTTATAGTTCTAGCTGGTACTGTTTCGAATTTATTGGCAAAAAAACCCCTTAAAATATTAAAATATTTTATTATATTTACCATTAATGCAGAGTTTGGTGCCCTATAATTCCTGTCAAAGTTATTTAGAGAAAAAAAATTACTTCGACGATTTAACATGTTAGCTAAATAGCAAGCGGTACCAGTTTCATAGTTCTAGCTGGTACTGTTTCGATTTTATTGAAAAAAAACCCTTAAGATATTAAAATATTTTATTATTTTTACCATTAATGCAGAGTTTGGTGACTTATAATTCCTGTCGGCATTTTTTTTAGAAAAAAAAAATTACTTCGACGAGTTAACACGTTAGCTTTCTAGCGCTTGATACCAGTTTTATAGTTCTAGCTGGTACTATTTCGATTTTATTGGCAAAAAACCCCTTAAAATATTAAAATATTTTATTATTTTTACCATTAATGCAGAGTTTGTGTCCTATAATTCCTGTCGGCGTTATTTTTAGAAAAAAAATTTTATTCGACGAGTTAGCACGTTAGTTTGCTAGCGATTTCTACCAGTTTTATAGTTTTAGCTGGTATTGTTTTGAATTTATTGGAAAAAAAAAAACCCTTAAAATATTAAAATATTTTAATATTTTTACCATTAATGCAGAGTTTTGTGCCCTATAATTCCTGTCGGCGTTATTTTTAGAAAAAAAGTTTACTTTGACGAGTTAACACGTTAGCTTTCTAGCCACTGGTACCAGTTTCATAGTTCTAGCTGGTATTGTTTCGATTTTATTGGCAAAAAAAACCCTAAAAATATTAAAATATTAATGCAGAGTTTGGTGCCCTATAATTCCTGTCGGCGTTATTTTTAGAAAAAAAATTTAATTCGACGAGGTAACACGTTAGTTTTCTAGCGATCGGTACCATTTTCATAGTTCTAGCTGGTATTGTTGCGATTTTATTGGCAAAAAAACCCCTTAAAATATTAAAATATTAATGCAGAGTTTGGTGCCCTATAATTCCTGTCGGCGATATTTTTAGAAAAAAAATTTACTTCGACGAGTTAACACGTTAGTTTTCTAGCGACTGGTACCATGTTCACAGCTCTAGCTGGTACTATTTCGATTTCGATTTTTCGATTTAATTGGCAAACAAAACCCCTTAAAATATTAAAATATTTTATTATTTTTACCATTAATGCAGAGTTTGGTTTACTTCGACGAGTTAACACGTTAGCTCAATAGCAAATGGTACCAGATTTATAGTTCTAGCTGGTACTGTTTCGATTTTATTGGCAAAAAAAACCCCTTAAAATATTAAAATATTTTATTATATTTACCATTAATGCAGAGTTTGGTGCCCTATAATTCCTCTCAAAGTTATTTACAGAAAAAAAAATTACTTCGGCGATTTAACACGTTAGCTAAATAGCAAGCGGAACCAGTTTTATAGTTCTATCTGGTATTGTTTCGATTTTATTGGCAAAAAACCCCTTAAAATATTAAAATATTTTATTATTTTTACCATTAATGCAAAGTTTTGTGCCCTATAATTCCTGTCGGCGTTATTTTTAGAAAAAAAAATTACTTTGACGAGTTAACACGTTAGCTTTCTAGCCACTGGTACCAGTTTCATAGTTCTAGCTGGTACTCTTTCGATTTTATTGGCAAAAAATCCTTTAAATATTAAAATATTTTATTATTTTTACCATTAATGCAGAGTTTTGTGCCCTATAATTCCTGTCGGCGTTATTTTTAGAAAAAAAGTTTACTTTGACGAGTTAACACGTTAGCTTTCTAGCCACTGGTACCAGTTTCATATTTCTAGCTTGTATTGTTTCGATTTTATTGGCAAAAACCCCTTAAAATATTAAAATATTAATGCAGAGTTTGGTGCCCTATAATTCCTGTCGGCGTTATTTTTAGAAAAAAGATTTAATTCGACGAGGTAACACGTTAGTTTTCTAGCGATTGGTACCAGTTTCATAGTTCTAGCTGGTATTGTTTTGATTTTATTGGCAAAAAAAACCCTTAAAATATTAAAATATTAATGCAGAGTTTAGTGCCCTATAATTCCTGTCGGCATTATTTTTAGAAAAAAAAATTTACCTTGACGAGTTATCACGTTAGTTTTCTAGCGATTGGTACCAGCTTCATAGATCTAGCTGGTACTGTTTCAATTTTATTGGCAAAAAAACCCCCTTAAAATATTAAAATATTTTATTATTTTTACCATTAATGCAGAGTTTGGTGACTTATAATTCCTGTCGGCATTATTTTTAGAAAAAAAAATTACTTCGACGAGTTAACACGTTAGCCTTCTAGCAACTGGTACTAGTTTCATAGCTCTAGCTGGAACAGTTTTGATTTAATTGGCAAAAAAACCCCCTTTTATCGTTAAAATATTTTATTATTTTTACCATTAATGCAGAGTTTGGTGCCCTATAATTCCTGTCAAAGTTATTTAGAGAAAAAAAAATTTACTACAATGATTTAACACGTTAGCTAAATAGCAAGCGGTACCAGTTTTATAGTTCTAGCTGGTACTGTTTCGATTTTATTGGAAAAAACCCTTAAAATATTAAAACATTTTATTATTTTTACCATTAATGCAGAGTTTGGTGACTTATAATTCCTGTCGGCATTATTTTTAGAAAAAAAATTACTTCGACAAGTTAACACGTTAGCTTTCTAGCGCTTGGTATCAGTTTCATAGTTCTAGCTGGTACTCTTTCGATTTTATTGGCAAAAAATCCCTTAAAATATTAAAATATTTTATTATTTTTACCATTAATGCAGAGTTTGGTGACTTATAATTCCTGTCGGCATTTTTTTTAGAAAAAAAAATTACTTCGACGAGTTAACACGTTAGCTTTCTAGCGATTGGTAACAGTTTCACAGTTCTAGCTGGTATTGTTTCGATTTTATTAAAAAACCCTTAAAATATGAAAATATTTTATTATTTTTACCATTAATGCAGAGTTTTATGTCCTATAATTCATGTCGACGTTATTTAGATAAAAAGATTTAATTCGTCAAGATAAGACGTTAGCTTTCTAGCGATTGGTACCGGTTTCATAATTCTAACTGGTACTGTTTCGATTTTATTGGCAAAAAACCCCTTAAAATATTAAAATATTTTATTATTTTTACCATTAATGCAGAGTTTGGTGCCCTATTATCCCTGTCGGCGTTATTTTTAGAAAAAAAATTTACTTCGACTAGTTAACACGTTAGTTTTCTAGCGATTGGTACTAGCTTTATAGCTCTAGCAAGTACTGTTTCGATTTAATTGGCGAAATCGAATTGGTTTACTTCGACGAGTTAACACGTTAGCTCAATAGCAAATGGTACCAGATTTATAGTTCTAGCTGGTACTGTTTCGAATTTATTGGCAAAAAAAACCCCTTAAAATATTAAAATATTTTATTATATTTACCATTAATGCAGAGTTTGGTGCCCTATAATTCCTGTCAAAGTTATTTAGAGAAAAAAAATTACTTCGACGATTTAACATGTTAGCTAAATAGCAAGCGGTACCAGTTTCATAGTTCTAGCTGGTACTGTTTCGATTTTATTGAAAAAAAAACCCTTAAGATATTAAATAATTTTATTATTTTTACCATTAATGCAGAGTTTGGTGACTTATAATTCCTGTCGGCATTTTTTTTAGAAAAAAAAAATTACTTCGACGAGTTAACACGTTAGCTTTCTAGCGCTTGGTACCAGTTTTATAGTTCTAGCTGGTACTATTTCGATTTTATTGGCAAAAAACCCCTTAAAATATTAAAATATTTTATTATTTTTACCATTAATGCAGAGTTTGTGTCCTATAATTCCTGTCGGCGTTATTTTTAGAAAAAAAATTTTATTCGACGAGTTAGCACGTTAGTTTGCTAGCGATTTCTACCAGTTTCATAGTTTTAGCTGGTATTGTTTTGAATTTATTGGAAAAAAAAAACCCTTAAAATATTAAAATATTTTAATATTTTTACCATTAATGCAGAGTTTTGTGCCCTATAATTCCTGTCGGCGTTATTTTTAGAAAAAAAGTTTACTTTGACGAGTTAACACGTTAGCTTTCTAGCCACTGGTACCAGTTTCATAGTTCTAGCTGGTATTGTTTCGATTTTATTGGCAAAAAAAACCCTAAAAATATTAAAATATTAATGCAGAGTTTGGTGCCCTATAATTCCTGTCGGCGTTATTTTTAGAAAAAAAATTTAATTCGACGAGGTAACACGTTAGTTTTCTAGCAATCGGTACCATTTTCATAGTTCTAGCTGGTATTGTTGCGATTTTATTGGCAAAAAAACCCCTTAAAATATTAAAATATTAATGCAGAGTTTGGTGCCCTATAATTCCTGTCGGCGATATTTTTAGAAAAAAAATTTACTTCGACGAGTTAACACGTTAGTTTTCTAGCGACTGGTACCATGTTCACAGCTCTAGCTGGTACTATTTCGATTTCGATTTTTCGATTTAATTGGCAAACAAAACCCCTTAAAATATTAAAATATTTTATTATTTTTACCATTAATGCAGAGTTTGGTTTACTTCGACGAGTTAACACGTTAGCTCAATAGCAAATGGTACCAGATTTATAGTTCTAGCTGGTACTGTTTCGATTTTATTGGCAAAAAAACCCCTTAAAATATTAAAATATTTTATTATATTTACCATTAATGCAGAGTTTGGTGCCCTATAATTCCTCTCAAAGTTATTTACAGAAAAAAAAAATTACTTCGGCGATTTAACACGTTAGCTAAATAGCAAGCGGAACCAGTTTTATAGTTCTATCTGGTATTGTTTCGATTTTATTGGCAAAAAACCCCTTAAAATATTAAAATATTTTATTATTTTTACCATTAATGCAAAGTTTTGTGCCCTATAATTCCTGTCGGCGTTATTTTTAGAAAAAAAAATTACTTTGACGAGTTAACACGTTAGCTTTCTAGCCACTGGTACCAGTTTCATAGTTCTAGCTGGTACTCTTTCGATTTTATTGGCAAAAAATCCTTTAAATATTAAAATATTTTATTATTTTTACCATTAATGCAGAGTTTTGTGCCCTATAATTCCTGTCGGCGTTATTTTTAGAAAAAAAGTTTACTTTGACGAGTTAACACGTTAGCTTTCTAGCCACTGGTACCAGTTTCATATTTCTAGCTTGTATTGTTTCGATTTTATTGGCAAAAAACCCCTTAAAATATTAAAATATTAATGCAGAGTTTGGTGCCCTATAATTCCTGTCGGCGTTATTTTTAGAAAAAAGATTTAATTCGACGAGGTAACACGTTAGTTTTCTAGCGATTGGTACCAGTTTCATAGTTCTAGCTGGTATTGTTTTGATTTTATTGGCAAAAAAAACCCTTAAAATATTAAAATAATAATGCAGAGTTTAGTGCCCTATAATTCCTGTCGGCATTATTTTTAGAAAAAAAAATTTACCTTGACGAGTTATCACGTTAGTTTTCTAGCGATTGGTACCAGCTTCATAGATCTAGCTGGTACTGTTTCAATTTTATTGGCAAAAAAACCCCCTTAAAATATTAAAATATTTTATTATTTTTACCATTAATGCAGAGTTTGGTGACTTATAATTCCTGTCGGCATTATTTTTAGAAAAAAAAATTACTTCGACGAGTTAACACGTTAGCCTTCTAGCAACTGGTACTAGTTTCATAGCTCTAGCTGGAACAGTTTTGATTTAATTGGCAAAAAAACCCCCTTTTATCGTTAAAATATTTTATTATTTTTACCATTAATGCAGAGTTTGGTGCCCTATAATTCCTGTCAAAGTTATTTAGAGAAAAAAAAATTTACTACAATGATTTAACACGTTAGCTAAATAGCAAGCGGTACCAGTTTTATAGTTCTAGCTGGTACTGTTTCGATTTTATTGGAAAAAACCCTTAAAATATTAAAACATTTTATTATTTTTACCATTAATGCAGAGTTTGGTGACTTTTAATTTCTGTCGGCATTATTTTTAGAAAAAAAATTACTTCGACAAGTTAACACGTTAGCTTTCTAGCGCTTGGTATCAGTTTCATAGTTCTAGCTGGTACTCTTTCGATTTTATTGGCAAAAAATCCCTTAAAATATTAAAATATTTTATTATTTTTACCATTAATGCAGAGTTTGGTGACTTATAATTCCTGTCGGCATTTTTTTTAGAAAAAAAAATTACTTCGACGAGTTAACACGTTAGCTTTCTAGCGATTGGTAACAGTTTCACAGTTCTAGCTGGTATTGTTTCGATTTTATTAAAAAACCCTTAAAATATGAAAATATTTTATTATTTTTACCATTAATGCAGAGTTTTATGTCCTATAATTCATGTCGACGTTATTTAGATAAAAAGATTTAATTCGTCAAGATAAGACGTTAGCTTTCTAGCGATTGGTACCGGTTTCATAATTCTAACTGGTACTGTTTCGATTTTATTGGCAAAAAACCCCTTAAAATATTAAAATATTTTATTATTTTTACCATTAATGCAGAGTTTGGTGCCCTATTATCCCTGTCGGCGTTATTTTTAGAAAAAAAATTTACTTCGACTAGTTAACACGTTAGTTTTCTAGCGATTGGTACTAGCTTTATAGCTCTAGCAAGTACTGTTTCGATTTAATTGGCAAAATCGAATTGGTTTACTTCGACGAGTTAACACGTTAGCTCAATAGCAAATGGTACCAGATTTATAGTTCTAGCTGGTGCTGTTTCGATTTTATTGGCAAAAAAACCCCTTAAAATATTAAAATATTTTATTATATTTACCATTAATGCAGAGTTTGGTGCCCTATAATTCCTGTCAAAGTTATTTAGAGAAAAAAAATTACTTCGACGATTTAACATGTTAGCTAAATAGCAAGCGGTACCAGTTTCATAGTTCTAGCTGGTACTGTTTCGATTTTATTGAAAAAAAAACCCTTAAGATATTAAAATATTTTATTATTTTTACCATTAATGCAGAGTTTGGTGACTTATAATTCCTGTCGGCATTTTTTTTAGAAAAAAAAATTACTTCGACGAGTTAACACGTTAGCTTTCTAGCGCCTGGTACCAGTTTTATAGTTCTAGCTGGTACTATTTCGATTTTATTGGCAAAAAACCCCTTAAAATATTAAAATATTTTATTATTTTTACCATTAATGCAGAGTTTGTGTCCTATAATTCCTGTCGGCGTTATTTTTAGAAAAAAAATTTTATTCGACGAGTTAGCACGTTAGTTTGCTAGCGATTTCTACCAGTTTCATAGTTTTAGCTGGTATTGTTTCGAATTTATTGGAAAAAAAAACCCCTTAGAATATTAAAATATTAATGCAGAGTTTGGTGCCCATAAAACCTGTCGGCGTTATTTTTATAAAAAAAAGATTACTTCGACGAGTTAATACGTTAGTTTTCTAGCTATTGGTACCAGTTTCATAGTTCTAGCTGGTATCGTTTCGATTTTATTGGCAAAAAACCCCTTAAAATATTAAAATATTTTATTAATTTTACCATTAATGCAGAGTTTTGTGCGCCATAATTCCTGTCGGCGTTATTTTTAGAAAAACAATTTACTTCGACGAGTTAACACGTTAGTTTTCTAGCGATTGGTATCAGTTTTATAGTTCTAGCTGGTATTGTTTCGATTTTATTGGCAAAAAAACCCCTTAAAATATTGAAATATTAATGCAGAGTTTGGTGCCCTTTAATTCCTGCCGGCGTTATTTCTAGAAAAAAATTTACCTTGTCGAGTTAAAACGTTAGTTTTCTAGCGATCGGTATCAGCTTTATAGTTTTAGCTGGTACTATATCGATTTTATTGGCAAAAAAACCACTTAAAATAGTAAAATATTTTATTATTTTTACCATTAATGCAGAGTTTGGTGCCCTTTAATTCCTGTCGGCGTTATTTTTAGAAAAAAAAATTTAATTCGACAAGTTAACACGTTAGTTTTCTAGCGAGTGGTACCAGTTTTATAGTTCTAGCTGGTATTGTTTCGATTTTATTGGCAAAAAAACCCCTTAAAATATTAAAATGTTAATGCAGAGTTTGGTGCCCTATAAACCCTGTCGGCGTTATTTTTAGAAAAAAAATTTACTACGGCGAAATAACACGTTAGTTTTCTAGCGACTGGTACCAGTTTCATACTTCTAGCTGGTACTGTTTCGATTTTATAGGCAAAAAAATTCCCCTAAAATATTAAAATATTTTATTATTTTGACCACTAATGCGGCGTTATTTCTAGAAAAAGATTTACTTCGACAAGTTAACACGTTAGCTTTCTAGCGATTGGTACCAGTTTCATAGTTCTAGCTGGTACTGTTTCGATTTTATTGGCAAAAAAACCCACTAAAATACTAAAATATTTTATAATTTTTACCATTAATGCAGAGTTTGGTGCCCTATAATTCCTGTCAGCGTTAGTTTTAGAAAAAAAATTTTATTCGACGAGTTAGCACGTTAATTTTCTAGCGATTGGTAGCAGTTTCATAGTTTTAGCTGGTATTGTTTCGAATTTATTGGAAAAAAAAACCCTTAAAATATTAAAATATTTCACTATTTTTATCATTAATGCAGAGCTTGGTGCCCTATAATTCTAGTCAAAGTTATTTAGAGAAAAAAAAAATACTATGCGAGTTACCACGTTATCTAAGTAGCAAGTGGTACCAGTTTTATAGTTCTAGCTGGTACTGTTTCGATTTTATTGGAAAAAAAACCCTTAAAATATTAAAATACTTTATTATTTTTACCATTAATTCAGAGTTTGGTGCCCTTTAATTCCTGTCGGCGTTATTTTTAGAAAAAAAATTTACTTTGACGAGTTAACACGTTAGTTTTCTAGCGATTGATACCGGTTTCATAATTCTAGCTGGTACTGTTTCGATTTTATTGGCAAAAAATCGCTTAAAATATTAAAATATTTTATTATTTTTACCATTAATGCAGAGTTGGGAGCCCTATAATTCCTGTCAGCATTATTTAGAGAAAAAAAAATTTACTTCGACGAGTTAACCGTTAGTTTTCTAGCGACTGGTACCAGTTTCATAGTTCTAGCTGGTACTGTTTCGAATTTATTGGAAAAAAACCCTTAAAATATTAAAATATTTCATTATTTTTATCATTAATGCAGAGCTTGGTGCCCTATAATTATAGTCAAAGTTATTTAGAGAAAAAAAAATAATATGCGAGTTACCACGTTATCTAAGTAGCATGTGGTACCAGTTTTATAGTTCTAGCTGGTACTGTTTCGATTTTATTGGAAAAAAACCCTTAAAATATTAAAATACTTTATTATTTTTACCATTAATTCAGAGTTTGGTGCCCTTTAATTCCTGTCGGCGTTATTTAAAAAAAAATTTACTTCGGCGAGTAAACACGTTAGTTTTCTAGCGCTTGGTACCAGCTTTATAGTTCCAGCTGGTACTGTTTCGATTTTATTGAAAAAAAACCCCTAAAATATTAAAATATTTTATTTTTTTTACCATTGATGCAGAGTTTGGTGGCCTATAATTCCTGTCGGCGTTATTTATAGGAAAAAAAATGTCGGCGTTATTTATAGGAAAAAAAATTAATTCAACAAGTTAACACGTTTGTTTTCTAGTGTTTAGTCCCGGTTTCATAGTTTTAGCTGGTACTGTTTCGATTTTATTGGCAAAAAACCCTTAAAATATTAAAATATTTTATTATTTTTACCATTAATGCAGAGTTTGGTGACTTATAATTCCTGTCGGCATTTTTTTTAGAAAAAAAAATTACTTCGACGAGATAACACGTTAGGTTTCTAGCGATTGGTAACAGTTTCATAGTTCTAGCTGGTATTGTTTCGATTTTATTAAAAAAAAAAACCTTAAAATATGAAAATATTTTATTATTTTTACCATTAATGCAGAGTTTTATGCCCTATAATTCATGTCGACGTTATTTAGATAAAAAGATTTAATTCGTCAAGATAAGACGTTAGCTTTCTAGCGATTGGTACCGGTTTCATAATTCTAACTGGTACTGTTTCGATTTTATTGGCAAAAAACCCCTTAAAATATTAAAATATTTTATTATTTTAACCATTAATGCAGAGTTTGGTGCCCTATTATTCCTGTCGGCGTTATTTTTAGAAAAAAAATTTACTTCGACTAGTTAACACGTTAGTTCTCTAGCGATTGGTACTAGCTTTATAGCTCTAGCAAGTACTGTTTCGATTTAATTGGCAAAATCGAATTGGTTTACTTCGACGAGTTAACACGTTAGCTCAATAGCAAATGGTACCAGATTTATAGTTCTAGCTGGTACTGTTTCGATTTTATTGGCAAAAAACCCCTTAAAATATTAAAATATTTTATTATATTTACCATTAATGCAGAGTTTGGTGCCCTATAATTCCTGTCAAAGTTATTTAGAGAAAAAAAATTACTTCGACGATTTAACATGTTAGCTAAATAGCAAGCGGTACCAGTTTCATAGTTCTAGCTGGTACTGTTTCGATTTTATTGAAAAAAAAAACCCTTAAGATATTTAAATATTTTATTATTTTTACCATTAATGCAGAGTTTGGTGACTTATAATTCCTGTCGGCATTTTTTTTAGAAAAAAAAATTACTTCGACGAGTTAACACGTTAGCTTTCTAGCGCTTGGTACCAGTTTTATAGTTCTAGCTGGTACTATTTCGATTTTATTGGCAAAAAACCCCTTAAAATATTAAAATATTTTATTATTTTTACCATTAATGCAGAGTTTGTGTCCTATAATTCCTGTCGGCGTTATTTTTAGAAAAAAAATTTTATTCGACAAGTTAGCACGTTAGTTTGCTAGCGATTTCTACCAGTTTCATAGTTTTAGCTGGTATTGTTTCGATTTTATTGGCAAAAAACCCCTTAAAATATTAAAATATTTTATTAATTTTACCATTAATGCAGAGTTTTGTGCGCCATAATTCCTGTCGGCGTTATTTTCAGAAAAACAATTTACTTCGACGAGTTAACACGTTAGTTTTCTAGCGATTGGTATCAGTTTTATAGTTCTAGCTGGTAATGTTTCGATTTTATTGGCAAAAAACCCCTTATAATATTAAAATATTTTATTAATTTTACCATTAATGCAGAGTTTTGTGCGCCATAATTCCTGTCGGCGTTATTTTCAGAAAAACAATTTACTTCGACGAGTTAACACGTTAGTTTTCTAGCGATTGGTATCAGTTTTATAGTTCTAGCTGGTATTGTTTCGATTTTATTGGCAAAAAAACCCCTTAGAATATTAAAATATTAATGCAGAGTTTGGTGCCCATAAAACCTGTCGGCGTTATTTTTAGAAAAAAAAAATTACTTCGACGAGTTAATACGTTAGTTTTCTAGCGATTGGTACCAGTTGCATAGTTCTAGCTGGTACTGTTTCGATTTTATTGGCAAAAAACCCCTTGAAATATTAAAATATTTTATTAATTTTACCATTAATGCAGAGTTTTGTGCGCCATAATTCCTGTCGGCGTTATTTTCAGAAAAACAATTTACTTCGACGAGTTAACACGTTAGTTTTCTAGCGATTGGTATCAGTTTTATAGTTCTAGCTGGTATTGTTTCGATTTTATTGGCAAAAAAACCCCTTAAAATATTGAAATATTAATGCAGAGTTTGGTGCCCTTTAATTCCTGCCGGCGTTATTTCTAGAAAAAAATTTACCTTGTCGAGTTAACACGTTAGCTTTCTAGCGATTGGTACCAGTTTTATAGTTCTAGCTGGTACTGTTTCGATTTTATTGGCAAAAAAACCCACTAAAATATTAAAATATTTTATAATTTTTACCATTAATGCAGAGTTTGGTGCCCTTTAATTCCTGCCGGCGTTATTTCTAGAAAAAAATTTACCTTGTCGAGTTAACACGTTAGCTTTCTAGCGATTGGTACCAGTTTCATAGTTCTAGCTGGTATTGTTGCGATTTTATTGGCAAAAAAACCCCTTAAAATATTAAAATATTAATGCAGAGTTTGGTGCCCTATAATTCCTGTCGGCGATATTTTTAGAAAAAAAATTTTATTCGACGAGTTAGCACGTTAATTTTCTAGCGATTGGTAGCAGTTTCATAGTTTTAGCTGGTATTGTTTCGAATTTATTGGAAAAAAAAACCCTTAAAATATTAAAATATTTCATTATTTTTATCATTAATGCAGAGCTTGGTGCCCTATAATTCTAGTCAAAGTTATTTAGAGAAAAAAAAAATACTATGCGAGTTACCACGTTATCTAAGTAGCAAGTGGTACCAGTTTTTTAGTTCTAGCTGGTACTGTTTCGATTTTATTGGAAAAAAACCCTTAAAATATTAAAATACTTTATTATTTTTACCATTAATTCAGAGTTTGGTGCCCTTTAATTCCTGTCGGCGTTATTTTTAGAAAAAAAATTTACTTTGACGAGTTAACACGTTAGTTTTCTAGCGATTGATACCGGTTTCATAATTCTAGCTGGTACTGTTTCGATTTTATTGGCAAAAAATCGCTTAAAATATTAAAATATTTTATTATTTTTACCTTTAATGCAGAGTTGGGAGCCCAATAATTCCTGTCAGCATTATTTAGAGAAAAAAAAATTTACTTCGACGAGTTAGCCGTTAGTTTTCTAGCTACTGGTACCAGTTTCATAGTTCTAGCTGGTACTGTTTCGAATTTATTGGAAAAAAAAACCCTTAAAATATTAAAATATTTCATTATTTTTATCATTAATGCAGAGCTTGGTGCCCTATAATTATAGTCAAAGTTATTTAGAGAAAAAAAAATAATATGCGAGTTACCACGTTATCTAAGTAGCAAGTGGTACCAGTTTTATAGTTCTAGCTGGTACTGTTTCGATTTTATTGGAAAAAAACCCTTAAAATATTAAAATACTTTATTATTTTTACCATTAATTCAGAGTTTGGTGCCCTTTAATTCCTGTCGGCGTTATTTAAAAAAAAATTTACTTCGGCGAGTAAACACGTTAGTTTTCTAGCGCTTGGTACCAGCTTTATAGTTCCAGCTGGTACTGTTTCGATTTTATTGAAAAAAAACCCCTAAAATATTAAAATATTTTATTTTTTTTTACCATTGATGCAGAGTTTGGTGGCCTATAATTCCTGTCGGCGTTATTTATAGGAAAAAAAATTTAATTTGACGAGTTAGCACGTAAGTTTTCTAGCGATTGGTACCAGTTTAGTAGTTTTAGCTGGTATTGTTTCGAATTTATTGGAAAAAACCCTTAAAATATTAAAATATTTCATTATTTTTATCACTAATGCAGAGCTTGGTGCCCTATAATTCCGTCGGCGTTATTTTTAGAAAAAAAATTAATTCAACAAGTTAACACGTTTGTTTTCTAGCGTTTAGTCCCGGTTTCATAGTTTTAGCTGGTACTGTTTCGATTTTATTGGCAAAAAACCCTTAAAATATTAAAATATTTTATTATTTTTACCATTAATGCAGAGTTTGGTGACTTATAATTCCTGTCGGCATTTTTTTTAGAAAAAAAATTACTTCGACGAGTTAACACGTTAGCTTTCTAGCGATTAGTAACAGTTTAATAGTTCTAGCTGGTATTGTTTCGATTTTATTAAAAAAAAACCCTTAAAATATGAAAATATTTTATTATTTTTACCATTAATGCAGAGTTTTATGCCCTATAATTCATGTCGACGTTATTTAGATAAAAAGATTTAATTCGTCAAGATAAGACGTTAGCTTTCTAGCGATTGGTACCGGTTTCATATTTCTAACTGGTACTGTTTCGATTTTATTGGCAAAAAACACCTTAAAATATTAAAATATTTTATTATTTTTACCATTAATGCAGAGTTTGGTGCCCTATTATTCCTGTCGGCGTTATTTTTAGAAAAAAAATTTACTTCGACTAGTTAACACGTTAGTTTTCTAGCGATTGGTACTAGCTTTATAGATCTAGCAAGTACTGTTTCGATTTAAATGGCAAAATCGAATTGGTTTACTTCGACGAGTTAACACGTTAGCTCAATAGCAAATGGTACCAGATTTATAGTTCTAGCTGGTACTGTTTCGATTTTATTGGCAAAAAAACCCCTTAAAATATTAAAATATTTTATTATTTTTACCATTAATGCAGAGTTTCGTGCCCTATAATTCCTGTCGGCGTTATTTTTAGAAAAAAAAAAATTACTTCGACGAGTAACACGTTAGCTTTCTAGCGCTTGGTACCAGTTTTATAGTTCTAGCTGGTACTATTTCGATTTTATTGGCAAAAAACCCCTTAAAATATTAAAATATTTTATTATTTTTACCATTAATGCAGAGTTTGGTGCCCTATAATTCCTGTCAAAGTTATTTAGAGAAAAAAAATTACTTCGACGATTTAACATGTTAGCTAAATAGCAAGCGGTACCAGTTTCATAGTTCTAGCTGGTACTGTTTCGATTTTATTGAAAAAAAAACCCTTAAAATATTAAAATATTTTATTATTTTTACCATTAATGCAGAGTTTGTGTCCTATAATTCCTGTCGGCGTTATTTTTAGAAAAAAAATTTTATTCGACAAGTTAGCACGTTAGTTTGCTAGCGATTTCTACCAGTTTCATAGTTTTAGCTGGTATTGTTTCGATTTTATTGGCAAAAAACCCCTTAAAATATTAAAATATTTTATTAATTTTACCATTAATGCAGAGTTTGGTGACTTATAATTCCTGTCGGCATTTTTTTTAGAAAAAAAAATTACTTCGACGAGTAACACGTTAGCTTTCTAGCGCTTGGTACCAGTTTTATAGTTCTAGCTGTTACTATTTCGATTTTATTGGCAAAAAACCCCTTAAAATATTAAAATATTTTATTATTTTTACCATTAATGCAGAGTTTGGTGCCCGATAATTCCTGTCGGCGTTATTTTTAGAAAAAAAAAAATTATTCGACGAGTTAGCACGTTAGTTTGCTAGCGATTTCTACCAGTTTCATAGTTTTAGCTGGTATTGTTTCGAATTTATTGGAAAAAAACCCCTTAGAATATTAAAATATTAATGCAGAGTTTGGTGCCCATAAAACCTGTCGGCGTTATTTTTAGAAAAAAAAATTACTTCGACGAGTTAATACGTTAGTTTTCTAGCGATTAGTGCCAGTTTCATAGTTCTAGCTGGTACTGTTTCGATTTTATTGGCAAAAAACCCCTTAAAATATTAAAATATTTTATTAATTTTACCATTAATGCAGAGTTTTGTGCGCCATAATTCCTGTCGGCGTTATTTTTAGAAAAACAATTTACTTCGACGAGTTAACACGTTAGTTTTCTAGCGATTGGTATCAGTTTTATAGTTCTAGCTGGTATTGTTTCGATTTTATTGGCAAAAAAACCCCTTAAAATATTGAAATATTAATGCAGAGTTTGGTGCCCTTTAATTCCTGCCGGCGTTATTTCTAGAAAAAAATTTACCGTGTCGAGTTAAAACGTTAGTTTTCTAGCGATTGTTATCAGCTTTATAGTTCTAGCTGGTACTATATCGATTTTATTGGCAAAAAAACCACTTAAAATAGTAAAATATTTTATTATTTTTACCATTAATGCAGAGTTTGGTGCCCTTTAATTCCTGTCGGCGTTATTTTTAGAAAAAAAAATTTAATTCGACAAGTTAACACGTTAGTTTTCTAGCGAGTGGTACCAGTTTTATAGTTCTAGCTGGTATTGTTTCGATTTTATTGGCAAAAAAACCCCTTAAAATATTAAAATTTTAATGCAGAGTTTGGTGCCCTATAAACCCTGTCGGCGTTATTTTTAGAAAAAAAATTTACTACGGCGAAATAACACGTTAGTTTTCTAGCGACTGGTACCAGTTTCATACTTCTAGCTGGTACTGTTTCGATTTTATAGGCAAAAAAATCCCCCTAAAATATTAAAATATTTTATTATATTGACCACTAATGCGGCGTTACTTTTAGAAAAAGATTTACTTCGACGAGTTAACACGTTAGCTTTCTAGCGATTGGTACCAGTTTCATAGTTCTAGCTGGTACTGTTTCGATTTTATTGGCAAAAAAACCCACTAAAATATTAAAATATTTTATAATTTTTACCATTAATGCAGAGTTTAGTGCCCTATAATTCCTGTCAGCGTTAGTTTTAGAAAAAAAATTTTATTCGACGAGTTAGCACGTTAATTTTCTAGCGATTGGTAGCAGTTTCATAGTTTTAGCTGGTATTGTTTCGAATTTATTGGAAAAAAACCCTTAAAATATTAAAATATTTCATTATTTTTATCATTAATGCAGAGCTTGGTGCCCTATAATTCTAGTCAAAGTTATTTAGAGAAAAAAAATACTATGCGAGTTACCACGTTATCTAAGTTGCAAGTGGTACCAGTTTTATAGTTCTAGCTGGTACTGTTTCGATTTTATTGGAAAAAAACCCTTAAAATATTAAAATACTTTATTATTTTTACCATTAATTCAGAGTTTGGTGCCCTTTAATTCCTGTCGGCGTTATTTAAAAAAAAAATTTACTTCGGCGAGTTAACACGTTAGTTTTCTAGCGCTTGGTACCAGCTTTATACTTCCAGCTGGTACTGTTTCGATTTTATTGAAAAAAAAACCCCTAAAATATTAAAATATTTTATTTTTTTTTACCATTGATGCAGAGTTTGGTGGTCTATAATTCCTGTCGGCGTTATTTATAGGAAAAAAAATTTAATTTGACGAGTTAGCACGTTAGTTTTCTAGCGATTGGTACCAGTTTAATAGTTTTAGCTGGTATTGTTTCGAATTTATTGGAAAAAAACCCTTAAAATATTAAAATATTTCATTATTTTTATCACTAATGCAGAGCTTGGTGCCCTATAATTCCGTCGGCGTTATTTTTAGAAAAAAAATTAACTCAACAAGTTAACACGTTTGTTTTCTAGTGTTTAGTCCCGGTTTCATAGTTTTAGCTGGTACTGTTTCGATTTTATTGGCAAAAAACCCTTAAAATATTAAAATATTTTATTATTTTTACCATTAATGCAGAGTTTGGTGACTTATAATTCCTGTCGGCATTTTTTTTAGAAAAAAAAAAAATACTTCGACGAGTTAACACGTTAGCTTTCTAGCGATTGGTAACAGTTTCATAGTTCTAGCTGGTATTGTTTCGATTTTATTAAAAAAAAAACCCTTAAAATATGAAAATATTTTATTATTTTTACCATTAATGCAGAGTTTTATGCCCTATAATTCATGTCGACGTTATTTAGATAAAAAGATTTAATTCGTCAAGATAAGACGTTAGCTTTCTAGCGATTGGTACCGGTTTCATAATTCTAACTGGTACTGTTTCGATTTTATTGGCAAAAAACCCCTTAAAATATTAAAATATTTTATTATTTTTACCATTGATGCAGAGTTTGGTGCCCTTTTATTCCTGTCGGCGTTATTTTTAGAAAAAAAATTTACTTCGACTAGTTAACACGTTAGTTTTCTAGCGATTGGTACTAGCTTTATAGCTCTAGCAAGTACTGTTTCGATTTAATTGGCAAAATCGAATTGGTTTACTTCGACGAGTTAACACGTTAGCTCAATAGCAAATGGTACCAGATTTATAGTTCTAGCTGGTACTGTTTCGATTTTATTGGCAAAAAAACCCCTTAAAACATTTTTTTATATTTACCATTAATGCAGAGTTTGGTGCCCTATAATTCCTGTCAAAGTTATTTAGAGAAAAAAAATTACTTCGACGATTTAACATGTTAGCTAAATAGCAAGCGGTACCAGTTTCATAGTTCTAGCTGGTACTGTTTCGATTTTATTGAAAAAAAACCCTTAAGATATTAAAATATTTTATTATTTTTACCATTAATGCAGAGTTTGGTGACTTATAATTCCTGTCGGCATTTTTTTTAGAAAAAAAAATTACTTCGACGAGTTAACACGTTAGCTTTCTAGCACTTGGTACCAGTTTTATAGTTCTAGCTGGTACTATTTCG
Organism: Phyto melanocephala; assembly: GCA_941918925.1. Classification (NCBI taxonomy): domain Eukaryota; kingdom Metazoa; phylum Arthropoda; class Insecta; order Diptera; family Rhinophoridae; genus Phyto; species Phyto melanocephala. Next base: position 68,335,666 of record OW799233.1, read on the forward strand.
ATTTTATTGGCAAAAAACCCCTTAAAATATTAAAATATTTTATTATTTTTACCATTAATGCAGAGTTTGGTGCCCTATAATTCCTGTCGGCGTTATTTTTAGAAAAAAAATTTTATTCGACGAGTTAGCACGTTAGTTTGCTAGCGATTTCTACCAGTTTCATAGTTTTAGCTGGTATTGTTTCGAATTTATTGGGAAAAAAACCCCTTAGAATATTAAAATATTAATGCAGAGTTTGGTGCCCATAAAACCTGTCGGCGTTATTTTTGGAAAAAAAAAATTACTTCGACGAGTTAATACGTTAGTTTTCTAGCGATTGGTACCAGTTTCATAGTTCTAGCTGGTACTGTTTCGATTTTATTGGCAAAAAACCCCTTAAAATATTAAAATATTTTATTAATTTTACCATTAATGCAGAGTTTTGTGCGCCATAATTTCTGTCGGCGTTATTTTTAGAAAAACAATTTACTTTGACGAGTTAACACGTTAGTTTTCTAGCGACTGGTATCAGTTTTATAGTTCTAGCTGGTATTGTTTCGATTTTATTGGCAAAAAAAACCCCTTAAAATATTGAAATATTAATGCAGAGTTTGGTGCCCTTTAATTCCTGCCGGCGTTATTTCTAGAAAAAAATTTACCTTGTCGAGTTAAAACGTTAGTTTTCTAGCGATTGGTATCAGTTTTATAGTTCTAGCTGGTATTGTTTCGATTTTATTGGCAAAAAAACCCCTTAAAATATTAAAATGTTAATGCAGAGTTTGGTGCCCTATAAACCCTGTCGGCGTTATTTTTAGAAAAACAATTTACTTCGACGAGTTAACACGTTAGTTTTCTAGCGACTGGTACCAGTTTCATACTTCTAGCTGGTTCTGTTTCGATTTTATAGGCAAAAAAATCCCCCTAAAATATTAATATATTTTATTATTTTGACCACTAATGCGGCGTTATTTTTAGAAAAAGATTTACTTCGACGAGTTAACACGTTAGCTTTCTAGCGATTGGTACCAGTTTCATAGTTCTAGCTGGTACTGTTTCGATTTTATTGGCAAAAAAACCCACTAAAATATTAAAATATTTTATAATTTTTACCATTAATGCAGAGTTTGGTGCCCTATAATTCCTGTCAGCGTTAGTTTTAGAAAAAAAAATTTATTCGACGAGTTAGCACGTTAATTTTTTAGCGATTGGTAGCAGTTTCATAGTTTTAGCTGGTATTGTTTCGAATTTATTGGAAAAAAAACCCTTAAAATATTAAAATATTTCATTATTTTTATCATGAATGCAGAGGTTGGCGCCCTATAATTCTAGTCAAAGTTATTTAGAGAAAAAAAAATACTATGCGAGTTACCACGTTATCTAAGTAGCAAGTGGTATCAGTTTTATAGTTCTAGCTGGTACTGTTTCGATTTTATTGGAAAAAAAAACCCTTAAAATATTAAAATACTTTATTATTTTTACCATTAATTCAGAGTTTGGTGCCCTTTAATTCCTGTCGGCGTTATTTTTAGAAAAAAAATTTACTTTGACGAGTTAACACGTTAGTTTTCTAGCGATTGATACCGGTTTCATAATTCTAGCTGGTACTGTTTCGATTTTATTGGCAAAAAATCGCTTAAAATATTAAAATATTTTATTATTTTTACCATTAATGCAGAGTTGGGAGCCCTATAATTCCTGTCAGCATTATTTAGAGAAAAAAAAAATTTACTTCGACGAGTTAGCCGTTAGTTTTCTAGCGACTGGTACCAGTTTCATAGTTCTAGCTGGTACTGTTTCGAATTTATTGGAAAAAAACCCTTAAAATATTAAAATATTTCATTATTTTTATCATTAATGAAGAGCTTGGTGCCCTATAATTCTAGTCAAAGTTATTTAGAGAAAAAAAAATACTATGCGAGTTACCACGTTATCTAAGTAGCAAGTGGTACCAGTTTTATAGTTCTAGCTGGTACTGTTTCGATTTTATTGGAAAAAAAACCCTTAAAATATTAAAATATTTTATTTTTTTTTACAATTGATGCAGAGTTTGGTGGCCTATAATTCCTGTAGGCGTTATTTATAGGAAAAAAAATTTAATTTGACGAGTTAGCACGTTAGTTTTCTAACGATTGGTACCAGTTTAATAGTTTTAGCTGGTATTGTTTCGAATTTATTGGAAAAAAACCCTTAAAATATTAAAATATTTCATTATTTTTATCACTAATGCAGAGCTTGGTGCCCTATAATTCCGTCGGCGTTATTTTTAGAAAAAAAATTAACTCAACAAGTTAACACGTTTGTTTTCTCGTGTTTAGTCCCGGTTTCATAGTTTTAGCTGGTACTGTTTCGATTTTATTGGCAAAAAACCCTTAAAATATTAAAATATTTTATTATTTTTACCATTAATGCAGAGTTTGGTGCCCTATAATACCTCTCGGAGTTATTGTTAGAAAAAAAATTTACTTCGACGAGTTAACACGTTAGTTTACTAGCGATTGGTATCAGTTTCATAGTTCTTTCTGGTAGGGTTTTGAATTTATTGGCATAAAAACCCCTTAAAATATTTAAACATATTATTATATTTACCATTAATGCAGAGCTTGGTGCCCTATAATTCTAGTCAAAGTTATTTAGAGAAAAAAAAATTTACTTTGACAAGTTACCACGTTAGCAAGTGGTACCAGTCTTATAGTTCTAGCTGGTACTATTTCGATTTTATTGGAAAAAAAACCCTTAAAATATCAAAATACTTTATTATTTTTACCATTAATTCAGAGTTTGGTGCCCTATAATTCCTGTCGGGGTCATTTTTGAAAAATATGATTTACTTCCCCAAGTTAAAACGTTAGTGTTCTAGCAACTGGTACCAGTAGTACCATAGTTCTAGCTGGTACTGTTTCGATTTTATAGGCAAAAAAACCCCCTAAAATATTAAAATATTTTATTATTTTTACCATTAATTCAGAGTTTGGTGCCCTTTAATTCCTGTCGGCGTTAGTTTTACAAAAAAAAGTTTTTTCGACGAGTTAGCACGTTTATTTTCTAGCGATTGGTACCAGTTTCATAGTTCTAGCTGGTACTGTTTCGATTTTATTGGCAAAAAAAACCCCTTAAAATATTAAAATGTTAATGCAGAGTTTGGTGCCCTATAATTCCAGTCATGGTCATTTTTAGAAAATAAAATTTACTTACCACAAGTTAACACGTTAGTGTTCTAGCAACTGGTACCAGTAGTACCATAGTTCTAGCTGGTACTGTTTCGATTTTATAGGCAAAAAAACCCCCTAAAATATTAAAATATTTTATTATTTTTACCATTAATTCAGAGTTTGGTGCCCTTTAATTCCTGTCGGCGTTAGTTTTACAAAAAAAAAGTTTTTTCGACGAGTTAGCACGTTTATTTTCTAGCGATTGGTACCAGTTTCATAGTTTTAGCTGGTATTGTTTCGAATTTATTGGAAAAAAACCCTTAAAATATTAAAATATTTCATTATTTTTATCATTAATGCAAATCTTGGTGCCCTATAATTCCGTCGGCGTTATTTTTAGAAAAAGATTTACTTCGACGAGTTAACACGTTAGCTTTCTAGCGATTAGTACCAGTTTCATAGTTTTAGCTGGTACTGTTTCGATTTTATTGGCAAAAAAACCCCCTAAAATATTAAAATATTTTATTATTTTTACCATTAATGCAGAGTTTGGTGCCCTTTAATTCCTGTCGGCGTTATTTTTAGAAAAAAAAATTTAATTCGACGAGTTAACACGTTAGTTTTCTAGCGATTGGTACCAGTTTTATAGTTCTAGCTCGTATAGTTTCGATTTTATTGGCAAAAAAACCCCTTAAAATATTAAAATATTAATGTAGAGTTTGTTGCCCTATAAACCCTGTCGGCGTTATTTAAAAAAAAAATTTACTTCGATGAGTTAACACGTTAGTTTTCTAGCGATTGGTATGAGTTTCATAGTTCTAGCTGGTACTGTTTCGATTTTATTGGCAAAAAACCCCTTAAAATAGTAAAATATTTTATTATTTTTACCATTAATGCAGAGTTTGGTGCCCTTTAATTCCTGTCGGCGTTATTTTTAGAAAAAAAAAATTTAATTCGACGAGTTAACACGTTAGTTTTCTAGCGATTGGTATCAGTTTTTTAGTTCTAGCTGGTATTGTTTCGATTTTATTGGCAAAAAAACCCCTTAAAATATTAAAATGTTAATGCAGAGTTTGGTGCCCTATAATTCCAGTCATGGTCATTTTTAGAAAATAAAATTTACTTACCACAAGTTAACACGTTAGTGTTCTAGCAACTGGTACCAGTAGTACCATAGTTCTAGCTGGTACTGTTTCGATTTTATAGGCAAAAAAACCCCCTAAAATATTAAAATATTTTATTATTTTTACCATTAATGCAGAGTTTGGTGCCCTATAATTCCTGTCGGCGTTAGTTTTAGAAAAAAAAATTTATTCGACAAGTTAACACGTTAATTTTCTAGCGATTGGTACCAGTTTCATAGTTTTAGCTGGTATTGTTTCGAATTTATTGGAAAAAAAATCCCTTAAAATATTAAAATATTTCATTATTTTTACCATTAATGCAGAGTTTTGTGCGCCATAATTCCTGTCGGCGTTATTTTAAGAAAAACAATTTACTTCGACGAGTTAACACGTTAGTTTTCTAGCGATTGGTATCAGTTTTATAGTTCTAGCTGGTATTGTTTCGATTTTATTGGCAAAAAAACCCCTTAAAAGATTGAAATATTAATGCAGAGTTTGGTGCCCATAAAACCTGTCGGCGTTATTTTTGGGAAAAAAAAATTACTTTGACGAGTTAATACGTTAGTTTTCTAGCGATTAATACCAGTTTCATAGTTCTAACTGGTACTGTTTCGATTTTATTGGCAAAAAACCCCTTAAAATATTAAAATATTTTATTAATTTTACCATTAATGCAGAGTTTTGTGCGCCATAATTCCTGTCGGCGTTATTTTTAGAAAAACAATTTACTTCGACGAGTTAACACGTTAGTTTTCTAGCGACTGGTATCAGTTTTATAGTTCTAGCTGGTATTGTTTCGATTTTATTGGCAAAAAAACCCTTAAAATATTAAATTAATAATGCAGAGTTTGGTGCCCTATAATTCCTGTCGGCGTCATTTAAAAAAAAAATATTATATATATAATATATATAAAACAAAAAAAAAAATATAAAAAAAAAAATTTTAAAAAAAATAATAATAAAAATATAAATAATATATTAAATAAAAAAAATTAAAAAAAAAATTTTTAAAAAATTAAAAAAAATTTTTTTTTGGCTCAGCTGGGATTCGATGCCACGTTTTCTCTAACAAGTATACACGTTTGTATGTATGTATGTTGTTGTTGTAATGTTGTTTTTGTGAAAAAAAAATCGAGGTGGTCGTGGGTTTTTGCTCATATCTCAGTTGTTTATGCACCGATGTTTCTGATTTTCAATAGCGATCTACTCCCGAATATTTCTGATATTTTAATACCTCACCCGGGTCCAAGCGATGTCGGGGGGCTTCAAAAAGTTGATTTCAACATACACACGGACAGACGGTCAGACGGACAGACTAACAGACTGACAGAGCTTAATCGACTTCCCTATTCATAAGCTTTCAGAAAATATATACTTTATGGGGTCGGAAATAAAAATTGTAGAAATTTCACACGGAATGACAAACCTATATATACCCTTTTTCACTGTGTGAAGGGTATAAACAAACAAGTAAGAGCGCTATATTCGGCCGTGCCGAATCTTATATACCCTTCACAACGTGAATTCATGCAATAACAGTGGTTTGTGTCACCATTTATCCCATATGAAATACGTACATACATATAAAAACATACATATTTAAAAACGTCCCATTGTAAAATTATAAATTCACGTATGAATGTTAAAAAAAAAACAAAAAAAAAAAAAAAAATTTTAAAAAAATTTAAAAAAAAATTTAAAAAAAAAAAATTTTTTTTAAAAAAAAAATTTTTTAAAAAATTATTATGTATATAATATATATAAAACAAAAAAAAATAAAAAAAAAAATTAAAAAAAAAATAATAAAAATATAAATAATATATTATATAAAAAATAAAAAAAAAAAATAAAAAAAAATAAAAAAAAAATTAAAAAAAAATTTTTTTTGGCTCAGCTGGGATTCGATGCCACGTTTTTTCTAACCAGTATACACGTTTGTATGTATGTTGTTGTTGTAATGTTGCTTTTGTGAAAAAAAAATCGAGGTGGTCGTGGGTTTTTGCTCATATCTCAGTTGTTTATGTACCGATGTTTCTGATTTTCAATAGCGATCTACTCCCGAATATTTCTGATATTTTAATACCTCACCCGAGTCCAAGCGATGTCGGGGGGCTTCAAAAAGTTGATTTCAACATACACACGGACAGACGGTCAGACGGACAGACTGACAGCGCTTAATCGACTCCCCTATTCATAAGCTTTCAGAAAATATATACTTTATGGGGTCGGAAATCAAAATTGTAGAAATTTCACACGGAATGACAAACCTATATATACCCTTTTTCACTGTGTGAAGGGTATAATAAAAGAGACTGGTTTATATATTATATTATCATTAGATTTCAGAATGCGTTTTTTTAAACAACATAAAAGGATTAATGTAAAGAATATCGAATCAAAGTTAGATTCTTCAAATAAAATTCGTCATAGTGGATTACTACCGAATTCTATTCGGGCTCTTATTGTGGGTCCATCAAATTGTGGAAAAACAAATGTGATGATCAGTCTTATTGAAAGTCCTCATGGATTGAAATTTAAAAATATTTACTTATATTCAAAGTCAACACAACAACCGAAATATAAGTACTTAGAAAATCTAATTAAACCTATCAAGGAGATAAATTTTTCATCATTTTCCAATAATGACGATGTTCTATCCCCAGACGAAGTTAAACCAAATTCAGTATTTATATTCGACGATATAGCTTGTGAGAAACAAAATCATGTACGTTCTTACTTCTGTATGGGTCGTCATAAAGATATTGATAGTTTTTATTTATGTCAAACTTATACACGTATACCAAAACACTTGATTCGCGATAATGCAAATATGATTATAATTTTTAAACAGGATGTAATGAATATTAAGCATATTTACAATGATCATGTTGGTTCTGATATGACTTTAAAAACATTTCATAAGTTATGTGCCGAGTGTTGGAAAGAAAAATATGGTTTTCCAGTTATTAACAAAGATGATCCTATGAATAACGGTCGATATAGAAAAGGTTTCGATATATTTATAAATCTATAAAAGAAATATTACATATATTTTAAAATCAGTACAAGATTAATTATTAAACTAATAGCTTCTCAACTATTAAACCGCTAACTGCTAAACTGATCTGTTTTGGATCTGTTTCTAATTCAATCTATAAATATGAATACAAATCTAGTTAATAATCTTATTAAAACTCGAAATATTTTAAAAAAGAAATATAAGAATATTTTGCTTGGAGAAATTGCAAATGATGAATTGTTGGAAAAGGCTTTTAAACCAATATCAAAACCATTAAAAGAATTAGTTCAATCAACTAATAATAATATTGTAAAACATGAAAAATATCCGGATAACTCTTTTAAACATGATCTTGAGAATAATAAAGTTGCCTTCAGTACACCATATAAAAAGAGTAAGCTTGATTAAAACACGTTTTCTCCAAACTTTAATAACAAGAAAATCGAGAAAAGTTCAAACACGTTTCAATCATTTGATGATGAAAATGATCATGATGACCATGATGATGATGATGATGATGATGATAATAATGATAATGTTGATAATGAGGATGATAACAATGATGATGATAACACCATTGCAATACATCCCAATCAAAGTATTCAATATAATTTATCAAAAGTTAACTTAAATATATATGATAAAACCTATGGTCCTCATAAGGATAAAAATCAAATATGGAGACTGGGTAATGAACCCATCGCTTTTAATTCAACCAATATTACTGCAGGTAATTTAAAATGGCCCTTCACATCAGGCTTATATGAATTGTTAGTTTATAAGAACTCAATCAGTTATAATAAAACAGATTTAAATAATTATAAACAAATATTGAAGATGACTAATGTCCATAAGCGAAATAACAGTATTAATGGACAAATTAAAGGAAATCGTTCAATTAAATATACAACGATTATTAAAACCCTATTTAAACAACAGAAAATTCATAAGGGAAAAGGTTTAATGAAATTGAATAGAAAAAAGCATAATTATGTTTATTGGGATGATCCTAATGAATTGGTTGATAGATTGCGTCTTTTGATTTCATCAACAACAGCTGGTCACTCAAATCATAATAATGAAATTGTATCAATTATTGAGGAATTGAGAGAAGCAAAAATTATTATATAAATAGTCTTAAAAATGTTTAACAATTCATATTCATAAAATGCCTATCGATAAGTTTGGACATTATATTGAAAAATCTGTAAGATACCAAAATCAACATTTCAAGATTCATTTGGATAGTGATCGTAATTTCTACTTTAACTTGAGAATAAAAAATATTATAGTCCTGTATTGGAAAACGATGCTGTAAACAAAATTTACATGAAAAGTTATTTAAGTGAAATAAAGAAACAGCTGGAAACAATGTATATGGAGAGAATTAAGGAAATGGAGGATCGTTTTAACGAAATAATACGACAACAAAACGTGTTGGCTACAGAAAAATTTGATAATGTAGAAACACGTTTAAGTAAATTAATACATGATCAAAGTATAATACTAAATAATCTCAATCAATCACTAAAAGAAATGAGATCATTATTTAATTACAAAATTGATTCAGTTGAAGAACATCTAAATGAAAACACGAAGCTCATTAAACATAGATATATAAATCGTTTTTGATTTAAATTCAATATCAGCAGCATTTAAATTGATGTAATCTAAGATAGATGTTAGAAATGGAGCGACAAGAAGTGGTTCAGGAGCTTCATAAGCAAGCACGGAGAAATTTCATTCGACGTCGAGTGGTGATCAAGGGAATTGATGATCTTTGGCAAGCAGATCTTGTTGAAATGGGTAAATATAACAAAGGCTATAGATTTATTTTAACAGTTATAGATACATTTTCAAAGTTTGCTTGGGCTGTACCCGTAAAATCTAAAAGTAGTGAAGATATAACCAATGCTATGCAATCTATTTTTTCGCTAAAGAGAATTCCAAAAAACTTGCAAACAGATAATGGTAAAGAGTTCTATAATAAAATATTTCAAAACTTGATGATAAAACATAATATCAACCACTATTCTACATATAGTATCATGAAAGCGTCTATTGTAAAACGATTTAATAGAACTCTAAAAGGAATGATGTGGAAAAATTTTAGTGTTTAAAATTGTATATTATATTATACAAATTTAAAATCTATCTTTCAAAGAGTTTATAAAGGGATCGAAGTACAATGGTTTTCTATTTTAGGGAAACTAGTTTGTAGGGATCACAAACGTATAATTAACAAATTGACTGAAGAGCAATTTGTCGCAGGGAAAGGGGGTCTATAATAAAACAACAGGAGGGGATACCTGATCTTCTATTAATTAAATATAAACAATAAGAGATTTGTTTCAAACAACTTACATTATTTTATTGAATACTTAGGTATGTATGTATATGTGTGACAAAATGGGGAGATCCTTTGGATGAGTCCTCTGGTTGAACGTCTGGCCTGCTTGAGCGTTGAAAAGTTAATAAACCAACGAATAAATTTCATAACTTGGCGCTTTCGACCAAAAGACTCGTTATTTATAACTCGTTACAAATATAGAAATATGACAAGCAGAGATGGAAATATTAATATTAATTTATACAAATTCAAATATATAAATGATAAACAATAATTCAAAAAAAAACAGCGAATACATACAAATTGGATTTAAATTCAAGAGTACACATGTATTTACACCGCTTTCAACATACTGGGCCCCTTGGCCAGAATGGCCAATTATTAGAGAGTGTTGGCCAAACGTTCAAGGGCTCGTACTGCCCCTAACAAAATACGTCTTGGACTGGAGGTTGAAGGGCTTGAAGAACGCCTGATACGTTTTGTTACTTCATTAGTGTTGGAGGAAGTTGGTTGCTGTGTACGACAGCTTGACGAACGTCTGGTGCGATTTGTTGACCCATCGGTGTTGGAGCGAGTCTGTTGTGTAGAACGGTGGCGTGGACCTAGACGGTCCTGAACTCTCCCTCGACGAGGACGTGAGACACGATGAGCAATGCGGTTTTTACTGGGTCGATTCATGAGATTCGAAGATGAGGCAGACCGTGTGGGCTTATGAAGCAAAGTATGGTGTGCCCAACCACATTTTTGGCACACGTCGGCAGATGTACACTCCTCCGTAGAATGTGACCTTGCCAAACAGTTTTCACAATAGCCCAGGATGCGGACCTGATGTTGTCTTATTTCCACACTCATCTTTAAAAACGTTTTGCAGAACCTCAAACTTACTTCTTTGTATCATTGAATAAGGCTGAAAGTGCTACACTAAAAAACGCTGGTTGGTGTCTTAACGAAACTTTCGTTTTAGAAAAAAGTCATTTTAGCTGTTGTATACCTCTGAAAATGTTGATGGGGTTTGCTGAAGATTATAACAAAATACTATTAAATTCGAAATATGAGCTCATTCTTCAACGTTCTACATCCGATGAGAGATCATATTATTCTACAAATACAACTGATCATTTGAAGTTAACAATTCTGGATATAACATGGAAAATGCCGCATATTCAACTATCGGACTTTGCAAAATTGGAAATGTTTAAGATAATCAACAGCAAAAATTCTATACCAATTGCATTTCGTAGTTGGGATTGTCATGTAAATCCTGCACTACCAACGAATACAAAGGTTTTATGGAATGTAAAGCTTTCTCCACAAAACGAAAGACCACGATTTCTTATAATTGGTTTACAAAAAGAGAAAAGTATATCTAAACTCAGAGTCATATCCATATGACTATTTAAATAATCGTTTTGAAAATGGTCAGTTTCTGTACTATATAATATGTATGCAAAATTTTAACAAAGCTTTCACATGCGAGAACCTGAACCATTGCTGGATGTTAATGATTACAAGTCTTACGCACCGCTTATTGTTGTTGATGTTTCACATCAAAATGAGACTGTTAAAATTGGACCTATTGATGTACGAATTGAATTTGATACTGAAGCAAACAAACCAATTCCAGAAAAAACATCAGCATACTGTTTAGTTATTCATGATCGCTTAATCGAATACTCACCTCTAACAAGCGAAATTAGAAAAATTATTTAATTATAATATTTCTTTTAAAATTTTTAATAAATGAAAAAAAAAAATGTTTATATATATAAATAAAACAAGATCTTTTTAAATCTTAATCGATGTATTTTATTAAAACATTTATAGTTTCTTTTTAGTTTAGCTTCGAAAACAAAAATTTTAAACATAAATGACCACAATTTATTGTATTAAAATTTTGATATCTATCATAATTATAACTAATGTTTTTTCCTAAATATTTTATTAATTGTTTTGGTGGCTGCAAATTACCAAAGCTATCAAAATATTCGATTTGATTGTTGTTTTTCCAGTATGCTACCCAATGTGTGCCAGGTCCCTTTGAAGTATACAGATTGATTATTCCACATTCTTTTTTAAATGGTTTGCTTGGAAGAGTGTTACACATAAACACACCTCTAAAATTTGGAATATGTTTTGCATATTTTCTCAAGTCTACATCAGAAAGAGCTCTTTTAGGTAGCTTCATTAAAAATTTTGTTGATAAGGTTTTAAATATAATCCAAATCCTTTTTTATATGGTTTTAAGAACATGCCTTTTCCCATCGCAATGACTTCCATTGTACTATTATGTCGTTTTGCTTCAGCCAATTGTTCCTTTCCATTTTTGACTGCATTGATTGCTTTTGTAATGCCAGATACACCACCAGCTAAACCACCAAGTGCGCCCAGTGCAGCGAATATAGGTGCAAGTGGAAGAAAACCTCCAGATTTAGGTAGAGGTATTATTCGAGGTGTTTTTATTAATGATTTTTTTCCCCTTGAAAATATTGTTTACTACTTTTCGTGAAATCTTTATAGCATCTTTCAAGTTTTCAGTTTTTTTTATATTCTTTCTTGCACTTTTCAATGCATGTCTAAATAGTTGATGTTTATTTACTGAAGACAATCTTTTAGTTTTACTAATAACGTTACCCATTCCGAATTTTGTTTTTGTTTTCATTGCAGTAGTAACAAACCAAGCGTTTGATTTTTCACCGAAACTACTATCGCTAGCATTAACCCTTTGCCAAGCCTTTTCAGTTAAGATTCTATCAGCAATATGTCTTTTCTCTAAATCTTTATTGTTTGAGTATGCTATATCGTGCTCTCTGCAAGCAGTATCCAATGGATTGATTCCTTGATCACCTCTTTCTAAACGTTTCTTTAAATTTGTTTGTTCTGATTTTTTTTTTTTTGGTTTGAATTTGTGATCGTCTAATTCTGCAAGTGTTTACATTAAAATTCTCACTATAAAATTTCAAGTACGAAAAATGTGCGTGTGTTTATTTTCTAAGTCAATCAAGTGTTTACATTAAAAATCTCACTATAAAATTTCAAGTACGAAAAATGTGTATGTGTGTGTGTTTATTATATACATGCATGTAGGTTCACAGACGGACAGGCAGTTAGATTGAAATAAAGGCAGATATGCTTACAAAACAAAACAAAATTATGTTTACGTTATTTTTTTAATAATGCTGTTCTGATACAATTTTAAAGCTGTGTGTGTGTGTGTTTAAAAGTGTTACCATTGTTTTACGCTAATTAAAAAGTGTTACCATTGTTTTACGATTGAGATATTCCTCTAATGATGCGTTTTTATATATAAATTCAATATATTTTAAACTACTTAGTTCATTATATAAGTATTTCTATACGTGTAGTGAAGTCAAGATTCACATTAAATTTTTTTTAAAAGTAGCAAAATATCGAAAATTCATTAATATAAAAGATGAATTCTAAGGAATTTGAAGTAACAGAAAGCCCCATTATTATTTTCATCGATGAGGAGGAGTTTAGAAAATATATTATTAAATTATATTAATAAAATACTAATAATATAAGTAACTTTAATGTAAGTTTAGAAGATAGCGTAGAAAATGAAATTCCAAATAATCAGTTAGGATATTATAATAATGAAGTCTTAGAATTTTTGTATGATGAGGAAGGTGATAAAATATTATCAGACTATAAAGATGAATTTTGGTTTGATTCTGTCGGGGATCAAGCCATTTTAGATTTAAGTATTGAATAATAATAATATATATAATAATATTAAGAAGAAAATAAATACATTTTTATTTCAACTAAAAATTTGTTGTTTTTATATCCTTTTTATACCCTTCACACAGTGAAAAAGGGTATATATAGGTTTGTCATTCCGTGTGAAATTTCTACAATTTTGATTTCCGACCCCATAAAGTATATATTTTCTGAAAGCTTATGAATAGAGGAGTCGATTAAGCCCTGTCAGTCTGTCCGTCTGACCGTCTGTCCGTGTGTATGTTGAAATCAACTTTTTGAAGCCCCCCGACATCGCTCGGACCCGGGTGAGGTATTAAAATATCAGAAATATTCGGGAGTAGAACGGTATTGAATCAGAATCAGAAACATCGGTACATAAACAACTGAGATATGAGCAAAAACCCACGACCACCTCGATTTTTTATTCACAAAAACAACATTACAACAACAACATACATACATACAAACGTGTATACTGGTTAGGGAAATCTTTTTTTAATTTTTTTTTTAATTTTTTTTTTTTTTTTTTTTTTTTAACATACATACGTAAATTTATAATTTTACAATGGGATGTTTTTATATATGTATGTATGTTTTTTATATGTCTGTACGTATTTTATATGGGATGAATGGTGATACAAACTACTGTTATTGCATGACTACACGTTGTGAAGGGTATATAAGATTCGGCACGGCCGAATATAGCGCTCTTACTTGTTCTCTCTCTGTTTTAAATTTTCTCTTAGAGACAGTTTTATAGTAAGAGTTTTAAATAAATATTATTTTGTCAAAATGAGTAATTTTTTTACTATTATTAATAGATTAATTTAAATTTTAATAAATTACTAAAACAATTTTCTATAAATTGGCAGTTAAATATCTTTTTATGTACACTAAATAAATAAAATTGCAACGATGAACACCAACACGGACTTAATAACCACATTCAATCAGCTAAATACGAAGCAAATCCTAAGTGTTAAGAATATGATAGCTAGGGAAAATTATCTTATTACTGGAGCTGAGAGAACTGGGACCAAGTATATTCTATTTACCTAGAAAATTTAATGCACTTACTGATAAAGATGTGGAAGACTTATCTACTGGGATGTATTTAATTTCCAAAATTCCTGTTAATAGTGATGGCAACAATACATTCTATAGACTGGAGATTAAGACTGCGCCTACCATGAAAGATTATTATAATTTTAATGACTACCACATATAAATAAATAAAAATAAAATAAAAACTATATAAAACATGAGTAAAATTGATATTTATTTAGTCTTAAACAACATATTGATTTAGAAAGATGGATATTATTGATGATTTTCTGAATAAATTTGAAAATGTAATCTTTGAAGAAGATTTAGATTTGTTACGTACATTTAAGAAACAATATTCCAATACTGAAGCATTCAATAAACCTTGCCCTCACAATGATTCCGATGGAGACGTAGTTGGTATTTGTGGCTGTTACTTTTTCCAAATGAAAAGGAAAAAGTTATGAAGATAATAGAAAAATATCAAAAACTAATTAAGAGATTGAAAAATAATATCAAAATTTAATTATACTTGAAAGTGTTATTAATCTTATAGAAAACACATCAGCTTACTATATCCTTATACACACAATCTCATAGTACTTATTCCTAAAATCATAATTTAGAAAAGTTTTAGAAATTGCTCAATATGCATCGCAGTATTGTATTCATCGACTTGCAAGGCTTTAAATTTAATTCAAATAATTTTATTGCAAAAGAAATTACAGTTGTATTCAATAAAAATGAATATTTTAATTTTATTATAAAACCTCCATACGACTTTAATTGTTTGTCAGCAAAGAAACAAAAAGAAGCACATTGGCTAATGAAAAATTATCACCACTTGAATTGGAATGATGGACTACTGACTTTTGATAGTGTATATAAATTTTTAAAAGCAAATACTAAATACTCTAATATATATGTCAAAGGTGATGAAAAAAGGAAATGGTTGGAGAAAATTCTACAGCAAACGGTTTTTAATATTGAAGATCATGCTTGTGCTAACTTTAAACAAATGGAACTGAAGTACTCTGACCACATCTATTGTAATCACCACAGTTATGGAATTTGTGCATTAAAAAATGCTCTTTTACTAGAAAGGGAAAATTTAGTTTTAACATGAAAAAAAATACTATTACTTATTTTAATAATTAAAAAATAAAATAAACAAAATTATGGATGTTTTTTATTATTTCTTTATTTGAAAATTAGTTAAAAATTTTAAGCATAAATGGCCACAATTAAAAGCATTAGTTTTTTGATATCTTTTATAGTTGTATTTAGTATTAGTTCCTAAATATTTTACTACTTCTAACGGAGGTCGAAGATTACCAAAACTATCAAAATATTCAATATTTTTGTTATCTTTGTAGTAGGCTACCCAATGTGTGCCTTGTCCTTTATTATTGTCCAAATTGATAATTCCGCACTCTTTTCGTCGTGGACATCTAGGAAGTTTATCTCATATATACTCCTCTAAAATTGGGAATATAATTCTTTCCAAATACTTTTAAATCTATGTCTGTGAGAGGTCTGTTGGGTAGCTGTTTTATTAGTTTTTTGATCTATTATTATAAAAAATTCCATATCCATTTTTATGTAGTTTAAGATATAAACCTTGACCCATTGCTATTGCCTCTAATGTTCTGTTATGACGCTTACTCTCTTCAAGTTGCTGTCTACCATTTTTAGCTGTTGCTATGGCTTTAGCAATTGATGATCCAACAGAAGCTAATGCACCTAGTGTTCCGAGTGCAGTAAGTATTGGAACAATAGGTAGAAAGCCACCAACTTTTGGTACCTTAATAATTCTTGGTATTTTAATTTCTGATTTCCTTCCACGAAATTAATTTTTAATTACTTTTCGCGCAGTTTTAATGGCATTTTTAACATCTTGAGGTTTTTGTTTTTTTAAGACAACATTTGCTGCTTGAATTGCACTATTAAAAATATTTCGCTTATAGGGGCTTTTCTTATTGCATTTAACACCCATACCAAATTTAACTTTAGCTTTCATTGCGTTACTAACAAAGAATGCGTTTAGTTTTTCTCCAACTGTACTATCTCTAGCTTTAACTCTTTCCCAAGCTTTATCTGCTAGTTCTTTATCTGCTTGATGTCTTTTATTAATATCAGTATTCTGAGAATAAGCAATATCATGAACTCGGCAAGCTGCATCCAGGGGATTAATTCCCTTATCTCCTCTTTCTAAACGCTTTTCCAGTTTTGTTCCAGGTCCACTGTACTGATAACCGGGTAGATGAAGTTCTACTGGTAGTGAATTAATTAATTTATTAACTAGTCCTTTTCCGTGCACGAAAGTTTTTCCACTAAATTTATTATTTACATATACAATCATTTATATACTGCAATAATGGTTTGTACATAGAAAAAATAAAAATAAAAAAATTTATAAATTAATTACATATTCATGTGTACACATATATACACTCAGTCATAAAATGCGTTTAATAAGACAACATAAAAATATTATAGTAAAAAATTTAGATTTCCAAGAAAGGAAAAACGGAACTAAACACAGCTGTTTGTTGCCAAACTCAATAAGAGCACTTATAGTTGGACCGTCTAATTGTGGAAAAACAAATGTAATGCTTAGTTTAATTGAAAGCCTTAATGGATTAAAATTTAAAAATATATATTTATACTCAAAATCCCTACATCAACCAAAATATCAATATCTTAGAAAATTAATTTCATCTGTAAAGGGTATGGGACTATATACTTTTTCAGAAAATGAATATGTCGTGCCACCTCAAGAAGCTAAGTCAAATTCAATAATGATATTTGATGATGTTGCTTGCGAAAAACAAAATAATATTAGATCATACTTTTGTATGGGGAGACATAATAATATTGATTCCTTCTACTTATGTCAAACGTATACACACATTCCAAAACATTTAATACGTGATAATGCAAATTTCATAATAATGTTTAAACAAGATGATTTAAATTTAAAGCATATTTATAATGATCACGTTGGAAATGATATGAGTCTTGACATGTTTTCTAAAATATGCAAAGAATGTTGGAAAGAAAAACATGGATTTCTAGTATTAAGTAAAGATGATGAAATTCATAATGGACGTTATAGAAAAGGTTTTGATATATTCATCCAAGTTCAATTGTAAATATTCAGCTATCCAAACTGAATACATATATATTCTTCTTAATAATTTTGTATACTGCAAAGCTGTTTCATGGAGCTGTTTAGCTGTTCTAGGGAGCTGTTAAGCTATTCTAGGGAGCTGTTTAGCTGTTTTCACGGACCTGTTTAGCTGTTCTAGAGAGCTGTTTAGCTGTTTTAAATAGCTGTTTAGCTGTTTTAAAGAGCTGTTTAGCTGTTTTAAGGAGCTGTTTTAAGGAGCTGTTTAGCTGTTCTAGGGAGCTGTTTAGCTATTTTAAGGAGCTGTTTAGCTGTTCTAGGGAGCTGTTTAGCTATTTTAAGGAGCTGTTTAGCTGTTCTAGGGAGCTGTTTAGCTGTTTTAAAGAGCTGTTTAGCTGTTTTAAATAGCTGTTTAGCTATTTTAAGGAGCTGTTTAGATATTTTAAGGAGCTGTTTAGCTGTTCTAGGGAGCTGTTTAGCTGTTTTAAAGAGCTGTTTAGCTATTTTCAGGAGCTGTTTAGCTGTTTTCACGGAGCTGTTTAGCTGTTCTAGGGAGCTGTTTAGCTGTTTTAAGGAGCTGTTTAGCTGTTTTAACTGTTATAAGGAGCTGTTTTAGAGAAGCTGTTATAAGAAGCAGTTTAGCTGTTCTACGAAACTGTTCAGTTCTTCCACAATTTAATTTGTTTTGTTAAAAATCACTCTCATTCATAAATATGGAAAACGATAATGTATTAAGGGAGTTAGTGAAATCTAGAAAAATTTTGAAAAGGAAATTGATAGCGTGAAACTTGGAGAAGCAGAAACATATAATCAATTAGAAAATACATTTAAACCATTAACAGAACCTCTAAAAAAATTAGTTAAAATATCTAATGAGAATTTACTAAAGCCACCAACAACGACATTGAAACATGACAAAACAAAAATGGAAAATATAAAGAATACCAGCATTATTCCTAGCGAAAGTGTTTTCAAAGAAGAAAATCTCCTTAATGCATCACTTATAACAAGTAAAATGGACAAAAGTAATAAATATAGTACAGATGAAGATGACGATGAGGTAAATAATGAATCATTTTATTCCCAATCATCAAATTGGGATTTTGATTTAACAAACCTGAATGAAAACAAAAATCTTGATACGGTATTTGGACCACATAAAAATGATAATGGTGATTGGAAATTTGGAAATTCAGATTTAAAAATAAGTAATGACAAAATAATAGTAGCAAATAAGTCTTGGGCCTTAACACCTGGTTTATACTCATTACTATTTCATCAAAATCCAGAGCAATATGACTCATCAGAATTAGAAATATATAAACAAATTTTACTTGAAACAAACGCCCATAGACAAAACCATGACCCTAATAGTCAAATTAAAGGTAATAGAGGTTATAAATATAAAAAGGTTATAAAAAAACTATTTCCTACTACTACTCACATTGGTAAAGGTTTAATGAATATAAATCTTAACAAAAAAAACTATATATACTGGGATAATCCCAATGAAATAGTAGATCGATTAAGACTTCTAATAGCATCACAACATGCTGGTAACAATAATCACACTAATGAAATAATATCAATAATTGAAGAATTAAGAGAAGCAAATATAATTGATTAATAAAAGGAAAAAAAAATGACCGTGGACAAATTTGGTCATTACAATAATCAAAATTTTAATAGCGAAATAAGAAAGAAAAATTTTTTTAAAAAATTTTTGGATTATACGTTGGATGACGATAACATAGACATCGAGAATAAAAGAATCAAAAATGTTGCAAGTCCTTTGGAGGAGAATGATGTCGTCAATAAATTATGTAATGTACGATTTTAACGAATCTACAGAAGTAATGAGAATCTGAATTTTCTGCTACAATTGCTGGCAGCATCAAAAGAATTTTGTTTTCAGGAAAAGATTTAAAAACATTTTCCAAGAGTAAAGTTTACGTTAATTATATAAATACATATATAACCATTATTTCAACCAAGAAACGTTTATTAAAAGGTATTAATGTATTCAAAATAAGTATTCTAGGAGATCGGAGAAAAATATTTTTTTTAAACCCTAATAACATATATTTATATATATTATATCAACATCAAGATGTTTTGAAGCAACATTGTTGCTAAGTTTATTTACGAAACAAATCAATCAGTTACAAATTAGTTGAATGTATGTATTTACATATATTAAGGTATACTTAATTATTACGTTTATTTAGGTATGTATTTGTTATTAAAACATTCGGTATAGTTACTTAACGAGTTTTGTTTTTATAATTTGTACTATACTTAGTTCTAAATTACCTTTGTTGCATTTTATTAAATGGTTTTTGTCTGTAATAATCACTGATTTGTTAAAACACATGATGAGTTGCAATCAAAAGTATTCACTTTTGCTTTTGACATTTCACTGTAAGCCAATTAAACACATCTTCAGTTTTCGAACCGAACTGTCATTATTACTGATATCAGGTTGAAACTTCCTTTTTCCTTTGACTACTGGAGTGGTAACATCGAAATTTCGGGTTATAAATTCGCAATAAGGAATCTTCAATTTAAATCCACATCCAATTGAAAGTTGTATAAATAATCGCTAAACTTAAAGTTTTAGAGAGTTTGCCAAGGTAAATATAACATATTTTTATTTTTGGTGATTTAAAATAACATAGCAATTATTTGTCAGAAACGAAGATATAAATCCCGAAAAATTGTAAGCTTGAAACCTCGTGGACTTACTTTTGCGAAGGCTACCTCTTTTTATAGCTAAGCCCACAATAACCATTTTCCACAAAAGGTTAACAAAGAAAATACCAAACCGTAGACGCAGGTTGAGAGAAGGTATAAAATTGTAAAAAGTTTGGTTATACCAATATCATAAGATATTAATCTTATTTAACGTTTATTCCTATTTAGGCTTTGGAAGTGTTTGACGCACACCCACGCTCTCCAATAGCCTTCTCTCTTAAAAAAAGCCAAAAAATCAAATATAAAGAAAATATCAAACAATGAAAAGTCAAAAATAACAGTATGAACATATAAAGACAAAAATATAAAAATAGAAGCATATGTATACCAAAGTGTAAAAAGGCGAATTGAAATCACAAAATAGGAAAGTCATATCAGCATTACAGTAATTTTGCTAAGACCATGAAGAAGTCACGACGATGTTACAAACTGGCAAAAAAATATCTAACCAATAAATGCATCCCTCAATTTCTGTAAACTTATTGTCAACAACCGATATCAATAACTACACGAATTCATTAAAATAGTACCAGAACTCATCACCAGTTGCCCCTGTTTACAAATCCTTATCAAAAATAAACCATCCCCGTAATAGTCGTCAGTAAACCGATGTCTTCAAAATTGCTCAGTTTTGTCAAAAGTGCATTAAATAAATTAATAATCAAAACAGAATCAGTATAATCGCAACAAATAATAGAAACAAAAATACAGAAAAAAATGCAGAAAATATATTATTAATAAATAGTAAAGTTAGATAGGTAATCAGAGAAGTAGTGCAAGACAGAAATAAGAAATCAAATCATGAAAAGAGATACGTAGAGAGAAGAAATCATAATAGGCAAACAGATAAGTAAGAAAAAATGTCAAAAGTAGAAATCAAATTGAAAGTAAAGTGCAAAGAACTCATAAGTTAAGAAACTAAATTTGTATTAATAAAATTACAAAAAAAAGTAAGTCTGAAATTTATACCAAAAATAAAATAAAAAGTGAAATTGATATCTAGTGAAGAAAAAGAAGTTTAGAGTTAAAAATATGTATTTTAAGCCTATATAAGTTATATTAAAAAATGAAAAAGTAAGAGTAAGCAGTTAGTAAAATAGTTGACAGAAGCAAGTAAAAGAAAAAGAAGTGCAAATTGTAAATTACATTTAACAACAACAATACTATATATTTAAATAATATAAAAACTAATCACAGTAATACCTAACACTAAACCTATGATAGAGAAAACAAATTAAACAACACCAAAGACAATTTCAACTAATCATCTTAATAGTTATCATCATTAATCCAACTTCATCAAGTTCGAGGAGGCCTCATCGATCATCATGATTAAGTTTGGTAAGTTTTAATATTTTAATTGTGTTCTCTTTCATATGTACTTATTTGCTAAAAAAATTTTGTTGGAGCATGCGCGAAACAAAAGAAGAAGACAAATTGTTGTACTTGACACTGATTTTTTTTGTTTTGTTTTGATAATAATAAAACTTAACTAATTCACAATTACTTCTATTTTTGTTACTTCTTTTCTTTTGCTCGGTCAGATTTAACGAAATAAATATTAACCTTTGGGTGAACCAAAATTACAATTTTTTTTTAAATTGCTCTAGAATTTCGTTTTTTACAAAATTGTTTTTTTTTTCTAAAGAAAAAAAAATAGAATCACGTGTAAGATATTTTAATTAAATTAATAACATTAATTTAATTAAATGCAAATGTTAGATAAAAATAATTTGTGTTTTTTGAGATTATCTTTTAGTATTTCGGTCTATGTAAATCTTAATAATATTTAAGTATATAAATTTTAACAGAACAAATATGATAATTATTGAATTATATTTATTACTATACACTTATTATATTTTTGGTTGAAATAAAAAGGAATTAATTGTTATTAATAATGAATTGGTAAATACATCAACCACGTCTGTTTCAATCATGTAATACAATGTTAGAGTAACGTAATTGTGGGATTCTAGAAAATAGTTCTCTTGTACGCCACTAGAATCAAGGTAGGGAGGGTTACGAGGCGAAGGTTCCCCTTAACATCTGGGATACCTATTTAAAAATGGTAAGTTGATCAATACACTTTGTTTAGCTTCATATGTCATACATAATCACAAAGGGGCTTAGTTTTTTTTAAATTTGTGATTATACTAGTCCACTGTAAGTTTAACGTAAAGTATTTTTTTAGGGAGTCTATAATAAGACTATGTAAAGAATGGAGATTAGGCTTAAAGAGGACACGAACTCCCCCAATCCCGACTGATCGCTAGCGATGTAATGGCTCCCGCCGTCCTCTTTTCCCTATCACTTAAGGGGAATTCTACCACCATTGTTTGTTTAAGTATCGAATTAGCAATTAGGCTGAATTGTACATTACATACGGGAATATATATATATATTACGTACAGAAAATGACGTGTCATAAGACAAATAGTGTTACTATAATAACTGTCTCTTTACCTAAAGGAATAAAGACACACATACTCATATTCAGTCGCCCATTACATGGGGCCCAAGCTATAATGATACTCTTACTCACACATACCGCTCGTTACATAGGAATGGCGCTCCTATACATAGGAATGGCGCCCAACGTAGGCCGAAGCTTACCATGCAATTTTTCTTCGTAGGAATTATTATTGTGGGAATATTTCGGTTCTAAATTTTGTTAGTAGTTTGTAAAATTTCATTATAGGCTAAGTGTAGAATGAGTTAAGTGGATGCAGACATTTTGCTTTTGAATAAATGTACAAGTTCTCAGGAATTTTAGATACTTGATCGTTCGAGTAATCTAACCGCTTACTTTGATATGTTCTTTTCAGGGAAAGTGCGAACCTCTACTTAGTTCAATCTTCGCTTTTGCAAAGATTTCGTAATCAGTTAGTTTTAAAATCTTCTTGACTAAGTTATTAGCTGCTATGTTATATTAGGATTTATATTATATGGCACGTTGCTATTTAATATCCAATGTACATAGGAACTAATGTACAGAGTTGTAAGTTTTTTTTTTAACTAATTGAATATAATTCTTCCATAGATCTGTTTTTTTTCTCATGTATTGATCTTAAGTTAAAACCATTATATTACCCTAACAAAAGTGTTACTATGATCGAAACAGATGAAAAGTAAATATAAATAAAGAAAATTAAAAAAATAATAATTAAATAAAATTTATTTGAAATTTCCATAATTGATTTAAAATACAAAAATTAAAATGTTGAGTCACACACCTATTAAAAACTCAGAAGTACCTGTTGTTCAGTCACCTTCAGCGCAACTAACAGATCAAGATATAGTTTCTGTTGTGGAAAAATGTAGTATTTGCAACGAACCTAAAGACGGTAAAGTCGAATGTTTAGTAATTGTAAAATGTAATCATGCATTTCATCGTTCGTGTATAGAAAATTTTTTGTCCAATAATAACGAATGTCCTGTTTGTAATCTATCTTGTGAATTATCAGATTTGAAAAGAATAATTTTGCCTGTCAAGCCTGGTAGACCTAAAGGAAAACCTCGCGGTGCTCACGCTGGACATCAGTATGCCACTCGCAGCGTTGCACAAAATTTAGTTCAAGAATTTGAAACAAGTAATACAAACACAAACTCAATTAACCTATTCGAAAATTTAGTCAGTGAATCAGATGAAAGAGCAACAACTTCACAAAATGGAAAAACTCGTTTAGTCAATAAAAGTTCTATTGATACCAATAATGATATGACCCTTACTGTTGATTATTCTCAAATTAATAAAATGATTGAAACAAACATTTCAAAATTCTTTCAGAATTTCAATCGTACCGATAATAGAAATCATTTTCAACTACCACATCCTCAAATCATTTCAAATAGAATACTTGATCCAGTTCAACCTACTCAAGTTCAACAACAGTTTATAGAAAATAATTTGTCTATGCAAAACCTACCGTGTCAAAATTTAAATGCACAAAATAACGGTCCAAGATCGTTAGGTTTTAATAATTTTTGTAATCAAAATATACCACAGCAATCACAACAACAACGACCTTTTTGTAATTCAAATGTGAGTAATACGCAACGTTCAAATAATACCCTTGATCCCAATATGAGACAGTCAAATTAAACTAATTATGTTAATGGAAATCAGAGTGATGCACAAAATTTTCAGCGTTCACAACAGTCATCTAACGTACCATCTAGCTCAAGAATGAGTCCAAATTTTTATCCTAATTATCAATTTTTACCTAATAGTTTTTCGTCCAATACAAGTTTTAACTCAGACAAAGTTACGTCAATTATCCAAAACTGGGGATTAAAGTTCGACGGAACACCCAATGGTCTGTATGTTGAAGAATTTTTATATCGTTTAAATTCTCTTACCCAGGATTATTTTAACGGAGATTTTAACTTTATTCGTCCAAACCTTCATATAGTTCTTGCTGGTAAAGCCAAAAATTGGTTTTGGTCTTATCATAAAAGAGCCCAATCAATTATATGGGAAAATTTTTGTAATGCTATTCGAGATCAGTATAAAGATTTCAAGTCACCATTTGATATACGTGAGGAGATACGTAATCGTAAACAGAAACCTGGTGAATCGTTTGATATGTTTTATGAGTCTATATCTACCATAATGGATCGTCTTCCTACTCCTCTTTCAGAGAGAGAATTAGTCGAAATTATTACACGAAATCTCAGACCTGACATTAGACACGCGAATCTTTTCTTAATGATGAGTATGTTCGTCGTAATTTTACTGCTAGAAACCCGAACAATTTTTTAACACGTAGGCATGTTGCCGAAATTGAATGTGAAGCCACGGATGTAAATTCAGAAACAGATTTTTGTCAAGAGACTTCTATAGACGCAGTTCATAAGTCTGAAATAGTACCCCGATGCTGGAATTGTGATCAGCATGGTCATTTCTATGAAGATTGTCTGCAAGATAGAACAGTTTTTTGTTACGGCTGTGGTACCAAGAACACCTACAAACCGCAATGCACTAAATGTTTGAATCGTAAAAGTTCAAAAAACTCCAAACTTTCAGTTCCGCCGAAGAAACAATTATAACTTCAACGAAAACAGCTAAAAATAAAATAAATTCAAATCAAAACCATGATATTGACCCTAAAGAGAATTATTTCACTGAAAGTTCTAATACCAACTTAAAGTCTAATCCTGTTGAGCCAAAATCTGAAAAAGATTATAGTGGTTTTCAAATTTTAAATCGTAATTTATGTAAGAATTGCAATGACAATGTAGATAATTCGAAATTAATTTATCCTAGACAACCTTTTCATCAACGATGGGAAAACTATTACGCTAAACGAAACGAAATTTTTCAAGATTTTTTTATTCCGATAAATTCGTCTAGTCGTTATCAGAAACGTTCCTCAATGCGACTTCGTAACTTTTATAAACGTCGAAGAAAATGTTCCAAATTATTAGTATCAGCCATAGTGAATATCCCTAATGATATGAGATACTATGCCAAAGTGAGTTTCCTTAATTTTACGGAATACGGTTTACTTGATACCGGCGCTAGCATAAGCTGCATTGGTTCAAAATTTGCTCTCGAGGATTTTCATAAGTTTCCAAATTTTACTAAATGTAAGTCTGTAGTAAAAACTGCAGATGGTAAATCACAACAAGTCATAGGTTGGCTTAACGTTGATGTAACCTTTAAAAATATCTCTCGTAATATAAACATTTTTATTATCCCTACAATTTCTCAAAGACTTATCCTAGGAATTGATTTTTGGAAAAAATTCAACTTGATACCCGATATTATAAAATCAGTTGATGTAGTTAATCAGTCATCATTAAATTTTTGTCCCTCAGAATTATCTGAAATGTCCAATTGTCCGTCCGATATTGAAAATCTTGATTCCCAAAATTCAGATAACTATTTTTTTAAATTAACCTCTGAACAGCAACGACAATTAAAAGCTGTAGTATCGTTGTTTCCAAATTTTGAAACAAAAGGACTCGGTCGCACTAGTTTAGTAAAACACGAAATCGATGTAGGTGAAGCAAAGCCGATAAAGCAACGTTTTTATCCTGTTTCTCCGGCAGTAGAGAAATTAATTTTTGCTGAAATCGATAGAATGCTTGCACTTGGCGTAATAGAACCGTCATCATCACCATGGAGTAGTCCAATGAGATTAGTAATAAAGCCTAATAAAGTTCGTTTGTGTCTTGATGCAAGAAAGTTGAATTCCGTTTCTAAAAAGGATGCATATCCTTTGCCGTCAATAGAAGGAATATTTGCTCGTTTACCAAAAGCCAACATTATAACAAAATTAGATTTAAAAGATGCATATTGGCAAGTCGAGTTAACAGAAGAGTCAAAACCTTTAACTGCTTTCACTGTACCTGGTAGACCCCTCTATCAATTTGTGGTTATGCCATTTGGTCTTTGTACCGCACCACAGACCATGTGTAGGTTGATAGATGATATAATTCCACCGGATCTCAAGAACAGTGTATTTGGTTACTTGGATGATTTGTTAATTGTATCGGAAAATTTTGAACAACATCTTTCAATTTTAGTTCGTATAGCTGAACAGTTTAGAAAAGCAAATCTTACGCTAAACATTTCTAAAAGTCACTTTTGCGTAACACAGGTGAAATACCTTGGCTATGTAATAGGAGACGGAGGAATAACTACCGACCCGGATAAAGTTAGTGCTATAAAAGATTGGCCAGTTCCAAAGAACCTCAGACAAGTAAGAGGCTTTTTAGGATTAGCAGGTTGGTATAGGAGGTTTATTGAAAATTTCTCCAGTGTCGTATTTCCTATAACCGAAACAATAAAAACTAAAGCAAAATTTTCATGGACACCAGAAGCTCAATTAGCATTTGATAAAATCAAGTCCTTTTAACCACAGCACCAGTTCTTAGTAACCCTGATTTTAGTCGCAAATTTTTCTTACACTGCGATGCAAGTGATTTTGGTATTGGCGCAGTTTTAGTTCAATTAGATGATAAAAATTGTGAGAAACCTATAGCATATATGAGCAAGAAGCTTAATTCAGCACAACGGAACTATAGTGTAACCGAACGTGAATGTCTCGCTGCTTTAGAAGCAATTCAGCGTTTCCGCTGCTATTTAGAACTACAAGAGTTTGAAGTGATAACAGATCACGCGAGCCTCGTATGGTTGATGCGACAGCCAAACCTTAGTGGACGTCTTGCACGATGGGTGTTAAAGCTCTAAGCATACAAGTTTACTATTAGCCACCGTAAGGGAAAAGAAAACATTGTCCCTGATGCACTCTCCAGAATTCCCTGTGAGGAAATTGCACAAATAGAATTTACTGGACCTGAGATAGTTTTATCTTCCTCATGTTTCAAAGATTCAGATTACACCCAACTTAAGAAAAAAATACAGAAAAATCAAGAAAAGTACCCCGATATACGCGTTGTAGAAGATTTCGTTTACATCAGAACACAACACTATGATGGTAACGAAGAAAGTGAAAGTATTGCATGGAAACTTTGGATCCCAGTAGGATTAAGAACAGATTTAATAAAAAGGTTCCATAATGCTTTAACGACAGCTCACGGAGGAATGCAAAAGACGCTAGATCTCCTAAAGCGAAATTTCTTTTGGCCAGGAATAGTCAAAGACGTGAAAGAATTTATTCGAAGTTGTGAAATTTGTAAATCGACAAAAGCACCAAACTTCGTAATGAAACCTGAAATGGGAAAGCAAATCGTTTCTGTCCGTCCGTTTCAACGGTTATATATCGATTTATTAGGTCCTTATCCACGAAGT
Source organism: Phyto melanocephala (assembly GCA_941918925.1). Lineage (NCBI taxonomy): Eukaryota > Metazoa > Arthropoda > Insecta > Diptera > Rhinophoridae > Phyto > Phyto melanocephala. Next base: position 68,363,700 of record OW799233.1, read on the forward strand.
AAATCCGGTCATATTGGATTGTTAATTGTATTAGACCACTTGACGAAGTTTCATTGGTTACATCCGCTACGAAAATTTACGTCTATGGCAATCAAAGATTTTATGGAAAAACAAATTTTTCACATGTATGGCGTTCCCGAAGTTATCGTTAGCGATAATGGCTCCCAATTCAAGGCTAATGATTTAAAAGCTTTTTTCACTTCACTGGGAATAAACCATATTTACACAGCTCTCTACTCACCTCAAGCAAACGCTTCTGAGAGAGTTAACCGTTCGATTATCGCAGGTATTCGATCGTATCTAAAATCCGATCACACGAAGAAATCCGTATATGATAACCCACGGGTCATCATATACGTTATTGCGAAACCTAAAACTTTTGGATGAACCATCATATCGTTTAAATAGAGATGATAGTTTACAGTTAATACGCGGAAATCTTCAAAAACACATAAGAAAAGCGTATGAAAGAAATCAACATTATTATAATTTACGTACTAGACCACATAATTTTAGGGTAGGCCAAGAAGTCTTTCGTAGGAATTTCGTGCAGAGCAATGCTGCAGAACGTTTCAATGCGAAATTTGCTCCCTTATTCATAAAAGCCAGAGTAAAGGCAAAGATGGGAAATCACTACTACTTGAAGACTTACAAGGTAAACTTATCGGAATATTTCATGCGAAAGATATTCGTTTATAATCATTTTCCAGCTAATATTGCTACTCAAAGAGACAATATTATCCGGTTTTGTAATGTACGATTTTAACGAATCTACAGAAGTAATGAGAATCTGAATTTTCTGCTACAATTGCTGGCAGCATCAAAAGAATTTTGTTTTCAGGAAAAGATTTAAAAACATTTTCCAAGAGTAAAGTTTACGTTAATTATATAAATACATATATAACCATTATTTCAACCAAGAAACGTTTATTAAAAGGTATTAATGTATTCAAAATAAGTATTCTAGGAGATCGGAGAAAAATATTTTTTTTAAACCCTAATAACATATATTTATATATATTATATCAACATCAAGATGTTTTGAAGCAACATTGTTGCTAAGTTTATTTACGAAACAAATCAATCAGTTACAAATTAGTTGAATGTATGTATTTACATATATTAAGGTATACTTAATTATTACGTTTATTTAGGTATGTATTTGTTATTAAAACATTCGGTATAGTTACTTAACGAGTTTTGTTTTTATAATTTGTACTATACTTAGTTCTAAATTACCTTTGTTGCATTTTATTAAATGGTTTTTGTCTGTAATAATCACTGATTTGTTAAAACACATGATGAGTTGTAATCAAAAGTATTCACTTTTGCTTTTGATATTTCACTGTAAGCCAATTAAACACATCTTCAGTTTTCGAACCGAACTGTCATTATTACTGATATCAGGTTGAAACTTCCTTTTTCCTTTGACTACTGGAGTGGTAACATCGAAATTTCGGGTTATAAATTCGCAATAAGGAATCTTCAATTTAAATCCACATCCAATTGAAAGTTGTATAAATAATCGCTAAACTTAAAGTTTTAGAGAGTTTGCCAAGGTAAATATAAAATATTTTTATTTTTGGTGATTTAAAATAACATAGCAATTATTTGTCAGAAACGTAGATATAAATCCCGAAAAATTGTAAGCTTGAAACCTCGTGGACTTACTTTTGCGAAGGCTACCTCTTTTTATAGCTAAGCCCACAATAACCATTTTCCACAAAAGGTTAACAAAGAAAATACCAAACCGTAGACGCAGGTTGAGAGAAGGTATAAAATTGTAAAAAGTTTGGTTATACCAATATCATAAGATATTAATCTTATTTAACGTTTATTCCTATTTAGGCTTTGGAAGTGTTTGACGCACACCCACGCTCTCCAATAGCCTTCTCTCTTAAAAAAAGCAAAAAAATCAAATATAAAGAAAATATCAAACAATGAAAAGTCAAAAATAACAGTATGAACATATAAAGACAAAAATATAAAAATAGAAGCATATGTATACCAAAGTGTAAAAAGGCGAATTGAAATCACAAAATAGGAAAGTCATATCAGCATTACAGTAATTTTGCTAAGACCATGAAGAAGTCACGACGATGTTACAAACTGGCAAAAAAATATCTAACCAATAAATGCATCCCTCAATTTCTGTAAACTTATTGTCAACAACCGATATCAATAACTACACGAATTCATTAAAATAGTACCAGAACTCATCACCAGTTGCCCCTGTTTACAAATCCTTATGTATAATAATCAAAACAGAATCAGTATAATCGCAACAAATAATAGAAACAAAAATACAGAAAAAAAACGCAGAAAATATATTATTAATAAATAGTAAAGTTAGATAGGTAATCAGAGAAGTAGTGCAAGACAGAAATAAGAAATCAAATCATGAAAAGAGATACGTAGAGAGAAGAAATCATAATAGGCAAACAGATAAGTAAGAAAAAATGTCAAAAGTAGAAATCAAATTGAAAGTAAAGTGCAAAGAACTCATAAGTTAAGAAAATAAATTTGTATTAATAAAATTACAAAAAAAAGTAAGTCTGAAATTTATACCAAAAATAAAATAAAAAGTGAAATTGATATCTAGTGAAGAAAAAGAAGTTTAGAGTTAAAAATATGTATTTTAAGCCTATATAAGTTATATTAAAAAATGAAAAAGTAAGAGTAAGCAGTTAGTAAAATAGTTGACAGAAGCAAGTAAAAGAAAAAGAAGTGCAAATTGTAAATTACATTTAACAACAACAATACTATCTATCTATCTATCTATCTATCTATCTATCTATCTATATATATAAAAGTGAAACTCTGTGTGTGTGTGTGTGTGTGTGTGTGTGTGTGTGTTAGCTATAGACTCCGAAACTGTAAAACCGATCGGGCTCAAACTTTGGTAAGTTGTTGTACACATACCAGGGAGTGTTTATGGGTGAAAAAAGTGGGCGGAGCCACGCCCATAAAAAATTAGTTATCATTTTAAGCTACTTGCACTTGACCGATTTTTCTGAAACTTTGCACACATATCGAGCTGTCATGACTAAATAATTTCGTGATAAAAAAAGTGGGCGCGGCCACGCCCCTAAAAAAGTTTTAATTTTGAGGTACTTCCACTGGACCGATTTTTCTGAAACTTTGCACACATATTGAGCTGTCATGGCTTTATAATTTCGTGATTGAAAAAGTAGGCGGGGCCACGCCCATAAAAAATTAGTTATCAGTTTTAGCTACTTGCACTGGACCGAAATTTCTGAAACTTTGCCAACATACTGAGCTGTCATGACTTTACACTTTCGTCATTAGAAAAGTAAAGCGGGCAGTGCCACGCCCATTAAAAAAAAGGTATCATTTTGAGGTACTTGCACTAGACCGATTTTTCTGAAACTTTGCACACATATTGAGTTGTCATGACTATACAGTTTCGTATTTAGAAAAGTGGGCAGTGCCACGCCCATAAAAAAAGGTATCATTTTGAGGTACTTACACTGGACCGATTTTTCTGAAACTTTGCACACTTATTGAGCTGTCATGACTATACAGTTTCGTAATTAGAAAAGTGGGCAGTGCCACTCTCATAAAGAAAAAGTTATAGTTTTTAGCCTAGCACTTGATATTCGATTAAAATTTAGAATGCGATTCAAATTCATGAAGGGGCGTAGCAACGCGTGCCGGGATTGGCTAGTATATTTAAATAATATAAAAACTAATCACAGTAATACCTAACACTAAACCTATGATAGAGAAAACAAATTAAACAACACCAAAGACAATTTCAACTAATCATCTTAATAAAAAAATTTTGTTGGAGCATGCGCGAAACAAAAGAAGAAGACAAATTGTTGTACTTGACACTGATTTTTTTTGTTTTGTTTTGATAATAATAAAACTTAACTAATTCACAATTACTTCTATTTTTGTTACGTCTTTCTTTTGCTCGGTCAGATTTAACGAAATAAATATTAACCTTTGGGTGAACCAAAATTACAATTTTTTTTTAAATTGCTCTAGAATTTCGTTTTTTAAAAAATTGTTTTTTTTTCTAAAGAAAAAAAATAGAATAACGTGTAAGATATTTTAATTAAATTAATAACATTAATTTAATTAAATGCAAATGTTAGATAAAAATAATTTGTGTTTTTTGAGATTATCTTTTAGTATTTCGGTCTATGTAAATCTTAATAATATTTAAGTATATAAATTTTAACAGAACAAATATGATAATTATTGAATTATATTTATTACTATACACTTATTATATTTTTGGTTGAAATAAAAAGGAATTAATTGTTATTAATAATGAATTGGTAAATACATCAACCACGTCTGTTTCAATCATGTAATACAATGTTAGAGTAACGTAATTGTGGGATTCTAGAAAATAGTTCTCTTGTACGCCACTAGAATCAAGGTAGGGAGGGTTACGAGGCGAAGGTTCCCCTTAACATCTGGGATACCTATTTAAAAATGGTAAGTTGATCAATACACTTTGTTTAGCTTCATATGTCATACATAATCACAAAGGGGCTTAGTTTTTTTTAAATTTGTGATTATACTAGTCCACTGTAAGTTTAACGTAAAGTATTTTTTTAGGGAGTCTATAATAAGACTATGTAAAGAATGGAGATTAGGCTTAAAGAGGACACGAACTCCCCCAATCCCGACTGATCGCTAGCGATGTAATGGCTCCCGCCGTCCTCTTTTCCCTATCACTTAAGGGGAATTCTACCACCATTGTTTGTTTAAGTATCGAATTAGCAATTAGGCTGAATTGTACATTACATACGGGAATATATATATATATTACGTACAGAAAATGGCGTGTCATAAGACAAATAGTGTTACTATAATAACTGTCTCTTTACCTAAAGGAATAAAGACACACATACTCATATTCAGTCGCCCATTTCATGGGGCCCAAGCTATAATGATACTCTTACTCACACATACCGCTCGTTACATAGGAATGGCGCTCCTATACATAGGAATGGCGCCCAACGTAGGCCGAAGCTTACCATGCAATTTTTCTTCGTAGGAATTATTATTGTGGGAATATTTCGGTTCTAAATTTTGTTAGTAGTTTGTAAAATTTCATTATAGGCTAAGTGTAGAATGAGTTAAGTGGATGCAGACATTTTGCTTTTGAATAAATGTACAAGTTCTCAGGAATTTTAGATACTTGATCGTTCGAGTAATCTAACCGCTTACTTTGATATGTTCTTTTCAGGGAAAGTGCGAACCTCTACTTAGTTCAATCTTCGCTTTTGCAAAGATTTCGTAATCAGTTAGTTTTAAAATCTTCTTGACTAAGTTATTAGCTGCTATGTTATATTAGGATTTATATTATATGGCACGTTGCTATTTAATATCCAATGTACATAGGAACTAATGTACAGAGTTGTAAGTTTTTTTTTTAACTAATTGAATATAATTCTTCCATAGATCTGTTTTTTTTCTCATGTATTGATCTTAAGTTAAAACCATTATATTACCCTAACAAAAGTGTTACTATGATCGAAACAGATGAAAAGTAAATATAAATAAAGAAAATTAAAAAAATAATAATTAAATAAAATTTATTTGAAATTTCCATAATTGATTTAAAATACAAAAATTAAAATGTTGAGTCACACACCTATTAAAAACTCAGAAGTACCTGTTGTTCAGTCACCTTCAGCGCAACTAACAGATCAAGATATAGTTTCTGTTGTGGAAAAATGTAGTATTTGCAACGAACCTAAAGACGGTAAAGTCGAATGTTTAGTAATTGTAAAATGTAATCATGCATTTCATCGTTCGTGTATAGAAAATTTTTTGTCCAATAATAACGAATGTCCTGTTTGTAATCTATCTTGTGAATTATCAGATTTGAAACGTGGCAAAAGAGCAAGCAACCTCGACTCATCATCGTGCCCAACAATCGAGCATCAACAGTGTCATTGAAAATTTGGACTATCGGATCGTGGTGTGCCGCCTAGGTTGGGGGGCCATTTGGCCGATAATTTGTTCCATACATAATTGAAGCATACAAATATTATCATTATAAAAATAAATGATAATAATTTCATAATAATTTTATTCAAAATCAACATAGTCCCTTAAAATTAAACCACCCATTATAACTTCGGTATGCTAGTAAAATGTTTTCGAAAATTTTGTCTTTCAATGAAAGTGGCCGTTAAAATACGCGTGTCAATAAAGTTTCTGCTAATAAACATAACTATGATATTTTAATATAGTCCTTTAGTATTCAAAAATCTTTATTCATAGAGAATTTACATGAATTTAAGAGGAAGAAAGTGAATTTAAGGTTAAATGGCCACAGGGTGATTTAAAATATACATTCTCTGCATTTTTCTAAAACGGGAAATTTATTAGTAAGATTTTGATTTTTAAACTTCTATAACATTTTGCTTTTAAAAGATTTTCAAACGAAATAAGTTTTGTATAATTTTAAAATTTGTTAGCCATTAGTACATGAAAATAAATTGTTTATAATGTTTAGAGATAATTTTTTTTTACTTAAGTCAAAATTTTCCTAAATTCCCATTTTTAATAGAGCATAACTTCAGGAGAACATAAGCATAAGTTGTTAGCATGCCATCTAGTAGTTGCTAGTAGAGTCATCTATCTTATCATCTTTATCTTACATTTAGTTACAGTACAATAAATGGCGCAGTGTAAGATGAATAAATGCTAATATATATGACTAATATATTTTTATAAAAATTTAAAGAAAAAAATGTGCGTTGCACATCTATTTTCCGTTATAACGAAGACTTTGACCAAAAAACCATGTTTGCAAAATTTCAGAATCGTACATATATACACTGTGCGGTATAAATTTTCGTACATTTGTATCTATAACTCTTTTCCTAATTCATAGATTTAAGCGATTTTCAGGGAAAAATATTCTTTTGACTCGATAAATATATATTCGAAGTTTCATGACTACGTTTATTCGTCTGGACACAATTCAAAAGTGAAAGTGGGCATTATAGAAGGCGTGTCAAAGTTGTTTTTGCTAATGAGTACAACTTAGGTGTTTCAATATAGTCCTTTATTATTCCAAAATCTTTATTAATAGAGAAATTATATGAATTTTAGGTAAAACGTTATATGGGAGGTGGGCGTAAAAGTGGGCGTGGCACCTTAATTTTTTTGCATAGTAATGAAATTGCATTGGGGGATAGACGTAGCAAAATTTATCATCATACCTCTAATTTTAGCGGTTTTATGAGCTTTTAAATTTCATTAACGGTAGATAACGTGAAAAGTGGGCGTTATAGTAGGCGTGTCAAAGTTATTTTTGCGAATGAGTACAACTGAGGTGTTTCAGTATAGGCCTTTATTATTCCAAAATCTTTATTAATAGAGAAATTATATGAATTTTAGTTAAAACGTTATATGGGAGGTGGGCGTAAAAGTGGGCGTGGCACATTGATTTGCCGTTACAAGAAAGCGTGTCACCAAAAAGCAAAGTGTGCAAAATTTCAGAGTCGTACATCCAATTTTGTTGCTTTTATGACGTTTTTGTTTTTAAATACATATACCGAAAAATACACTGTGCGGTATAAATTTTCGTACATTTTGATCGATAACTCCTCTCCTAAGGCATAGATTGAGACAATTTTCGGGAGAAAATATTGTCTTTACTCAGGAAATATATATTCGAAGTTTTAGGACTCTACGTTAAGGCGTTTGGACACAATTCCATTTTATTCGATGTTCGAAGGACACGGTTTTTTCGACCTACTCTTGCTTTTCGAGCTATAACTCTCTTCCTAATATTCCGATTTAGCCCATTTTCAATACCAAACAAACCTTGTCTATAAGAAAGATTCTGGCAAAATTTGAGCCCCCTAGCTTTTTCGGTGCGACCTCTATCGTGCTTTCAACAGACGGACAGACGGACGGACATAGCTAGATCGTCATCAAATCAAACCCTGATTCAGAATATATATACTTTATGGGGTCTAAAATTGATATTTCGATGTGTTACAAACGGAATGACAAAATGAATATACCCCCACCATTTTTTTGGTGGCGGGTATAAAAACTATTTCCTACTACTACTCACATTGGTAAAGGTTTAATGAATATAAATCTAAACAAACCAAACTATATATACTGGGATAATCAAAATGAAATAGTAGATCGATTAAGACTTCTAATAGCATCACAACATGCTGGTAACAATAATCACACTAATGAAATAATATCAATAATTGAAGAATTGAGATAAGCAAATATAATTGATTAATAAAAGGAAAAAAAAGTACCGTGGACAAATTTGGTCATTATAATAATCAAAATTTTAATAGCGAAATAAGAAAGAAAAATTTTTTTTAAAAATTTTTGGGTTATACGTTGGATGACGGTAACATAGACATCGAGAATAAAAGAATCAAAAATGTTGCAAGTCCTTTGGAGGAGAAGGAGGAGATGTCGTCAATAAATTATTTCTAATATCTTACATGAATCAAGCGGAAAACCAAATAAATAATTATTTAAGTTAGGAAATCAATGTAATTCATGAAAAAGTTATACAATTTAAAGTAATACTCGATGAGCAAATAAAAAGTTGTATTGATAAAATTAATAAAATTGAAAATCTGACGTTCTCGTCAGTAGCTATAAGTGTTCCAATAGATAACAAATCAACTAAAAAAATAATCTAAGATATAAATAGACAGTAAAAAAAAAAAAAGTAAAAAAATTATTTCAAAAAGAAATTTAGTAAATTAACTTCATTCTCAAGCACGAAAGAATTTCTTAAGGCGAAGGGTTATTACAAAGGGTATAGACGATCTCTGGCAAGCTGATTTGGTTGAAATGGGTAATTATTCAGCTAGCAACAATGGATATAAATATATGTTAACAGTCATTGATATATTCTCAAAATATGCTTGGGTTGAATCAATTAAATCAAAAACTGCAATTAAATCAAAACTGCAAACTGAAGTTGCAAAAGCCTTTCAAAAAATATTTAATTTGGGGCGTAAACCTAAGAATTTACAGACAGATGACGGTAAAGAATTTTTCAATAAGGAGTTCAGAGTGCTAATGCGAAAATATTCAATTAATCATTACTCTACATACAGTGTAATGAAAGCTTCAATTGTTGAACGCTTTAATAGAACATTAAAGGGTATGATGTGGAAAGAGTTTAGTAACAACGGAAGCTATAAATGGATTCATATTTATAAGAGCTTAGTTAAAAAATATAATAATAAAAAACATAGAACAATAAAAATGGCACCGGTTCACGTTACAGCTAAAAATGAAAAACATCTGTTGAATACTGTATACAATAATATTAAAATCTTTAAACCATCACGTTTCAAAGTTGGAGATCATGTTCGAATTAGTAAATATAAACATATTTTTGAAAAGGGGTATACTCCCAACTGGACAACAGAAATATTTAAAATACGATCAATACAAAATACTTATCCCGTCACATTTATATTGGAAGACTATCAAGGAAGTGAAATAAAAGGGGGATTTTATAAGGAGGAGATACTTTACACACGTTATCCCAATACATTTTTGGTAGAAAAAGTATTGAAAACTAAAGGAAATAAAGCGTTTGTTAAGTGGTTGGGTTTCTCAAATCAACATAATTCTTTGATAAGTAAAACTGATATATTGTAAAATTAAAAATAATAATTCATAAATAAAGAAAATAAATAATTTAAAAATTATTAAAGCATTTTTCATTAATAGTTGAGATGTCAATATGTCAATAACATTAGCATTAAGCGGAAAGTCTTCAATTTTAACAGCAAATTATTTTCCACCAATACATCATAGCGATGAATATGAATGTTCTCTAATAGATTTTCATTCATATAATTCCGTTCCCAATGTATACTTTGATAATAATCTATTTCATATAGGAGATAAAGTAATTGAAATTCCTATAGGTTCTTATGAGTTACAAGATATTGCTGACTATATTACTACAGAATATAAAGCACAGGAATTTAGTAAATCAGTTATAATTGAAGCTAATAACAATACTTTACAAGTTGAAATAACCTCATCACACGACAAAATTTTCTTTGATCAGAATCGATCTATTGGTAGTTTATTTGGATTCGATAGAACAACGTTGAATTCTGGTGTAAAACATTTTTCAAATCAGCCAGTAAATATTTTAAAAGTTAATGCCATACAAATTCAATGTAATATAATAACGGGGACATATATGAATAACTCTCCAGCACATATACTTCATGAGTTCGCACTGGATGTCCCTCCAGGTTATAAATTAGATGTAATCCCTAGTAATCTAATTTATTTGCCAGTAAACGTCAAAGAAATAACACATCTTACCATTTGGATTGTTGATCAAGAAGGTCGTTTAATAAATTTCAGAGGCGAAGAAATAACGCTAAGATTACATCTGAGACCAAATAAGATATGATAATTTATAATAAAAACATACACAATAAAATAAAAAGGAACACTTCTACAAAAACTATTAAATCTACAAGACCAAAGCTAACTGAACAAAATAAAGAGTTTTTAAAATCACTTAAGTTAAAAGTACAAAAGAATGTCTGATATACTCAATGTTGTAGAGAAACCGTTTTCGGATAAAAACATAACTATAAAAGATTACCACAGTTATTTACCCTATATACAGTCATATAAAAATAATGATGAAATTCGAATTACACTACAAAATCAAGACTTGTATGTTCTTCCCTCAGAAAGCTACTTATATATAGAAGGAAATATAAAAAATGAAAAGGGTGAAGAATCTAAAAATGGTCGATTAAGAAATAATTGTGTAGCGTACTTATTTGATGAAATACGTTATGAGATCAATGGTGTTGAAATTGATCGAACTCGATACTTGGGAAGGTCCAGTACACTCAAGAATTATATTTCATTAAATGAATTTGAAAGTAATATGATGAGAAATGCTGGATGGTCTATATCTGAAGACTTATCTATACAAACATTTAATTTTTACATCCCTCTAAAGCTTTTAATGGGATTTGCAGAGGATTTTAATAAAATAATATTAAATAGTAAACACGAACTTATTCTTTTACGAAGTTCAACTGATGAGAATGTATATTACTCAACAGATGCCAACGAAAAACTTCAGTTGACAGTTACAAATATAACATGGAGAATTCCACATGTTCAGCTATCATATTCTTGAAAAATACAAATAATGAAGATTATTAAGGATGGAACTTCTTTACCTATTGCATTCCGCAGTTGGGACTGTTATTTAAATCCTAAATTTTCTGGTGGAATAAATCATCATTGGAATGTTAAAATGTCAATCAATAGAGAAAGACCACGATTTTTAATATTCGTTTTAGAAAATAAAAACAAGTATATTCATTCTAATTTAAAAAATATTAAAGTGCACTTGAATTCAGATGTCTATCCCTATGACGATTTAAATTTAAAGTTTGAGGGAAATCGATATGCAGTTTTATATGATATGTATGCAAAATTTCAACAAAATTACTACATGAGGGATGCACAACCACTTCTTTCTTGTGAAAAATTTAAAAATAATCCAATTGCTGTAATTGATGTTAGTCACCAAAATGAGATGATTAAAAGTGGACCAATTGATGTTAAAATTGAGTTTGAAACCGGTAGTCCAATTCCTACAAATACAAATGCTTATTGTTTAATCCTATATGACCGTTTGATGGAATACACCCCTTTAACTGGAATTGTTAGAAAAGTTATATAAATTTATTCTGTAATACTTACCTTTCTCTAATTTATTTAAAACGAAAGATGAAATAAAAACAAAAAAAATATATATTTATAAAATTGGTTTTTATTATTATAATTTACAAGAGGAATTTAAATTTATAAATTTCTTAGGTAATTAAGACAATTCAAAAAATTTTTATATATTTAACAATGCTTTTTTTTTAATTTTAAATTAATATTCTATTTCCATTAAATATTCATCCAAACCGTCATCAACATTTATAAATTTATCAATGTAGTTGTTATCTATATATTCTATTTCATTATTATCTATTGAAGAGTTTTCTATAGCGTTATTTCGTAAAGCTATTTCTTTGTAATGACCCCAAGCTAGAGTATTAACATTATTATTACATATAAATCTCTTATTATCTAAATAACTTAAAGATATCTTATTTATAAGGGACGTATATATAGTATGCAATTTTGATTTAAAAATATACATTTTTCCATAATAAATATGTTTATTATATAAGCAATTTTTATAATCTGAAAGACTTAGATTTTTAGTAACACAACTTTTGACACCCTTAGCTTTTTTAGTTTCTTCCATGTTATCCGTTTTAAATGAGTACATTTTTGCTCTCAATCCTACAAATTCTTTCATAATTTTACCCATGTTTTCATCCTTCATCATCCCTAAAACTTTCTTATTCTTTTGCGGAATACCAAATTGATTAGCTAGTTCATAATCTGAGGTGTCAAATCTTATATCAATGTCATTAATTATATCTTTGTAGAAATCTTCTGTTTCTATGCTATAAATAAATGAATCGGTGTCCATATAATTTAGTTCGAGTTTACTTTCATATTTGGGTAACATATAATCATAATGAAAATCATACATCTTCCATTTTGATAACTCCAAGATTACAAAACCCAGTTAAATTGGCTTATTATATAATGAGTAACTTTTGTTTAGCTCAACTGCAATCATGTTTTCATCAAAAATACTTAAAGAATTAAATTCGGGTTTTGCAATGAGAGCACGTGCTCCAAGACTTTTGCCCACACTTTCCCATTTATTTACAATCTTAACATCTTTACCTTTGTCTACATTTTCCATAGCTTTACCATATACTGCATTATTGAGTAATTTAAAGAAATTTTTTTCAAACGTGTTTTTTGTGTTTGTTCTATGTAAATTGTTTAATGCAATATATTTCTTCAACCAAGCTGATTGACTAAATTTTAGTATTCTATGTATCTTTTCTAGTTTCAAACCATGTTTTAAACATTGTTGCAAGTTTTTATAGTATATTATATACTGACGCTTGTCATTTAAATCTACGATTAGCTTTTTTTCCTTAGATTCTGGAGGAGCTTTGTTTTCACAACAAAATGGAAGACTATTATGACTATCATGAATTTCACTTGGATATTTCAAGTCAACTTCTAATATATAAACAGTGTTTGAGTTATCTGGAATTAAATCTAAAGAGAAACTTTCAATGTCATCTATCCACGCAAAATTCCCCTCTGGTAAAGCTTCTGACATTGCCCAACCATATAAATTATTTGCATCCATATACATTAAGTACTTGGATGGCATTTCACTACTATAATTTTCTAAATATTTATTATTGGCTACAGAATGTCTTTGCGAACATTGAACTATGCCTCCTCTGATTCCACTTTGAAGAAATGTAATCATATCTATGTCAGTTAATAAATCTAATTTAATGTCTGTTATTTTTAAAATAGCATCCCATGAAAGACCTGGTGCTGTATAATAATGACATGGATCTAGATTATAAATATTTTTGCAAACCTGAACAGTTTCGCAGAACAGCTAAACTGCTTCTTATAACAGCTTCTCTAAAACAGCTCCTTATAACAGTTAAAACAGCTAAACAGCTCCCTAAAGCAGCTAAACAGCTCCCTAGAACAGCTAAACAGCTCCGTGAAAACAGCTAAACAGCTCCTTAAAACAGCTAAACAGCTCTTTAAAAAAGCTAAACAGCTCCCTAGAACAGCTAAACAGCTCCTTAAAATAGCTAAACAGCTCCCTAGAACAGCTAAACAGCTCCTTAAAATAGCTAAACAGCTCCCTAGAACAGCTAAACAGCTCCTTAAAACAGCTAAACAGCTCCTTAAAACAGCTAAACAGCTCTTTAAAACAGCTAAACAGCTCTTTAAAACAGCTAAACAGCTCTCTAGAACAGCTAAACAGCTCCGTGAAAACAGCTAAACAGCTCCCTAGAATAGCTTAACAGCTCCCTAGAACAGCTAAACAGCTCCATGAAACAGCTTTGCAGTATACAAAATTATTAAGAAGAATATATATGTATTCAGTTTGGATAGCTGAATATTTACAATTGAACTTGGATGAATATATCAAAACCTTTTCTATAACGTCCATTATGAATTTCATCATCTTTACTTATTACTAGAAATCCATGTTTTTCTTTCCAACATTCTTTGCATATTTTAGAAAACATGTCAAGACTCATATCATTTCCAACGTGATCATTATAAATATGCTTTAAATTTAAATCATCTTGTTTAAACATTATTATGAAATTTGCATTATCACGTATTAAATGTTTTGGAATGTGTGTATACGTTTGACATAAGTAGAAGGAATCAATATTATTATGTCTCCCCATACAAAAGTATGATCTAATATTATTTTGTTTTTCGCAAGCAACATCATCAAATATCATTATTGAATTTGACTTAGCTTCTTGAGGTGGCACGACATATTCATTTTCTGAAAAAGTATATAGTCCCATACCCTTTACAGATGAAATTAATTTTCTAAGATATTGATATTTTGGTTGATGTAGGGATTTTGAGTATAAATATATATTTTTAAATTTTATTCCATTAGGGCTTTCAATTAAACTAAGCATTACATTTGTTTTTCCACAATTAGACGGTCCAACTATAAGTGCTCTTATTGAGTTTGGCAACAAACAGCTGTGTTTAGTTCCGTTTTTCCTTTCTTGGAAATCTAAATTTTTTACTATAATATTTTTATGTTGTCTTATTAAACGCATTTTTATGACTGAGTGTATATATGTGTACACACGAATATGTAATTAATTTCAAAATTTTTTTATTTGTATTTTTTCTATGTACAAACCATTATTGCAGTATATAAATGATTGTATATGTAAATAATAAATTTAGTGGAAAAACTTCCGTGCACGGAAAAGGACTATTTAATAAATTAATTAATTCACTACCAGTAGAACTTCATCTACCCGGTTATCAGTACTGTGGACCTGGAACAAAACTGGAAAAGCGTTTAGAAAGAGGAGATAAGGGAATTAATCCCCTGGATGCAGCTTGCCGAGTTCATGATATTGCTTATTCTCAGAATACTGATATTAATAAAAGACATCAAGCAGATAAAGAACTAGCAGATAAAGCTTGGGAAAGAGTTAAAGCTAGAGATAGTACAGTTGGAGAAAAACTAAACGCATTCTTTGTTAGTAACGCAATGAAAGCTAAAGTAAAATTTGGTATGGGTGTTAAACGCAATAAGAAAAGCCCCTATAAGCGAAATATTTTTAATAGTGCAATTAAAACAGCAAATGTTGTCTTAAAAAAACAAAAACCTCAAGATGTTAAAAATGCTATTAAAACTGCGCGAAAAGTAATTAAAAATTCATTTCGTGGAAGGAAATCAGAAATTAAAATTCCAAGAATCATTAAAGTTCAAAAGTTGGCGGCTTCCTACCTATTGTTCCAATACTTACTGCACTCGGAACATTGGGTGCATTAGCTTCTGGTGGATCATCAGTTGTTAAAGCCATAGCAACAGCTAAAAATGGTAGACAGCAACTTGAAGAGAGCAAGCGTCATAACAGAACATTAGAGGCAATAGCAATGGGTCAAGGTTTATATCTGAAACCACATAAAAATGGATATGGAATTTTTTATAATAATGTATCAAAAAACTAATAAAACAGCTACCCAACAGACCTCTCACAGACATAGATTTAAAAGTATTTGGAAAGAATTATATTCCCAATTTTAGAGGAGTATATATGAGAGATAAACTTCCTAGATGTCCACGACGAAAAGAGTGCGGAATTATCAATTTGGACAATAATAAAGGACAAGGCACACATTGGGTAGCCTACTACAAAGATAACAAAAATATTGAATATTTTGATAGTTTTGGTAATCTTCGACCTCCGTTAGAAGTAGTAAAATATTTAGGAACTAATACTAAATACAACTATAAAAGATATCAAAAAACTAATGCTTTTAATTGTGGCCATTTATGCTTAAAATTTTTAACTAATTTTCAAATAAAGAAATAATAAAAAACATCCATAATTTTGTTTATTTTATTTTTTATTTTAATTATTAAAATAAGTAATAGTATTTTTTTTCATGTTAAAACTAAATTTTCCCTTTCTAGTAAAAGAGCATTTTTTAATGCACAAATTCCATAACTGTGGTGATTACAATAGATGTGGTCAGAGTACTTCAGTTCCATTTGTTTAAAGTTACCACAAGCATGATCTTCAATATTAAAAACCGTTTGCTGTAAAATTTTCTCCAACCATTTCCTTTTTTCATCACCTTTGACATATATATTAGAGTATTTAGTATTTGCTTTTAAAAATTTATATACACTATCAAAAGTCAGTAGTCCATCATTCCAATTCAAGTGGTGATAATTTTTCATTAGCCAATGTGCTTCTTTTTGTTTCTTTGCTGACAAACAATTAAAGTCGTATGGAGGTTTTATAATAAAATTAAAATATTCAATTTTATTGAATACAACTGCAATTTCTTTTGCAATAAAATTATTTGAATTAGATTTAAAGCCTTGCAAGTCGATGAATACAATACTGCGATGCATATTGAGCAATTTATAAAACTTTTCTAAATTATGATTTTAGGAATAAGTACTATGAGATTGTGTGTATAAGGATATAGTAAGCTGATGTGTTTTCTATAAGATTAATAGCACTTATACTTGAATAATTAAATTTTGATATTATTTTTCAATCTCTTAATTAGTCTTTGATATTTTTCTATTATCTTCACAACTTTTTCCTTTCTCATTTGGAAAAAGTAACAGCCACAAATACCAACTACGTCTCCATCGGAATCATTGTGAGGGCAAGGTTTATTGAATGCTTCAGTATTGGAATATTGTTTCTTAAATGTACGTAACAAATCTAAATCTTCTTCAAAGATTACATTTTCAAATTTATTCAGAAAATCATCAATAATATCCATCTTTCTAAATCAATATGTTGTTTAAGACTAAATAAATATCAATTTTACTTATGTTTTATATAGTTTTTATTTTATTTTTATTTATTTATATGCGGTAGTCATTAAAATTATAATAATCTTTCATGGTAGGCGCAGTCTTAATCTCCAGTCTATAGAATGTATTGTTGCCATCACTATTAACAGGAATTTTGGAAATTAAATACATCCCAGTAGATAAGTCTTCCACATCTTTATCAGTAAGTGCATTAAATTTTCTAGGTAAATAGAATATACTTGGTCCCAGTTCTAACATAATAACGTCTCCATACTTTGTGGTTGTTCTCTCAGCTCGAGTAATAAGATAATTTTCCCTAGCTATCATATTCTTAACACTTAGGATTTGCTTCGTATTTAGCTGATTGAATGTGGTTATTAAGTCCGTGTTGGTGTTCATCGTTGCAATTTTATTTATTTAATGTACATAAAAAGATATTTAACTGCCAATTTATAGAAAATTGTTTTAGTAATTTATTAAAATTTAAATTAATCTATTAATAATAGTAAAAAAATTACTCATTTTGACAAAATAATACTCATTTAAAACTCTTACTATAAAACTGTCTCTAAGAGAAAATTTAAAACAGAGAGAGAAAAAGGATATAAAAACAACAAATTTTTAGTTGAAATAAAAATGTATTTATTTTCTTCTTAATATTATTATATATATTATTATTATTCAATACTTAAATCTAAAATGGCTTGATCCCCGACAGAATCAAACCAAAATTCATCTTTATAGTCTGATAATATTTTATCACCTTCCTCATCATACAAAAATTCTAAGACTTCATTATTATAATATCCTAACTGATTATTTGGAATTTCATTTTCTACGCTATCTTCTAAACTTACATTAAAGTTACTTATATTATTATTATTAGTATTTTTATTAATATAATTTAATAATATATTTTCTAAACTATTATTAATATTGTTGTCCTCTTCGTCCAATGAAAATAGTATTGAACTCATCAGGGAATCTAGACGCAAACAATTTTCATGCTCCTCATCGATGAAAATAATAATGGGGCTTTCTGTTACTTCAAATTCCTTAGAATTCATCTTTTATATTAATGAATTTTCGATATTTTGCTACTTTTTAAAAAAATTTAATGTGAATCTTGACTTCACTACACGTATAGAAATACTTATATAATGAACTAAGTAGTTTAAAATATATTGAATTTATATATAAAAACGCATCATTAGAGGAATATCTCAATCGTAAAACAATGGTAACACTTTTTAATTAGCGTAAAACAATGGTAACACTTTTAAACACACACACACACACACAGCTTTAAAATTGTATCAGAACAGCATTATTAAAAAAATAACGTAAACATAATTTTGTTTTGTTTTGTAAGCATATCTGCCTTTATTTCAATCTAACTGCCTGTCCGTCTGTGAACCTACATGCATGTATATAATAAACACACACACATACACAAATACACATTTTTCGTACTTGAAATTTTATAGTGAGATTTTTAATGTAAACACTTGATTGACTTAGAAAATAAACACACGCACATTTTTCGTACTTGAAATTTTATAGTGAGATTTTTAATGTAAACACTTGTTTGACTTAGAAAATAAACACACGCACATTTTTCGTACTTGAAATTTTATAGTGAGAATTTTAATGTAAACACTTGCAGAATTAGACGATCACAAATTCAAACCAAAAAAAAAATCAGAACAAACTTTAAATAACAAAAAACGGAAAAGGGCAAGAATTTATGTTTGTGTGTCTGTATTTTAATCTATCTGTCTGTCCGTTTGTGAACCTACATGCATGTATTCAATTTGTTTACAATTAATTTTTTTTTTTTGTCTATAAACAAAAAAATATTTTGATCAAACCAAAAACGGTCAAGAATTTATGTATATCTTTTCCCATATCTGCCTGTCCGTCTGTGACATATATAATAAACACACACACCCACATTTTCATATTTAAAATGTCGTGGTGACAATTTTAGTTAAAATAAAAAAAATTTTAACAATTTGATTTTTTTATTGCATAGACCTAAAAAAATTAAAGTTGAGATAAACAAACCAATAACAAAATGCATATCAACCAAAATAAAAAAAAATTCATCCTTATGGAAATTACCATTGGGATGAAAATTTAAAAACAAAAGTTCATCCGTATGAGTAAATTGGACATACAATAAAAAAAATAAACTTGAGACAAACAAACCAATAACAAAATGCATATCAATAAAAATAAAAATTCATCCTTATGGAAATTACCATTGGGATGAAAATTTTTAATTATTTACAAAAATTCATCTCTATGGAGAATTCCCATTGGGATGAAAATTTATATTGGGATGAATATTTAAATGTCAACCTGTGTACTTACAACAATTTAGCCTAAATCACAAACCAGTTATTTTTAAAACATTCTAAAAGTATGCTACAAAGTGTAAGTTATCACAAATCAAATTCTCCATCTAGTGAATTTTAATATCTGAGTCGCCCTCTATATTTAAAATAATTTATACTCATATAATACGACAATTTCATCAGCACCGTTTAGCGAAGACAGAAACCTAAATGAATATTATCATTCACATATGGCAATACCGTTTAGCGAAGGCATACACCTAACGATATTATAATTTACATATGGCAACACCGTTTAGCGAAGACATAAACATACATTTGTTTATTTATATATGGCAACACTGTTTAGCGAAGACATAAACCAAAATTTGTTTAATTTGCATATGGCAACACTGTTTAGCCAGAACTGTCATATTATATCTACTATTTTGATTTACTTTTCTTATAAAATGCATATTCATCGAATTGAGTTTTAATTTCTTCAAAATAATCTCATGTTCATACCACAAAAACCTTTCTTCATTCAAGAAGTCATGTAAAATTTTCGAATAAAACTGATTATTCATTATTTTTCTTATTTTAATTTTTTTTAAACATAAATAGTTAAATAAAACTTCTTAACACATCAACAACAAAGTTTATATTAAGTAGTAGTAAATGTATTTAATCATATTAGTTAATTTGTAATATTTCCATATCCAAATCATGTATATAATCTTGAATGTTGATTAATGTAATATCGGATCGGTATGTAGTATCATCCTCAGAAACCGTGTCAATTTCACCATTACTTAAAATTCTCTCGTATTCAACTTGACGGTATTCGAAACATGAAATATTTAATCGACGTTTCAAGTAATTGCTGTCATATGTACAACGGATTCTCAATTTTATATTATCTTTGTATTGAAGTTGAAAATGTCTATAAAATGGAGACGAACTTTCAATTATTCCCGCAATATTTTTTTCTTTTTTTACTAAATCTTGCCTAAATGTTTCAATAGCTTGTTCAACAGTAAAAGATTGATTTATAGGTGGTGGAGAGTCTTCTTGTTCTTCGTTTGATTTATATTCTGTTTTTGCTGTTGACTCGTTGCTTTTATTTAAATCATTATTAAACTTTAAAAGTTTGAAATTTAGTTGTATGCTCACAGTATCATTATTTGGTAATTGTATTGCAAATTCTGTATTTTTAAGTTAATTTTCACTCAAATCAATAGGTAATGAAGCTGGAAACACTTGTATGATATATATATATATATGATATATATGAAAACAATGTGATAAAAATATTTTTCATTTTAGTTTTTCTTTTTAAAAGATATGTTCTTAAGTTAGCGATATATTTTTGAATGAGATGATAAGAATTGTTTCTCATATTTATATACTAATTTAATAATCTTCATATTGAAATGAGTCATCATCATCATCGCTAGCACCACCAGCTGCTTTCTTAACTTTACTATTATTAACCATTTTTTGAGGGAGAGGAGGTTTTTGGGGGAGGGGAGGTTTTTGCTGATTTTTATTCAATAAGCGGATACCAGTTTTACCATTATAAGATTTGGTTGGATCACTAAAAACATGTTCATCTATTTCACTATAAACACATGATGGTTTGTATGAGTATACATTTATATCTTTAAAACCACCCTCATAGACTGTTCCAACTAGTGATATCATACCACCAATAACCTCAATTTTTATATGTTGATTGTGACTAAATTGAAATATTGGAATATTTGTTGGCATTTGTTGTCCTCTATTAAGAGAAAAAATTTGCGTTCTAGTCCCTCCTTCTGCGGTTAGAAACACCTGCATCATCATATCCAAAACTATTGCATTTATTATTTGAAAAGTTTTCCACTGTACATGACAAGTACAATATTTATCACCAGTTTTTAAAAATTGACCCAATACATATTCATCAAAGTTTTTAATTTAACTGAATCTCTTTATATATATATACGTATACTTAACCGCAATTGATAAGAAGTTATTGAAATATCTAAAAACGTCTTATACTATCAATTATTGAATATAAAGAATCAGTTTGAAAGTTCGTTTTACGGTGAAAAGTTGAAAGCAAAAAAAAAAAAAAATGAGGGCAAGCTTAAGAAAATTGTTTCAAAATCCTAATATTACATACTTACCTTTAAAGGATATGGAAGAAAATACTATATATGAAATCAACAAGATAGATCGAGTAGATACAAAATATGGTGAAAGTATAAGATGTCTTCTTAATAAAGAATATTACATTTATTTACCTAAACGATTTCTGATTATTACTAAAAATCAGATGGATTATCTAAACACAACTCCACACATTTTAAAGAAAGTTAAAGAAATGAAGGGATTATATACTCTAATCGTTAAAAAGAAGAAGCAATATGTATTCTACAACAACTTGTATGACAGTACTGAAGATGATGATGATCATGATGATGAAATAGAAAACACATTTTAAATAAACCTCGAAACAGAAACTTTTTAAAATTATAAAAACATATATATCAATAAAACAACAAACTCTAAAATTTCTCACGTATTTGATAAATTAGGAACTTTATAAAAATAAAAAACCGCAACGGAAGCTTTTTAAAATTAAAACCTCTCAACATTAAAATTTCTATCACATTTTCATGTTTAGAAACAAAATTACATTTTTGAATTTTGTATAAAAACCCCTCTAGTTTTACTTTAAGTGTTATTCAAGTTAAGTAAATCACAAAAGATGGAAACGCATTTAAAAACAATATATAAAATATGTCAAAATAAAACCATTCTCCCTATAAATGAGATGGTTTTTAATCACAATTATCAAATAACGAAGATGGAGCGTGTACAGACACGCTTTGGGACGAAAATTCGTTGTTTGGTGCAAAGCAATCAATATAAGTATATACCTACCCAGTATATTTAATGATACAATAGATGATGATATTATTGCGGAATTTGACCGCAATACCTACTACCTTTTCAAAGATAGGAAAGGAAGCAGTGAGTTAAATTACGAATTAACTATAAATGCGGAAACAACAGGTAATTTTTGGTAAACTAGTTTTTATTTATTATTAAATCTAATAATTAATTATTATCGTCTTAGCTCAAGATACACCAAAGAAGTAAATTGAATATTGGATGTCATTGAAGCCAACGACAAACGGAAGCCGAAATTATTTACTTTGAATGATAAAGCTGTTATTATGTTAATAATAATAATAATATAGTATAACATATTTACTTAATTAATAATGTGGTTACAATTTTAATTTAAGCATTTGTTTGTTCATTTTTTATTATTATTTATACACTTGACCGCAACTTTTTATTAAAGTTTTATTTTAGTAAGAATATAAAGTATATAAGAACATTTGTTAATGA
Organism: Phyto melanocephala; assembly: GCA_941918925.1. NCBI lineage: Eukaryota > Metazoa > Arthropoda > Insecta > Diptera > Rhinophoridae > Phyto > Phyto melanocephala. The sequence continues at coordinate 68,386,452 of OW799233.1, forward strand.
GTTTTAATGAAACAATTGATTTTCATCATTCTGAGAAAACACGTCACACGTAAAAAAATAATCAAAACCGATTCCAGTGATTGAAAACTATTAAACAAGTATTCGTAAAACAGAAAATTATAATTTATATATAATTTAAAAACTGTTTAAAATTATATTTATATAAAAAGTTGAAACGGTATTTGATTTAATTAAAAACTACGTAAAAGCAAAATTCTAAAAAGTAATCTTTTAAACCGAAATTGTGAAATATTTAAATATTTATATAAACATCTTCATTAAGACCAGGTATGTTGTAGATATTAACAGCAAATCTATAATTTGTGTTTATTTAAATTTCAAATACTTTCAGCACATTACTTCCATTTCTGCTGTTATATCATGTACATCTGTGAAGTATGTGAAACGTCTTTCGTATCCAAATTTAATTTTAAGAGACATATTAATAATAAGCATATTAACCCAAAATCAAACAAAACAAAACTAAATTTAAAAAATGAAAAAATTGTTAAAGTTGAAAATATTGAAGAAACTCCATCGTGTAGCTATATACGATGTGAAACTTGTAAATCTATATATATAAAAGTGAAACTCTGTGTGTGTGTGTGTGTGTGTGTTAGCTCCGAAACTGTAAAACCGATCGGACTCAAACTTTGGCAAGTTGTTGTACACATACCAGGGAGTGTTTATGGGTGGAAAAAAGTGGGCGGGACCACGCCCATAAAAATAAGTTATCAGTTTTAGCTACTTGCACTTGACCGATTTTTCTGAAACTTTGCACACATATTGAGCTGTCATGACTTAATAATTTCGTGATAAGAAAAGTGGGCGGGGCCACGCCCCTAAAAAAGTTTTAATTTTGAGGTACTTGCACTGAACCGATTTTTCTGAAACTCTGCACACATACTAAGCTGTCATAACTATATAATTTCGTTATTAGAAAAGTGGGCAGGGCCACGCCCATAAAAAAAGGTTATAATTTTGAGGCACTTGCACCAGACCGATTTTTCTGAAACTTTGCACACATATCGAGCTGTCATGACTAAATAATTTCGTAATTAGAAAAATGGGCAGTGCCACGCCCATAAAAAAAAGGTATAATTTTGAGGTACTTTCACTGGTCCGATTCTTCTGAAACTTTGCACACATATTGAGCTGTAATGACTTTACAATTTCGTGATTAGAAAAGTGGGCAATGCCACGCCCATAAAAAAAATTATAATTTTTAGGTTTTTGCACTTGATATTTAATTAAAATTCAGAATGCATTTCGATTCATTAAGGGGCGTAGCAACGCGCGCCGGGTTTGGCTAGTTAAATATAAGAAAAGGTTTTTGGTCTCATCATTTGAGAACTAATGAACATAAAAAAAAATAATCGTTTGTTTATAAACAACGATATATATATAAGTAAAAATTTATTTACTAAGCGTATTCAAACTTTTGTATACGAAAATAAAAAGGTAGATGAGCTTTCATTAAACATTTTATTTTCGAATGCAAAAGAAAGTATTATAAATATTTTAAAAAATATGTTATTAGAACATCAAAATATAAAATTTAATATAGAACTTTTTGCAGAATATATAAAATTCTCAAAAACTAATGAAATTGAAGATGATGATAGCGCGCTAATTAGTGTGACATCTTTTTAAACGAAAATGGTAATAGTACAATTAGAACAAGATCCATCAGACATGTACGATAATCATAGTATAGAAATAGCAACCAAAATGGATGAATTTCAAGAGAGAGACAGTGGTTGGTCTCTAGTTTGTATCAATAAAATTGAAATAAACGTTAACAAGTATTGTCCTATAAAAGGTTCTAAATATTTAGAACTACCAATATTTATCAGAAATAAAAAAGCGTACATCAACATTAAAAATAATGATAATTATTGTTTTAAATGGGCTCTTATAGCTGCATTAGAAAAAAATCATTTAAATCCAAAATATTCACATTATAGTAATGTTATCACACAAAGCTTAATAACACTAACAAATGGAATAACAATTGATTTCACCAACTAACCTTTCCTCTATCTATTGCTGATATTAAGATATTTGAGAAATACAATTTAAATATAAGCGTGAATCTTTTTGGATGTGATGTGATAAAAAAAGAAATCGTTGGACCATATTATAAGACAACTGATGAAAAAATTAATCATATCAATTTACTATACATTCAAGATGATAAAAACGATGAATCACATTATGTTATGGATAAGAAACATAAGTCGTTTATTGAGCACGCAAGTTTCAAAACATCTATGTAGGTGGGTGCTAAATATTTTTGTAATTTTTGCTTACACTATTCAACCAGTGAACTCTTGTTATTAACCCTTTCGCGGACACTGACGTCTATAGACGTCAAAACAAAGTTTTCTCCAGGGACACGACGTATATACACGTCATAAAATGATTAGCTCATAGAATCATTACGATTCTACATTTCCAACAACAACCATGTTTATAGTATGTATTAATGTCTTTCACATACTATCATATGTGTGTAAACAGTGTTTTAGACAAAAAAAAGCACCAAAATGTGCAACTTATAAAAGTTGTAAAAAACAGTCATATTTTTTAATTCAGGGTTTCCCATATACGCATGACGTGTATAGCCGCCGTACTTGTATGAGAATTGCTTGATAATGTAAAAGTGTGTCTCTGTGGGAAGTCGCATAAAAATTAAGGGAACAAATTTTAAAACGTTTAAAATTAGTAATTTCAAGGTATGTTTTTTTATCGCAAAAATTATTAAATTTTTTTAGCAGTGAAATCAATTTATATTTTTAATATACAAAATATAATTTGTAAACTATTACTAAGCTGAAATTGTATTTTATTTAACGTTCAAAGCTTTTAAAAATGAGCTATGAAAGAAAAAAAGATGCCTTAGAGAAATTGTTTGCTGAAGTAGATTTGGATGAAAGCAGCTACTCCGAAACAGATTACGATTCTTCAAACCCATTTGCTGATGATGGCGAATTCTCAGGAGGAGACCCAAATTAAATCCCGGAAAAATTAAGATCAGAAACTTCTTCCAGTTCAAGTGATACAAATTTAGAATCTTTCGTACATGTTCATGACAACGACGAAAATATTTTGAATGCAAGCGATATAGATGATATTTGGAATTCGGATAGTGAAAGTATTCCAGATTTTTCGTTTGATAAAAGTCAATCAGGCCTAAAAATTACTTTACCCGTAAGTCCTAGTCCTTATGATGTCTTTATAAAATTTTAGACACCGGAAATTATTCAAACTTTTGATGAGTGCACCAACAAATATGGAAAGAGTTTGTTTGAAAACCTGGGAACAAGGACAAGAAGCTCTCGCTATAAATCTTTTGAAGACACAAATCAAAAGGAAATGGAAAAATTTTTAAGCTTGTGTCTTTTACAAGGACAAATAAAATTTCCATTAATACGTAAAATGTTTAGCTTGGATTCGTGATATTACCATCCAATAATATCATCTTTTATGTCTGGCAGAACATTTGAACAACTTTTGCGTTTTTTTAATTATGAAAGATATCGCTGTGAAACTGATAGGCTGTCTAAGGTATCGGTACTGTTAAACAAATTAGTTAGCAATTTTTCTAAGTCATACTACCCAGAGGAATCGTTATCCTTAGATGAGTCATTATTACTTTTCAAAGGGCGTCTTTTTTGTCATCAATATTAAAAATCAAAGCGGGCAAAATATGGAATAAAATTTTTTCAATTATGTACACCAGATGGATTTACTTTAAATATGGATTTATATAGAGGAAAGCATAATCAAGAATCTGACACAAATAAAAAAACACATTCTTTAGTGTTACGGTTAATAGTTCCCTATTTAAATAAAGGTCACCATTTATACATGGATAACTTTTATAACAGCTTTGATTTAAGCTTTGATCTAATCAAGTCAAAAACGCATTCCACTGAACGTTAAGATCTAATAGAAGATGAAATTCTTCTACTGTTGTTAAACAAAAAAAGAGGCTATACGTCCTTTTTGTCCTGGGTTGTGCTTTAAAGAGTGGCACACAAATAATACATAAATAAGTACTAAAATCCATTTAAACCATAGTTTCCTTTTTGTTTATGTAACTTTAAGCTTTTGAAAAACTGAATTTTATGAATTAATTTATTTTTACTCAAATAAAGTGTTTTATGTTCTAAAAACTAAAAATTTACTATGACGCGTATGAACGTCATGTGCGCCATTACATCACTCTTTGAGGCTAACTTTTGCCTTGACGTGTATATCCGTCTGACGTCTAGGAACGTCAGACTGCTTTTGTATCACATTTAAGACACAAGTAAACGCATGACGTTCATAACCGTCAAAAACAACACATTATTTTTTGCCATTATATAGTTTTTATTTTTAATTTCTAGCAGCTTGGTGTTTTCAGAATTTTCCTATCTTGCCTAATAACGGAGATACAGCAAGTGTCCCACGGAAAACTCTTCGCCAAAAATGGTGTCCGCGAAAGGGTTAAAACATAAACAAGAATGCAATAAAATTGTAACCAAAATGCCTACGGATGTTGATGATGACAATATATTGCAGTTCAAAAATTTTAAAAATCAATTAGATGTACCATTTGTTATTTTAAATGTATATTAAGTAAAATTAACAACAAAAATTCTAATAATGTTACAAGCATTCAAAAACATATACCTATAGCTTACAGCTACTACATAAAATCATCTTTTGATTCTAAACTGAATAAGCTTAGAAATTATACGGGTAACGATGTTGTTAAAGATTTTGTTCAAAATTTGATTGAGGATGCACGTTTTTTGTGTACAAACTTTCTAATGAAAGTAGTGCCAATGAATTCTCTACTACCCCATGAAGTTGAAAAACATTATAATACTAATGAGTGTCATATATGTAAACAAATTCTAGATGATGATAGATGTGCTGATCATTGTCATTTAACTGGTCAATATCGCGGGCCAGCTCATTGGAAATGTAATATTAATTATCAATTACCTAACTTTATTCCAATAATTTTTCATAACTTTTCAGGTTATGATTGTCATTTGTTTGTAAAGGCTCTAGCAGATTATCCGGGTAATATAGATGTTATACCACTTAATAAAGAATTGTATATATCTGTTAGAAAAAGAATTCAAATAACTGATAAATATAATTTAGAATTACGTTTTCTCGATTCTTTTAAATTTATGTTGGCTAGTTTAGATAAATTATCTAATTATTTACATAAAACTTTAAAACACTGAAATCAATATATTCAAATCATTTAGAATTTAATCTTTTGAAAAGAAAAGGTATATTTCCTTATGACTATATCGATTCAGTTGAAAAATTAAATGAAAATGTCTTACCTTCTCGTGAACAGTTTTTCTCTACATTAAATAATAAAGAATGTACTATTGCTGATTATGAGCACGCGTTAAGTGTTTGGTCTACATTTAACTGTCAATCTCTAAATGAGTATATGCTTTTATATCTAAAAACTGATGTACTTCTTTTAACTGATGTATTTGAAAATTTTCGTTCTGTTTGTAAATCAATATATCATCTTGATCCATGTCATTACTATACAACACCTGGTTTATCGTGGGATGCCATGTTAAAAATAACGAAAATTAAATTGGAATTATTCACCGATATAAATATGTATAATTTCATTAAAAAAGGAATAAGAGGTGTTATTGTTCAATGCACAACACGTCGAATTTTGATATTTCGAAAGTATCTGAAAACTCTGATTTTGGTTACATTTTAGAAGTTGATTTAGACTATCCTGAAGAACTACATGATAGTCATAATGATTTACCGTTTTGTGCTGAACTTAAAAGTCCATCAATAAAACATCATAATATAAAGAAACTAATTCCCGATTTAACTAACAAAAAATCATATATAATTCACTATCGAAATCTTCAACAGTGTATTAGAAATGGTTTAAATTAGCTAAAATTCATAGAATATTAAAATTTAAACAATCAACTTGGTTGAAACAGTATATCGATTTAAATACCTTTCATCGAACCAATGCCAAAAATGAGATTGAAAAAAATTTTTTTAAACTATTAAATAATGCGGTATACGGTAAAACTATGGAAACTGTTGAAAAACGTAAAAATGTAAAAATCGTTAATGCTTGGGAGAGTGAACACAACCGTTTGGGGGCACGAGCTCTTATAGCAAAACCTCATTTTCATAGTTCAACACATTTTAACGATAATATGATTGCAATTCAAATGAGTATGGATAGCGTAACATTTAATAAACCTATATATTTAGGGTTTTCAGTTCTAGAACTATCTAAATATAAAATGTATGACTTTCACTATCAGTATATGCAAACAAAGTTTAATGAAAATTTAAAATTGAATTATATGGATACTGATTCTTTAATTTACACAATAAGAACAAACGATTTTTATAAAGATATTTACAATGATCTTCATCTAAACTTTGATACATCAGACTATTCAATTAATAATGTTTTCAATTTCCCCTTGCAAAACAAAAAAGTCTTGGGAATGATGAAAGATGAGAATAATGGACATGTAATGTTAGAATTTATTGGACTTCGATCAAAAGTATATTCAATAGCTGTTGACGATAAAGAAGAAATCAAAAAAGCTAAAGGTGTAAAAAATCTGTTTTAAAAAAACTAACTATAAATGATTATCGTAACTGTTTGATAGATAAAACCATATATCACGATAAAATGTATATATTTAAATTTATACACAACACAACAAATATCAAAAGTTGTATTAAGTTATGATGATAATAAACGTTATATAAGAGAATATGGTATTAATACCTATGCTTGGGGACATTTCAAAATAAACAAAAATTGAAATTTTAATAAAGTCTAAACCATATAAAACAAAAAAAATATTTATTTATAATAAATATATACATATATATTAGAAACAGTTTTTGCTTTTTGCAAAAAAATAATTTACAATCACACACAACACTCGAATCAATCGTATTTTGTTTCAAAAAAAAAATCACCGAATCTGATTACACACAATTTTAAAACTTGTAGGTACATACCAAACACATTCATACATATCAATGAAAAAACCGCAACAGAACTTTTAACAACAGAACAACAATACAATAGGGTGGCACTTTATCATCGTTGTTAGTTTTCTCATACAAAATTAGTATACAAATCCTAACCAACCCCAGCCAAACCCCCGCCCAAACCCCGGCCAAACCCCGGCCAAACCCAGGCAAGCCAAGCCAAGTCGTGCCAGGCCAGTTGCCGAATCTCATTACTTACACACAATTTCAAAAACTTCCAGGTATATAAGTACCACCCTATGCTCCCTGCTCTTGTTTCCAGAACTCTCACCAATACCCTACTCATACAAACTTACATAATTGCATTTAATAAAAATCTATGTATCAATGTAAGACATTGTAAGAAATGTTTATTTTCTAAGTCAATCAAGAGTTTACATTAAAATTCTGACTATAAAATTTCAAGTATGAAAATGTGTGTGTGTATTTATTATATATGTCACAGACGGAGAGGCAGATAAAGGAAAAGATATACATAAATTCTTGACCGTTTTGGGTTTGATAAAATTTTTTTTTGTTTATTAACAAAAAAAATTTATTTGTAAACAAATTGAATACATGCATGTAGGTTAACAGACGGACAGACAGACAGATTAAAATACAGACACACAAACGGACAGATGTACATAAATTCTTGCCCTTTTCCGTTTTTTGTTATTTAAAGTTTGGTTTGAATTTGTGATCGTCTAATTCTGAAAGTGTTTACATTAAAAATCTCACTATAAAATTTCAAGTACGAAAATGTATATGTGTGTATGTGTGTGTGTGAGTGTGTGTGTATGTATGTGTGTATGTTTTAAAAGTTTTACCATTGTTTTACGATTTGAGATATTCCTCTAATGATGTGTTTTTATACCCTTCACACAGTGAAAAAGGGTATATATAGGTTTGTCATTCCGTGTGAAATTTCTACAATTTTCATTTCCGACCCCATAAAGTATATATTTTCTGAAAGCTTATGAATAGGGGAGTCGATTAAGCCCTGTCAGTCTGTCCGTCTGTCCGTGTGTATGTTGAAATCAACTTTTTGAAGCCCCCCGACTTCCCTTGGACCCGGGTGTGGTATTAAAATATCAGAAATATTCGGGAGTAGAACGGTATTGAAATTCAGAAACATCGGTTAATAAACAACTGAGATATGAGCAAAAAACCACGACCACCTCGATTTTTTTTTCACAAAAACAACATTACAACAACATACATACATACAAACGTGTATACTGGTTAGAGAAAACGTGGCATCGAATCCCAGCTGAGCCAAAAAAAATTTTTTTTTAATTTTCTTAAAATTTTTTTTTAAGTTTTTTTTTAATTTTTTTTTTATTTTTTATTTATTTTTATTATTATTTTTTGTAATTTTTTTTATTTATTTTTTTATTTTATATATATTATATTTATAATAATTTTTTTAAAATTTTTTTTTTATATATTTTTTTTTTAATAATTTTTTTTTTGTTTTTTGAACATACATACGTGAATTTATAATTTTACAATGGGATGTTTTTATATATGTATGTTTTTATATGTATGTACGTATTTCATATGGTATGAATGGTGAAACAAACTACTGTTATTGCATGACTACACGTTGTGAAGGGTATATAAGATTCGGCACGGCCGAATATAGCGCTCTAACTTGTTTATATATAAATTCGATATATTTACTACTTACTTACTTAGTTCATTATATAAGAATTTCTATACGTGAAGTGAAGTCAAGAGTTACGTTAAAAGTTTTAAAGAAGTTTGTGATTCGTTTCCAAAATAAAGAAACAAAGAAAATAAAAAATAATTATATTAAGAAAAATAAAATAACATTAAGTGTATACAAAATTAATCAGTGTAGACTTCAAAAACTATTAAAATAGTAATACTTACACAATAACAAACATTTTTCAAAAATATCTATAAGAGTGTATAAATTAATCTGTAAAGACTATATTAAAAATTGCAGACAATAAAAATTAAACAAAAAAAATAAAAAAATGGCCTTTGTATGCAGTGAGTGTAAAAAAGTTTTTATTGACATTAAAAATTTTAAAATGCATGAAAAAACTCATGCATCTTACTCAAAAGAAGTTATTGCCAAAAAATCACCATCGTGTGGAGAAGTGAAAATAATTAAAAAAGCATTTAATCCAGAGTTATAACTCTCTCATATGTTAATAAAAAAGAAGAATGTCTCATACCAGAGATATTTATTAATGAATCTTGTGAACCATTAAAAGAAGAAGTTGATGCCTTTCTAAAAAAACATAATGCTCTTAAAATAAACATAGAACTGCATGCATGCCAAGCCCATTGCAGATGACTTGGAAAATACTCCACTAGAGGTGAAGTATTTTCAAACAAAAATGGAAGAAATTTATTCAATGACGGATTTTGATAATATATTTATCAAACAAACTCAAAACATTGGTGACAAGTTTGCGAAACATCAGAAGGTCTGCAGACAGAAGGTATCTTATGTTCCAGAGGCAGATAAGTCTATTTTAGAGTTTAAGAATTTTTATAATAAGTTAGATGTACCGTTTGTAGTATATGCAGATTCGGAATGCATTTTTGAAAATATTCAAACATGTATTCCGAGAGGGGATATCTCATCAACAACATTAGTTGATAAACATATCCCCTATGCATTTGCGTATTTTATTAAGTGTTCTTTTGATGAAAGTTTAAACAAATTTTGTTGTTTTAAGGGCCTAGATTCACCAAACCAGTTTATTGTTAATGTAATTAATGATCTAAAATATTTATACTCTAATTTTATTACAAAAACTAAACCAATGACACCCTTAACTGATGAGGAAAAAATAGATTTCACTTTAAATAATAGCTGTCATATTTGTTCAAAGCCTATTTTAAATGAAATAAAAATAAAAGATCACTGCTATTTGAGTGGAAAATACAGAGGACCGGCACATAATTCATGTAATTTAAATTACAAAATTCCAAAGTTTTTCCCTGTGTTTTTCCATAATTTTACATCATATGATTGCCATCAATTTGTAAAAGAGTTAAACAAAATTGATGATGGTTCAATCAATATTATTCCCTTAAACAAGGAATTGTATATATCATTATCTAAAACAATTAATAGTGAAAATAATGAAAGATTTGAAATAAGATTTCTTTTTACCATCTAGTTTAGACAATCTTGTCAAAAATTTATCAAAAAATGATTTACAGATTGTCAAATCAATGTTTAATGTTGAAAGTAAATTTAATTTACTTGTAAGAATGGGTGTTTTTCCATATAATTATTTGAATTCTATTGAGAAACTTTCCGAAACTAATTTACCAACAATTGAGGATTTCTTCAACAAACTGATGGATACAGAATGTTCTTTAGCTGATTACATGCATGCAAAAAAAGGTCTGGAGTAAATTTGAGAGTAAAACATTAGATGATTATCTAATGTTATATTTAAAAACAGATGTTTTATTGTTAGCAGATGTTTTTGAAAACTTTAGATTAGTTTGCAAAAATATTTATAATCTAGATCCATGTCATTATTATACAGCATCAGGTCTTTCATTAGATGCTATGTTAAAAATAACAGACATTAAATTAGATTTATTAACTATGTATATAGATATGATTACATTTCTTCAAAGTGGAATCAGAGGAGGCATAGTTCAATGTTCACAAAGACATTCTGTAGGCAATAATAAATATTTAGAAAATTATAGTAGTGAAATGCCATCCAAGTACTTAATGTATATGGATGCAAATAATTATATGGTTGGGCAATGTCAGAAGCTTTACCAGAGGGGAATTTTGCGTGGATAGATGACATTGAAAGTTTCTCTTTAGATTCAATTCCAGATAACTCAAACACTGGTTATATATTAGAAGTTGACTTGAAATATCCAAGTGAAATTCATGATAGTCATAATAGTCTTAAATTTTGTTGTGAAAACAAAGCTCCTCCAGAATCTAAGGAAACAAGTAAGAGCGCTATATTCGGCCATGCCGAATCTTATATACCCTTCACAACGTGCAGTCATGCAATAACAGTGGTTTGTGTCACCATTCATCCCATATGAAATACGTACATACATATAAAAAAATACATATATAAAAACGTCCCATTGTAAAATTATAAATTCACACATGTATGTTAAAAAAACAAAAAAAAAAATTTTAAAAAAAATTTATAAAAAAATTTTTAAAAAATTTAAAAAAAAAAAAATTTTAAAATAAATTAAAAAAAAAATTATTATGTATATAATATATATAAAACAAAAAAAAAATAAAAAAAAAAATTAAAAAAAAACAAGTAAGAGTGCTATATTCGGCCATGCCGAATCTTATATACCCTTCACAACGTGTAGTCCCATATGAAATAAGTACATACATTTAAAAAACATACATATATAAAAACATCCCATTGTAAAATTGTAAATTTACGTATGTATGTTGAAAAAATAAAATAAAAAAAATAAAAAAAAAATTAAGACCCTTTTAAATATTTTTTTTATTTAGAAATTACTTCTGTTATATATCTACGGCCATATGTATAAAAACTTATAACAGGCTTATAAGTCGTTTTTAAGCATAATTCACTATTGTTGCATTCATAAACCATTAATAGACTTATAAACCTTTTATAAACCATTTATAAAATCAAAAATTTTATTGTTTGATTTACCCTTCTTTAAACCAAAAATAAGGCGACATTTCATGCATAATTGGCGTTAAAAAAATTTTGTAAGGAAATTTTGTAAAAAAATTAAAAAAAAGTAATTGAAATATTAAAATTGATTAGATTAACACATTTCGACATATAGATAAGTGCAATTTATACAAAAGAAAATAATAAATTCAACATATTTTAAATTAAATTAAATTAAAAAATTTTAATAGTGATGTAAGAAAAACGTAAACAAACTTTTAACCCGAATACTTTTTTTATTGTTATTAACAAAATAGGTAAATAATTAATATTTGTATTATAATTTTTGCTCAAAATTTTTCATATACCAAAGTTATATACTTTTGATTTTTTTGATGTTGTTTTTGTGCTTTAATTTTATAAAAAATGTTACCTTTGCTTGATACCCGGGTAAATCTTATAGTAGTTATAAGCACCACTAACAATAAAATGACAACTAAATATAAAAAGCGTTACCATACATACTAATAAAATCACTACAAACATTTAATAACTATAAAAGGTTTATTGTACGTTTATAAATACAAATTGTTATTAGTGGTTTATAACACAAAAAGCGTTCAATAACTATTGTACACTATAACCATAAAATAACTACTTTTTATGCATATAGCCGCTAATGTTTATAAATGTGAGATAAATTTGCTTCTAATGAGAAAAACAAAAAACCAGAGGCAGTGCCACAAACATGTCTGCAAGTTATTTAGGAGCTTATAAATAAAAATTATCACAATTTGTTTTTCGCCTGTCAATAATATCTGAAAGTAGAATTGACTAATAACTACCTTAACTAAGATTTATTTTATTAAATTAAATAAAAGTATAGGTTTCCGCAAGAGTTACCAGAGGAAGATTGAAAAATATTGGAAAACTATTGTGAGCAGAGTTACCAGAGGAAGATTGAAAAAAGCTGTTATTTTCCTTAAGAGTTGTTACATTCAGCATAAGGTATTGCATTTAAAATTATTTCTTAATGGAAATAAATAAATGTAATTTATATGGACATTTGTATGAATGTATCTAGGTATTTATGTGAAAAAAATTAATTTTTACACAGCAACGAAGTTGAAGTTCATTGATGTAACCGCTATTCTCCCAACGGCATGTAATTTCTTGCACTTGTTTGCAAGTTTAATTAAAAAAATTAAGAAGAAGTAAAGGTGTAGTCATGCAATAACAATAGTTTGTATCACCATTCATCTCATATAAAATACGTACATACTTAAAAAACATACATATATAAAAATAACATCCCATTGTAAAAAAATAAATTTACGTACATATATAGTTTAATTAAAATAATTAAAACAAGTAAGAGCGCTATATTCGGCCGTGCCGAATCTTATATACCCTTCACAACGTGTAGTCATGCAATAATAGTAGTTTGTATCACCATTCATCTCATATGAAATACGTACATACATATAAAAAATATACATATATAAAAAACATCCCATTGTAAAATTATAAATTTACGTATGTATGTTAAAAAAAAAATAAAAAAAAAATTTTAAAAAAAAAATTTTAAAAAAAAATTAAAAAAAAAATTAAAAAAAAAAAATTTTAAAAAAAAATTTTAAAAAAATAATTAAAATATATTTAATTAATATAAAACAAAAAAAAAATAAGAAAAAATATTAAAAAAAAAAATAATAAAAATATAAATAATATATTAAATAAAAAATAAAAAAAAAATTAAAAAAAAAAATTTTAAAAAAAATTTTTAAAATATAAAAAAATTTTTTTTTTGGCTCAGCTGGGATTCGATCCCACGTTTACTTTAGCCAATATACCAGTTTGTATGTATGTATGTTGTTGTTGTAATGTTGTTTTTGTGAAAAAAAAATCGAGGTGGTCGTGGGTTTTTGCTCATATCTCAGTTGTTTATGTACCGATGTTTCTGATTTTCAATAGCGATATACTCCCGAATATTTCTGATATTTTAATACCTCACCCGGGTCCAAGTGATGTCGGGGGGCTTCAAAAAGTTGATTTCAACATACACACGGACAGACGGTCAGACGGACAGACGGACAGACTGACAGAGCTTAATCGACTTCCCTATTCATAAGCTTTCAGAAAATATATACTTTATGGGGTCGGAAATGAAAATTGTAGAAATTTCACACGGAATGACAAACCTATATATACCCTTTTTCACTGTGTGAAGGGTATAAAAAGGAAAAAGTAAAGAGTAATAGAGCATACATTATTGAAATTTAAAATATATAATATGTATTAACGTATACTACGTACTCAATGGGAAAAATACATAAAAATAGATATGTATTTAGTTTAGTTTTTTTTTTCATAGTGCATCGTATTTTGCTAGTCATGATATTTCATATTCTACTCATATTGACCATGAAACATTGAAATGTAAAAAAAAAAAATTAAGCAAACACTTAATGGTATCGAACTGCGTACCACCAGCTTCATAGTTCAGTGGTGTACCCACTGCACTACCATCCTATAAATATTTATATAACTTAAATATACAAAAGTACTTGCAACCTATATGAGGTTCATACAAAATAAAAATCATATACATACATACATACATTTAAGTATTAGCAATATGTTTGAATGAATATTCGTATGTAGGTTTTTTACACACACACACATGCTACGTTGAATCAAGGTTATAGCTGTTGTTACTTTGTTATCTCTAGCAGCGAAAGCCGCGGTGACATTTTGTTTTCTTTAAATATTGTGAGCAGAGTTACCAGAGGAAGATTGAAAAATATTGTGAGCAGAGTTACCAGAGGAAGATTGAAAAAATCTATTATTTTCCTTAAGAGTTGTTACATTTAGCATAAGGTATTACATTTAAAATTATTTTTTAATGCAAATAAATAAATGTAATTTATATGGACATTTGTATGAATGTATCTAGGTATTTATGTGAAAAAAATTAATTTTTACACAACAACGAAGTTGAAGTTCATTGATGTAACCGCTATTCTCCCAACGGCATGTAGGTAATTTCTTGCATTTGTTTGCAAGTTTAATTAAAAAAATTAAGAAGAAGTAAAGGTGTAGTAAGGTATTGCATTTAAAATTATTTCTTAATGGAAATAAATAAATGTAATTTATATGGACATTTGTATGAATGTATCTAGGTATTTATGTGAAAAAAATTAATTTTTACACAACAACGAATTTGAGTTTATTGATGTAACCGCTAATCTCCCAACGGCATGTAATTTCTTGCACTTGTTTGCAAGTTTAATTAAAAAAATTAAGAAGAAGTAAAGGTGTAGTCATGCAATAACAATAGTTTGTATCACCATTCATCTCATATAAAATACGTACATACTTAAAAAACATACATATATGAAAATAACATCCCATTGTAAAAAAATAAATTTACGTACATATATAGTTTAATTAAAATAATTAAAAAAAGGAAAAAGTAAAGAGTAATAGAGCATACATTATTGAAATTTAAAATATATAATATGTATTAACGTATACTACGTACTCAATGGGAAAAATACATAAAAATAGATATGTATTTAGTTTAGTTTTTTTTTTCATAGTGCATCGTATTTTGCTACTAATCTCCCAATGGCAAATTCATTCATCTCATATAAAATACGTACATACTTAAAAAACATACATATATAAAAATAACATCCCATTGTAAAAAAATAAATTTACGTACATATATAGTTTAATTAAAATAATTAAAAAAAGGAAAAAGTAAAGAGTAATAGAGCATACATTATTGAAATTTAAAATATATAATATGTATTAACGTATACTACGTACTCAATGGGAAAAATACATAAAAATAGATATGTATTTAGTTTAGTTTTTTTTTTCATAGTGCATCGTATTTTGCTAGTCATGATATTTCATATTCTACTCATATTGACCATGAAACATTGAAATGTAAAAAAAAAAAATTAAGCAAACACTTAATGGTATCGAACTGCGTACCACCAGCTTCATAGTTCAGTGGTGTACCCACTGCACTACCATCCTATAAATATTTATATAACTTAAATATACAAAAGTACTTGCAACCTATATGAGGTTCATACAAAATAAAAATCATATACATACATACATACATTTAAGTATTAGCAATATGTTTGAATGAATATTCGTATGTAGGTTTTTTACACACACACACATGCTACGTTGAATCAAGGTTATAGCTGTTGTTACTTTGTTATCTCTAGCAGCGAAAGCCGCGGTGACATTTTGTTTTCTTTAAATATTGTGAGCAGAGTTACCAGAGGAAGATTGAAAAATATTGTGAGCTGAGTTACCAGAGGAAGATTGAAAAAAATCTATTATTTTCCTTAAGAGTTGTTACATTTAGCATAAGGTATTACATTTAAAATTATTTTTTAATGCAAATAAATAAATGTAATTTATATGGACATTTGTATGAATGTATCTAGGTATTTATGTGAAAAAAATTAATTTTTACACAACAACGAAGTTGAAGTTCATTGATGTAACCGCTATTCTCCCAACGGCATGTAGGTAATTTCTTGCATTTGTTTGCAAGTTTAATTAAAAAAATTAAGAAGAAGTAAAGGTGTAGTAAGGTATT
The DNA here is from genome assembly GCA_941918925.1 of Phyto melanocephala. NCBI lineage: Eukaryota > Metazoa > Arthropoda > Insecta > Diptera > Rhinophoridae > Phyto > Phyto melanocephala. The sequence goes on from OW799233.1 coordinate 68,402,787, forward strand.
GCATTTAAAATTATTTCTTAATGGAAATAAATAAATGTAATTTATATGGACATTTGTATGAATGTATCTAGGTATTTATGTGAAAAAAATTAATTTTTACACAACAACGAATTTGAAGTTTATTGATGTAACCGCTAATCTCCCAACGGCATGTAATTTCTTGCACTTGTTTGCAAGTTTAATTAAAACAAGTAAGAGCACTATATTCGGCTGTGCCGAATCTTTTATACCCACCACCAATTTTGTGTACATTTAAAGCACAATATTTATTATTTTGTTACTCATTATGGAATAATCTCTTTATATTAAAATATGTATCACTTTCTTTGTAGAGGGTGGTTAAATTTTAAGGGCCCATGTTGAAGGTGAACTACACCTAGTCTTTAAGTTTGTTTTCTGCATTTCACTTGACATTTCTCAATCTCAAACTTACTCATTTTGATCCGTGGAAAGATACGCAAATGAGCAACGCTTTAAAGTTATTCAGGTTTTTTATAAAAATGGGCGTTCAAATCAAAATGCATTTTGTGCACTTCGTAATTCTTTTGATCAACATAATCGTTCAAATTCGTCCACAATCAGGAGAATTGTAAAAAATATTTAAATTTCTGCAAAACAGGTCTGTATAAAATGTTAGAAAATCTGTGAATGCCTTCTTAGTTCGTTGAATGGGAACTATTGCTGTTTTTTGCGATAGTGTGGCAAAAGAGCAGTCAACCTCGACTCATCATCATGCCCAATAATTGAGCATCAACATTGTCATTGAAAATTTGGACCATCAGATAGAGGAGTGGCGCCAAGGATGGGGGGGGGGCCATTTGGCCGATATTTTGTTAAATACATAATTGAACCATACAAATATTATCATTATAAAAAGAAATAATAATATCCTAAATAATTTGTGTTTTATTTAAATACAACATCGGTCCTTAAATGAAATGAAATTCAATGAAAGTGTGTTAAAGTAGCTGTGTCAATAAAGTTTCTACTAATAAAAAAAACTTAAATATTTCAATATAGCCCTTTATTTTCCCAAAAACTTTGTCAATAGAGAAATTACATGAATTTAAGGTAAGCCGTTGTATGGGACTAAACTTTTTGGCACAACAATAACATTGATTAGAAGGATATACACAGCAAATTTGATCATCATACCTCTAATTTTGGCGGTTTTATGAGCTTTTAAATTTCATTAACGGTAGATTACGTGAAAAGTGGGCGTTCTAGTAGGCGTGTCAAAGTTATTCTTGCGAATGAGTACAACTTAGGTGTTTCAATATAGTCCTTTATTATTCCAAAATCATTATTAATAGAGAAATTAGAGGAATTTTGAGTAAAACGTTATATGGGGGGTGGGCGTAAAAGTGGGCGTGGCAACTCAATTTTCTAGCACAGTAATGACATTGCCTAGGGGGATATACGTAGCAAATTTTATCGTCATTCCTCTTATTTTGGCGGTTTTATGAGCTTTTAAATTTCATTAACGGTATATAACGTGAAAAGTGGGCGTTATAGTAGGCGTGTCAAAGTTATTTTTGCGAATGAGTACAACTTAGGTGTTTCAATATAGTCCTTTATTATTCTAAAATCTTTATTAATAGAGGAATTATATGAATTTTAAGTAAAACGTTATATGGGAGGTGGGCGTAAAAGTGGGCGTGGCGCCTTAATTTTCTGGCGCAGTAATGACATTGCCTAAAAGGATATACGTAGCGAATTTGATCATCATACCGCTAATTTTGGCGGTTTTATGAGCTTTTAAATTTCATTAACGGTAGATTACGTGAAAAGTGGGCGTTATAGTAGGCGTGTCAAAGTTGTTTTGGCGAATGAGTACAACTTAGGTGTTTCAATATAGCCCTTTATTATTCCAAAATCATTATTAATAGAGAAATTAGAGGAATTTTGAGTAAAACGTTATATGGGGGGTGGGCGTAAAAGTGGGCGTGGCAACTCAATTTTCTAGAACAGTAATGACATTGCCTAGGGGGATATACGTAGCAAATTTTATCATCATACCTCTTATTTTGGCGGTTTTATGAGCTTTTAAATTTCATTAACGGTATATAACGTGAAAAGTGGGCGTTATAGTAGGCGTGTCAAAGTTATTTTTGCGAATGAGTACAACTTAGGTGTTTCAATATAGTCCTTTATTATTCCAAAATCTTTATTAATAGAGGAATTATATGAATTTTAAGTAAAACGTTATATGGGAGGTGGGCGTAAAAGTGGGCGTGGCGCCTTAATTTTCTGGCGCAGTAATGACATTGCCTAAAAGGATATACGTAGCGAATTTGATCATCATACCTCTAATTTTGGCGGTTTTATGAGCTTTTAAATTTCATTAACGGTAGATTACGTGAAAAGTGGGCGTTATAGTAGGCGTGTCAAAGTTGCTTTGGCGAATGAGTACAACTTAGGTGTTTCAATATAGCCCTTTATTATTCCAAAATCATTATTAATAGAGAAATTAGAGGAATTTTGAGTAAAACGTTATATGGGGGGTGGGCGTAAAAGTGGGCGTGGCAACTCAATTTTCTAGCACAGTAATGACATTGCCTAGGGGGATATACGTAGCAAATTTTATCATCATACCTCTTATTTTGGCGGTTTTATGAGCTTTTAAATTTCATTAACGGTATATAACGTGAAAAGTGGGCGTTATAGTGGGCGTGTCAAAGTTGTATTTTCGAATGAGTACAACTTAGGTGTTTCAATATAGCCCTTTATTATTCCAAAATCTACATAAATTGAGAAATTATATGAATTTTGGGTAAAACGTTATATGGGAGGTGGGCGTAAAAGTGGGCGTGGCACATTGATTTTCCGTTACCAAAAAGCGTCTCACCAATAAGCAAAGTGTGCAAAATTTCAGAGTCGTACATCCAATTTTGTTGCTTTTATGACGTTTTTGTTTTTAAATATACCTAAAAATACACTGTGCGGTATAAATTTTCGTACATTTTGATCGATAACTCCTCTCCTAATGCATAGATTTAGATAATTTTCGGGGAAAAATATTGTTTTTACTCAGGAAATATATATTCGAAGTTTCATGAGTCTACGTTAATGCGTTTGGACACAATTCCATTTTATTCGATGTTTGAAGGACACGGGTTTTTCGACCTACTCTTGCTTTTCGAGCTATAACTCTCTTCTTAATATTCCGATTTAGCCCATTTTCAATACCAAACAAACCTTGTCTATAAGAAAGATTCTGGCAAAATTTGAGCCCCCTAGCTTTTTCGGTGCGACCTCTATCGTGCTTTCAACAGACGGACAGACGGACAGACGGACAGACGGACGGACATAGCTAGATCGTCATAAAATCAAACCCTGATTCAGAATATATATACTTTATGGGGTCTAAAATGGATATTTCGATGTGTTACAAACGGAATGACAAAATGAATATACCCCCACCATTTTTTTGGTGGCGGGTATAAAAATTAAGAAGAAGTAAAGGTGTAGTCATGCAATAACAATAGTTTGTATCACCATTCATCTCATATAAAATACGTACATACTTAAAAAACATACATATATGAAAATAACATCCCATTGTAAAAAAATAAATTTACGTACATATATAGTTTAATTAAAATAATTAAAAAAAAGGAAAAAGTAAAGAGTAATAGAGCATACATTATTGAAATTTAAAATATATAATATGTATTAACGTATACTATGTACTCAATGGGAAAAATACATAAAAATAGATATGTATTTAGTTTAGTTTTTTTTTCATAGTGCATCGTATTTTGCTACTAATCTCCCAATGGCAAATTCATTCATCTCATATAAAATACGTACATACTTAAAAAACATACATATATAAAAATAACATCCCATTGTAAAAAAATAAATTTACGTACATATATAGTTTAATTAAAATAATTAAAAAAAAGAAAAAGTAAAGAGTAATAGAGCATACATTATTGAAATTTAAAATATATAATATGTATTAACGTATACTACGTACTCAATGGGAAAAATACATAAAAATAGATATGTATTTAGTTTAGTTTTTTTTTCATAGTGCATCGTATTTTGCTAGTCATGATATTTCATATTCTACTCATATTGACCATGAAACATTGAAATGTAAAAAAAAAAAATTAAGCAAACACTTAATGGTATCGAACTGCGTAACACCAGCTTCATAGTTCAGTGGTGTACCCACTGCACTACCATCCTATAAATATTTATATAACTTAAATATACAAAAGTACTTGCAACCTATATGAGGTTCATACAAAATAAAAATCATATACATACATACATACATTTAAGTATTAGCAATATGTTTGAATGAATATTCGTATGTAGGTTTTTTACACACACACACATGCTACGTTGAATCAAGGTTATAGCTGTTGTTACTTTGTTATCTCTAGCAGCGAAAGCCGCGGTGACATTTTGTTTTCTTTAAATATTGTGAGCAGAGTTACCAGAGGAAGATTGAAAAATATTGTGAGCAGAGTTACCAGAGGAAGATTGAAAAAATCTATTATTTTCCTTAAGAGTTGTTACATTTAGCATAAGGTATTACATTTAAAATTATTTTTTAATGCAAATAAATAAATGTAATTTATATGGACATTTGTATGAATGTATCTAGGTATTTATGTGAAAAAAATTAATTTTTACACAACAACGAAGTTGAAGTTCATTGATGTAACCGCTATTCTCCCAACGGCATGTAGGTAATTTCTTGCATTTGTTTGCAAGTTTAATTAAAAAAATTAAGAAGAAGTAAAGGTGTAGTAAGGTATTGCATTTAAAATTATTTCTTAATGGAAATAAATAAATGTAATTTATATGGACATTTGTATGAATGTATCTAGGTATTTATGTGAAAAAAATTAATTTTTACACAACAACGAATTTGAAGTTTATTGATGTAACCGCTAATCTCCCAACGGCATGTAATTTCTTGCACTTGTTTGCAAGTTTAATTAAAAAAATTAAGAAGAAGTAAAGGTGTAGTCATGCAATAACAATAGTTTGTATCACCATTCATCTCATATAAAATACGTACATACTTAAAAAACATACATATATGAAAATAACATCCCATTGTAAAAAAATAAATTTACGTACATATATAGTTTAATTAAAATAATTAAAAAAAGGAAAAAGTAAAGTGTAATAGAGCATACATTATTGAAATTTAAAATATATAATATGTGTTAACGTATACTACGTACTCAATGGGAAAAATACATAAAAATAGATATGTATTTAGTTTAGTTTTTTTTTTTTTCATAGTGCATCGTATTTTGCTACTAATCTCCCAATGGCAAATTCATTCATCTCATATAAAATACGTACATACTTAAAAAACATACATATATAAAAATAACATCCCATTGTAAAAAAATAAATTTACGTACATATATAGTTTAATTAAAATAATTAAAAAAAGGAAAAAGTAAAGAGTAATAGAGCATACATTATTGAAATTTAAAATATATAATATGTATTAACGTATACTACGTACTCAATGGGAAAAATACATAAAAATAGATATGTATTTAGTTTAGTTTTTTTTTCATAGTGCATCGTATTTTGCTAGTCATGATATTTCATATTCTACTCATATTGACCATGAAACATTGAAATGTAAAAAAAAAAAATTAAGTAAACACTTAATGGTATCGAACTGCGTACCACCAGCTTCATAGTTCAGTGGTGTACCCACTGCACTACCATCCTATAAATATTTATATAACTTAAATATACAAAAGTACTTGCAACCTATATGAGGTTCATACAAAATAAAAATCATATACATACATACATACATTTAAGTATTAGCAATATGTTTGAATGAATATTCGTATGTAGGTTTTTTACACACACACACATGCTACGTTGAATCAAGGTTATAGCTGTTGTTACTTTGTTATCTCTAGCAGCGAAAGCCGCGGTGACATTTTGTTTTCTTTAAATAAATGCGTACATACATACATACATACCTACTATATGTTTCATTATTATTCTTTATAATAAAGTATTTTATCCGCTCAAAAACGTACCATTGTAAAATTATAAATTGAGTTTTTGAATGTAAGTACGTATAAAAAATAAAATAACACAAAAAAAAATGAAAAAAATAAAAAAAAAAAATTTTTTTGTTTCAACTGGGATTCGAACATAAGCTCATCTAGTGTCTATTGTTAAAAAAAAACCGAGGTGGTCGTGGTTTTTTGCTCATATCTCAGTTATTTATGTACCGATTTTTCTGAATTTCAATAGCGATCTACTCCCGAATATTTCCAACATTTTAATACCTCATGCGGGTCCGGGCGATGTCGGGGGGCTTCAAAAGTTGATTTCAACATACACACGGACAGACGGACAGACGGACAGGGCTTAATCGACTTCCCTATTCATAAGCTTTCAGGAAATATATACATTATGAGGTCGGAAATGAAAATTGTAGAAATTTCACACGGAATGACAAACCTATATATACCCTTTTACACTGTGTGAAGGGTATAATAATAATAACAAGTAACAGTGCTATATTCGGCCGTGCCGAATCTTATATACCCTTCACAACGTGTAGTCATGCAATAACAATTGTTTGTATCACCATTCATCCCATATAAAATACGTGCATACGTACACGTTAGAATAAATGTGGCATCGAATCCCAGCTGAGCCAAAAAAAATTTATTTTATTTAATATATTATTTATATTTTATTATTTTTTTTTATATTTTTTTTAAATTTTTTTAAAAAATTTTTTTAGAAAAATTTTTAAAAAATTTTTTAATTTTTTTTTTAAATTTTTTTAAAATTTTTTTTTTTGTAGTTTTTTTATTATTTTTTTCTTATTTTTAATATTTTTTTTTTTTGTAATTTTATTTGTTTGGTATGTTTTTTACATGTATCTATGTATGTATGTTGTTGTTGTAATTGTGAAAAAAAACGACGTGGTCGTGGTTTTTTGCTCATATCTCAGAAAGTTATGGGGCGATTGTGCCGAATTTCAATAGCGATTCATTCCTGGATATTTCCAAGAGATTAAGACCATATACAGATCTGAGGAACATATAGTTGCTTCTAAAAGTTGATTTCAACCAACACACGGACAGACGGACAGACGGTCAGGGCTTAATCGACTCCTCTATTCATAAGCTTTCAGAAAATATATACTTTATGGGGTCGGAAATGAAAATTGTAGAAATTACAAACGGAATGACAAAGCTATATATACCCTTGTGCACCACAGGTGAAGGGTATAAAAATATAAATAATATATTAAATAAAAAAAAATAAAAAATGAAAAAAAATTTAAAAAAAAATTTTTTTTGGCTCAGCTGGGATTTGATGCCACGTTTTCTCTAACCAGTATACACGTTTGTATGTATGTATGTTGTTGTTGTAATGTTGTTTTTGTGAAAAAAAAAATCGAGGTGGTCGTGGGTTTTTGCTCATATCTCAGTTGTTTATGTACTGATGTTTCTGATTTTTAATACCGATCTACTCCCGAATATTTCTGATATTTTAATACCTTACCCGGGTCCAACCTATGTCGGGGGGCTTCAAAAAGTTGATTTCAACATACACACGGACAGACGGACAGACTGACAGACTGACAGGGCCTAATCGACTCCCCTATTCATAAGCTTTCAGAAAATATATACTTTATGGGGTCGGAAACGAAAATTGTAGAAATATCACACGGAATGACAAACCTATATATACCCTTTTTCACTGTGTGAAGGGTATAAAAAAGCTAATCGTAGATTTAAATGACAAGCGTGAGTATATTATATACTATAAAAACTTGCAACAATGTTTAAAACATGGTTTGAAACTAGAAAAGAGACATAGAATACTAAAATTTAGTCAATCAGCTTGGTTGAAGAAATATATTGCATTAAACAATTTACATAGAACAAACGCAAAAAACACATTTGAAGAAAATTTCTTTAAATTACTCAATAATGCAGTATATGGTAAAACTATGGAAAATGTAGACAAACGTAAAGATGTTAAGATTGTAAATAAATGGGAAAGTGTGGGCAAAAGACTTGGAGCACGTGCTCTCATTGCAAAACCCGAATTTAATTCTTTAAGTATTTTTGATGAAAACATGATTGCAGTTGAGCTAAACAAAAGTTACTCATTATATAATAAGCCAATTTATCTGGGTTTTGTAATCAAAATGGAAGATGTATGATTTTCATTATGATTATATGTTACCCAAATATGAAAGTAAACTCGAACTAAATTATATGGACACCGATTCATTTATTTATAGCATAGAAACAGAAGATTTCTACAAAGACATAATTAATGACATTGATACAAGGTTTGTTACCTCAGATTATGAACTAGCTAATCAATTTGGTATTCCGCAAAAGAATAAGAAAGTTTTAGGGATGATGAAGGATGAAAACATGGGTAAAATTATGAAAGAATTTGTAGGATTGAGAGCAAAAATGTACTCATTTAAAACGGATAACATGGAAGAAACTAAAAAAGCTAAGGGTGTCAAAAGTTGTGTAACTAAAAATCTAAGTCTTTCAGATTATAAAAATTGCTTATATAATAAACATATTTATTATGGAAAAATGTATATTTTTAAATCAAAATTGCATACTATATATACGTCCCTTATAAATAAGATATCTTTAAGTTATTTAGATAATAAGAGATTTATATGTAATAATAATGTAATTACTCTAGCTTGGGGTCATTACAAAGATATAGCTTTACGAAATAATGCTATAGAAAACTCCTCAATAGATAATAATGAAATAGAATATATAGATAACAACTACATTGATAAATTTATAAATGTTGATGATGGTTTGGACGAATATTTAATGGAAATAGAATATTAATTTTAAAATTAAAAAAAAGCATTGCTAAATATATAAAATTTTTTTGAGTTGTCTTAATTACCTTAGAAATTTATAAATTTTAATTCCTCTTGTAAATTATAATAATAAAAATCAATTTTATAAATATATATATTTTGTTTGTTTTTATTTCATCTTTCGTTTTAAATAAATTAGAGAAAGGTAAGTATTACAGTATAAATGTATATAACTTTTCTAACAATTCCAGTTAATGGGGTGTATTCCATCAAACGGTCATATAGGATTAAACAATAAGCATTTGTATTTGTAGGAATTGGACTACCGGTTTCAAACTAAATTTTAACATCAATTGGTCCACTTTTAATCATCTCATTTTGGTGACTAACATCAATTACAGCAATTGGATTATTTTTAAATTTTTCACAAGAAGTGGTTGTGGTTCCCTCATGTAGTAATTTTGTTGAAATTTTGCATACATCTATATATATAAAAGTGAAACTCTGTGTGTGTGTGTGTGTTAGCTATAGACTCCGAAACTGTAAAACCGATCGGACTTAAACTTTGGCAAGTTGTTGGACACATACCAGGGAGTGTTTATGGATGAAAAAAAGTGGGCGGGGCCACGCCCATAAAAATTAGTTATCAGTTTTAGCTACTTGCACTTGAACGATTTTTCTGAAATTTTGCACACATATCGAGCTGTCATGACTAAATAATTTTGTGATAAGAAAAGTGGGCGGGGCTACGCCCCTAAAAAAGTTTTAATTTTGAGGTACTTGCACTGTACCGATTTTTCTGAAACTTTGCACACATACTAAGCTGTCATAACCATAAAATTTCGTGATCAAAAAAGTGGGCAGGGCCACGCCCATAAAAAAAGGTTATAGTTTTGAGGTACTTGCACCAGACCGATTTTTCTGAAACTTTGCACACATATTGAGCTGTCATGACTAAATAATTTCGTGATCAGAAAAGTGGGCAGGGCCACGCCCATAAAAGCAATTATAATTTTTAAGAACTTGCACTGGTCTGATATTTCTGAAACTTTGTACACAAATTGAGCTGTTATGATTTTACAATTTCGTGATTAGAAAAGTGGGCAATGCCACGCCCATAAAAAAAATATAATTTTTAGGTTTTTGCACTTGATATTCAATTAAAAATTAGAATGCTTTTCGATTCATTAAGGGGCGTAGCAACGCGCTCTGGGTTTGGCTAGTATCATATAAAATTGCATATCGATTTCCCTCAAATTTTAAATTTAAATCGTCATAGGGATAGACATCTGAATTCAAGTGCACTTTAATATTTTTTAAATTAGAATGAATATACTTGTTTTTATTTTCTAAAACGAATATTAAAAATCGTGGTCTTTCTCTATTGATTGACATTTTAACATTCCAATGATGATTTATTCCACCAGAAAATTTAGGATTTAAATAACAGTCCCAACTGCGGAATGCAATATGTAAAGAAGTTCCATCCTTAATAATCTTCATTATTTGTATTTTTCTAGAATCTGATAGCTGAACATGTTATATTTGTAACTGTCAACTGAAGTTTTTCGTTGGCATCTGTTGAGTAATATACATTCTCATCAGTTGAACTTCGTAAAAGAATAAGTTCGTGTTTACTATTTAATATTATTTTATTAAAATCCTCTGCAAATCCCATTAAAAGCTTTAGAGGGATGTAAAAATTAAATGTTTTTATAGATAAGTCTTCAGATATAGACCATCCAGCATTTCTCATCATATTACTTTCAAATTCATTTAATGAAATATAATTCTTGAGTGTATTGGACCTTCCCAAGTATCGAGTTCGATCAATTTCAACACCATTGATCTCATAACGTATTTCATCAAATAATTACGCAACACAATTATTTCTTAATCGACCATTTTTAGATTCTTCACCCTTTTCATTTTTTATATTTCCTTCTATATATAAGTAGCTTTCTGAGGGAAGAACATACAAGTCTTGATTTTGTAGTGTAATTCGGATTTCATCATTATTTTTATATGACTGTATATAGGGTAAATAACTTTGGTAATCTTTTTAGTTATGTTTTCATCCGAAAACGGTTTCTCTACAACATTGAGTATATCAGACATTCTTTTGTACTTTTAACTTAAGTGATTTTAAAAACTCTTTATTTTATTCAGTTAGCTTTGGTCTTGTAGATTTAATAGTTTTTGTAGAAGTGTTCCTTTTTATTTTATTGTGTATGTTTTTATTATAAATTATCATATCTTATTTGGTCTCAGATGTAATCTTAGCGTTATTTCTTCGCCTCTGAAATTTATTAAACGACCTTCTTGATCAACAATCCAAATGGTAAGATGTGTTATTTCTTTGATGTTTACTGGCAAATAAATTAGATTACTAGGGATTACATCTAATTTATAACCTGGAGGGACATCCAGTGTGAACTCATGAAGTATATGTGCTGGAGAGTTATTCATATATGTCCCCGTTATTATAATACATTGAATTTGTATGGCATTAACTTTTAAAATATTTACTAGCTGATTTGAAAAATGTTTTACACCAGAATTCAACGTTGTTCTATCGAATCCAAATAAACTACCAATAGATCGATTCTGATCAAAGAAAATTTTGTCGTGTGATGAGGTTATTTCAACTTGTAAAGTATTGTTATTGGCTTCAATTATAATATTATTTCCGTTAGTTTTCAATACTTTTTCTACCAAAAATATATTGGATAACGTGCGTGAAGTATCTCCTTATAAAATCCCCCTTTTATTTCATTTCCTTGATAGTCTTCCAATATAAATGTGACGGGATAAGTATTTTGTATTGATCGTATTTTAAATATTTCTGCTGTCCAGTTGGGAGTATAACCTTTTCAAAAATATTGTTACAGATTTATTTTTAAGTAGCTTAATTTAAATTATAATTTATTTTAGTTGTAGTAGTTTAAGTTACTGTAGTTGTATTTGTATTAGTTTATTTCGTTGGTTGTTCGAAAATGATGTTTGTTATTATGTGTAGCATACTTTTAGGCACTTCTATTATTCGTGCCTATTACTTAACGTCTTAATTTAAATTTAACGGTTTTCGAATGTACTAGAATGTACATACGAGAACTTTGTCGAATGTTACCGAACACCACTATGTTACTATAAATAGTCGAACAACACAGCTAACGTAATCAGTATTACAGTAGAGCTTGTAATGTGCGTATCAAAGTGTGTTTGGTAATATAGGTGTATAATAATAAGTGTAATAAGTAAAGTGATATAAAAATAATTTCTGAGTGTGTTTAAGTAAATAAAGTGCTCTTAATTTCACAACGAATTTCAACTGTTTTTAGTTGCAATAAAAGAACTCAAGAAGGTTTATTTAAAGGAAATAATCCAACGTTTATAAAAGGTATAAACGTAACAACTGGTGTCAGAAGTGAAATTGCATTATAATAAAAGACATGCCATTTGAGGAGCTTAAAGTTGAACAACTCAAGAAAGAATTGAGAATTAATAAAGTAGAATTGCAAAAGAGACTTCTAGATGAATTTAAGCGGCGTAATATTGACATTGAGGGTTACGAGTTTGACGAAAAAGAAGAAATGGAAGTTTCCACTCGTGCAACCACAAACAACATGGATTTGAGTACAATGCTTGCTGCTATGATAGAAAAGATGGAACTTAACAGTCAAAAATTATTAGCTGAAGTTCAAGAAGGTAAACTAGAAGTTCAAGAAACTTCTAAAGCTAATAATGAAAAATTATTAGCCGAAGTTCAAGAAACTTCTAGAACTAATAATGAGAAATTGTTAGCCGAAGTTCAAGAATCTTCTAGAGCTAATAATGAAAAATTATTAGCTGAAGTTAGAGAAGTGCAAGAAACAGCTAGAGCTACGACCGAAAAACTTCAGGAAATTTCTGAAGCTGTCAATAACAGAGTAGAGGGCATTGAAAAGCATGTCAGTAAAATAGATAAAAAACTGTCTGATCTTGAAAATGACATCGGAGCACAGGCTAGAGATGTTGACGAAAAATTGCAGTTGCAAGTTAAAAATGTTAACGAAAAATTTAAAAATTTGGAAGTAAAAATTAATGATCTTCAATGTCATGAGGGACCGGTGCGAATAATTCCAGAAATATCTAGTAGAATAAAAGCCCCTACTTTTGATCTTAGTGCACCATTTAATGTTTTTAAGTTTCAGTTTGAGACAGTTGCCAATAGAAATATGTGGAACAATGAAGAAAAGGCTTTAGAGCTGATTTTGGCATTAAAAGGCAACGCAGCACAAGTTCTAGAAAGTATACCCATTGGCTGCAGAGAAAACTACGATGACATAATGGTGGCGGTACAACGCAAGTATGGCGGTGAGCACAAACGAGATATATACCGAATGGAACTACGAGGCAGAATACAAAAAGCTAACGAGTCATTACAAGATTTTGCAACGGAGAACGAGCGTTTGGTGCAGCTGACATATCCAGGTGAAAATCACCCATTTTTGGATCAGTTTAAAATTGAAACGTTTGTAAATGGAATACGTGATCCTGAAATAAAGCACGCGGTGTTTGGCACACACAAATCGACGTTTGCAGAAACAGTTTTATATGCACTTACACAGGAAACTGCAAAATTACTCTCTAAGCCACAAATATGTAAGGTGAGAAATCTCGAATTTTCTGCAGAAAGAGACGGAGATATAGTTAATGAAATTAAAAATGCAGTTATACAGGCGTTAGAGGAAAAGCAAGGCAAAGCCAGAGCCAAATGCTATAATTGTGGTAAGAGTGGACATTTTCAATGAAATTGTGGAGCACCAAGAAAGCGGGCTAGATTTGTATCGCCACCTGAGTACAACAAGCTGAAAAACACGCAGTTACCGTTGAAACAGGTTAACACTTATAGGCATGAGCATGATCCCATAACCGAGGGCCCCACAATCTGCATATCAGTTATGCAGCAGAAAAATAGCAACCTTACTGCTTGTGGGTATATCAATGGTCGAATGCATATTTTTACCATAGACCCAGGAGCATCGCAGGCAATTATCAGACCTGATATAGTCAAGGAGGAAATCGAACCGCTATGTGGTGTAAGTCTACGAACAGCTACTGGGGAGTTCGCTAATGTTTATGGAAAAATAAAGGTGAAATTAACTATTGCCAATATAAGTGTTAATCATGTATTTATTGTTGGTGACATTGTGGATGAAGTAATCGTGGGCGCTGATTTTATGATAAGTCATAACATAAATCTGCACATGGGACGAAAAGTTATGATTTGGCGCAACATTGAGATTCCGTTGGATTACTGGACTAAACGACTTCAGGGAAATAAATCCAGTTTTGAGTACAGAAAAGGGGTCAAACATGGCAATGCGGATGCACGTTCCCAAAAATTCTGCAGCTTGAAGAGCAAATATTGTGCAAAACCTGAGGAAAAAGAGTGCGTAATAGATATTCGACTAACGCAGGTAGACACAAACGGTGAATGGTCAGTGGCGCAAAGAAAAGATCCTATACTGGCAACGATTATATCAGCAAAGGAAAAAGACAAAAGGCCCACTCGAAACCAAATATTAGCGGGAAGTCCACTGATGAAATCCTATTGGGCGCTGTGGAATAGCCTTAAGGTGGTTAATGGATGTCTATATCGAATATGGGAAAGTGCTAGTGGAAAATTGGTCACAAATCTAATTGTGGTGCCGTCCTCTAAAGTCGACGAAGCTTTAAGGGAGTTTCACGAAGGTCTCAGTGGAGGTCACTTTGGCATGAGAAAAACCCTTAAAAAGTTAAAGCAACGGTTCTATTGGGTTGGCTGTCAACAATCGGTAGCTGGTTGGATAGAAAATTGTGCCCAATGCATCGCAGCGAAAAGCCAAGCAAAAAAAAGTCGTAAGTCATTGCAGAAGTATAACTTGGGCGGCCCCTTTGAGCAAACAAACATGTCCAGCAACAAGATGAGAGCCAGATACGACCGTGCAGCAGAATCTGAAGGCTTTAATGAGGGTCAGCGAGTTCTACTATATAACCCACAACGCAATAAAGGATTGCAAAATCATTGGGATGGACCGTATAAGGTTTTTTTTTTTTATTTATTTATTGAATCTTCACTGAAAATGTGTGAACTAACAATAAGTATTCAAATCTTAAGACTAAATAAAGTATTAAGTCCAGCCAATGGCAGACAAAATTTTGTGGTTTCATTTTAATTTATTCTTTACAAGGTACCAAGTCAGCAGTAGTCTCCTTCTTAGTCGCAGGTGACCACTGCTATTTAGTAGATTCCGGGCTAGTGTATTCGGATGGGTTTCTAGTTTCTTTAAGTAGTTTTCGCTATGTCTTTTGATTTCATCTCTAACAAGGTGTACGTTGAGATCCTTATGTATGTTGGAGTTTCTTATATATCAGGGAGCACACGTGATCATTCTAAGAAGTCTGTTTTGACGTCTTTGCAACTTTTCTATGTTAGATGCTGAGGCGGTACCCCAGAGTTGAATTCCATAGCAACATATGGGTTTAATTATCGAGTTATAAAGCAACAGTTTACAATCCAAGGCAAGTAAAGAGTTCCTACCCATAAGCCAGTTTTTTACTTTATCTGGGTAAGTTTCGCATCTATGTGATTTTTCCATGTAAGACGACGGTCAAGATGTATACCGAGATATTTCACATTTGATTGTTGGGGTATATTATTATTATTTATTTGAATCGGTGGACACGTTTCTCTTCTTAAAGTAAAAGTTACGTGTATACATTTCTGTTCATTCACTTTTATTTTCCATTTATCTAACCATGTTTCTAATTGTGATATATGATTTTGTAACAATCTTGACGCTGCTAATGGGTCATTGTGGACACTAAGGATTGCTGTATCATCAGCAAATGTGGACGTATAAGCTGATAAAGAGAATAAATGATGTGGTGTATAGAATCCAGAAATACAAGAGCCCAAGATCAAAGATGAAAGTGGTTCATCTCGAGCGCCTCGCTAAGTACGTAAAAAGTGAATTTGTGCCTATTGGAGACGAACAGGCTTAAGCGGGCGGTAGTGTTACAGATTTATTTTTAAGTAGCTTAATTTAAATTATAATTTATTTTAGTTGTAGTAGTTTAAGTTACTGTAGTTGTATTTGTATTAGTTTATTTCGTTGGTTGTTCGAAAATGATGTTTGTTATTATGTGTAGCATACTTTTAGGCACTTCTATTATTCGTGCCTATTACCTAACGTCTTAATTTAAATTTAACGGTTTTCGAATGTACTAGAATGTACATACGAGAACTTTGTCGAATGTTACCGAACACCACTATGTTACTATAAATAGTCGAACAACACAGCTAACGTAATCAGTATTACAGTAGAGCTTGTAATGTGCGTATCAAAGTGTGTTTGATAATATAGGTGTATAATAATAAGTGTAATAAGTAAAGCGATATAAAAATAATTTCTGAGTGTGTTTAAGTAAATAAAGTGCTCTTAATTTCACAACAAATTTCAACTGTTTTTAATTGCAATAAAAGAACTCAAGAAGGTTTATTTAAAGGAAATAATCCAACGTTTATAAAAGGTATAAACGTAACAATATGTTTATATTTACTAATTCGAACATGATCTCCAACTTTGAAACGTGATGGTTTAAAGATTTTAATATTATTGTATATAGTATTCAACAGATGTTTTTCATTTTTAGCTGTAACGTGAACCGGTGCCATTTTTATTGTTCTATGTTTTTTATTATTGTATTTTTTAACTAAGCTCTTATAAATATGAATCCATTTATAGCTTCCGTTGTTACTAAACTCTTTCCACATCATACCCTTTAATGTTCTATTAAAGCGTTCAACAATTGAAGCTTTTATTACACTGTATGTAGAGTAATGATTAATTGAATATTTTCGCATTAGCACTCCAAACTCCTTATTGAAAAATTCTTTACCATCATCTGTCTGTAAATTCTTAGGTTTACGCCCCAAATTAAATATTTTTTGAAGGGCTTTTGCAACTTCTGAAGCAGTTTTTGATTTAACTGATTCAACCCAAGCATATTTTGAGAATATATCAATGACTGTTAACATATATTTATATCCATTGTTGCTAGCTGAATAATTACCCATTTCAACCAAATTAGCTTGCCAGAGATCGTCTATACCCTTTGTAATAACTCTTCGCCTTAAGAAATTCTTTCGTGCTTGAAAATGAAGTTCATTTACTAAATTTCTTTTAAGACTCATTTTTTTACTTTTTTTTTTACTGTCTATTTATATCTTAGATTGTTTTTTAGTTGATTTGTTATCTATTGGAACACTTATAGCTACTGACGAGAACGTCAGATTTTCAATTTTATTAATTTTATCAATACAACTTTTTATTTGCTCATCGAGTATTACTTTAAATTGTATAACTTTTTCATGAATTACATTGATTTCCACCCTTAAATAATTATTTATTTGGTTTTCCGCTTGATTCATGTAAGATATTAGAAATAATTTATTGACGACATCTCCTCCTTCTCTTCCTTCTCCTCCAAAGCACTTGCAACATTTTTGATTCTTTTATTCTCGATGTCTATGTTATCGTCATCCAACGTATAACCCAAACATTTTTTAAAAAAATTTTTCTTTCCTATTTCGCTATTAAAATGTTGATTATTGTAATGACCAAATTTGTCCACGGTAATTTTTTTTTCCTTTTATTAATCAATTATATTTGCTTATCTCAATTCTTCAATTATTGATATTATTTCATTAGTGTGATTATTGTTACCAGCATGTTGTGATGCTATTAGAAGTCTTAATCGATCTACTATTTCGTTGGGATTATCCCAGTATATATAGTTTGGTTTGTTTAGATTTATATTCATTAAACCTTTACCAATGTGAGTAGTAGTAGGAAATAGTTTTTTTATAACCTTTTTATACCCGCCACCAAAAAAATGGTGGGAGTATATTCATTTTGTCATTCCGTTTGTAACACATCGAAATATCCATTTTAGACCCCATAAAGTATATATATTCTGAATCGGGGTTTGATTTTATGACGATCTAGCTATGTCCGTCCGTCTGTTGAAAGCACGATAGAGGTCGCACCGAAAAAGCTAGGGCTCAAATTTTGCCAGAATCTTTCTTATAGACAAGGTTTGTTTGGTATTGAAAATGGGCTAAATCGGAATATTAGGAAGAGAGTTATAGCTCGAAAAGCAAGAGTAGATCGAAAAAACCGTGTCCCTCGAACATCGAATAAAATGGAATTGTGTCCAAACGCCTTAACGTAGACTCATAAAACTTCGAATATATATTTCCTGAGTAAAGACAATATTTTTCCCTGAAAATTGTCTCAATCTATGCATTAGGAGAGGAGTTATCGATCAAAATGTACGAAAATATATACCGCACAGTGTATTTTTTGGTATATTTAAAAACAAAAACGTCATAAAAGCAACAAAATTTGATGTACGACTCTGAAATTTTGCACACTTTGCTTTTTGGTGACACGCTTTCTTGTAACGGCAAATCAATGTGCCACGCCCACTTTTACGCCCACCTCCCATATAACGTTTTAACTAAAATTCATATAATTTCTCTATTAATAAAGATTTTGGAATAATAAAGGCCTATACTGAAACACCTCAGTTGTACTCATTCGCAAAAATAACTTTGACACGCCTACTATAACGCCCACTTTCACTTTTGAATTGTGTCCAGACGCATAAACGTAGTCATGAAACTTCGAATATATATTTATCGAGTCAAAAGAATATTTTTCCCTGAAAATCGCTTAAATCTATGAATTAGGAAAAGAGTTATAGATAAGAATGTACGAAAATTTATACCGCACAGTGTATATATGTACGATTCTGAAATTTTGCAAACATGGTTTTTTGGTCAAAGTCTTTGTTATAACGGAAAATAGATGTGCAACGCACACTTTTTTCTTTAAATTTTTATAAAAATATATTAGTCATATATATTAGCATTTATTCATCTTACACTGCGCCATTTATTGTACTGTAACTAAATATAAGATAAAGATGATAAGATAGATGACTCTACTAGCAACTACTAGATGGCATGCTAACAACTTATGCTTATGTTCTCCTGAAGTTATGCTCTATTAAAAATGGGAATTTAGGAAAATTTTGACTTAAAAAAAAAAATTATCTCTAAACATTATAAACAATTTATTTTCATGTACTAATGGTTAACAAATTTTAAAATTATACAAAACTTACAATTCACACGATTGTGGACGAATTCGAACGATTATGTTGACCAAAAGAATCACGAAGTGCACAAAATGCATTTTGATTTGAACGCCCATTTTTATAAAAATCTTTAACATTTAAAAGCGTTGCTCGATTGCGTATCTTTCCACGGTTCAAATTGAGTTAGTCTGAGATTGAGAAATGTCAAATGAAATACAAGAAAAAAGTTGAAGTTTAGATGTGGTTCACCTTAAACATGGGCCCTTAAAATTTAACCACCCTCTACAAAAAAAGTGATACATATTTTATTATAAAGAGATTATTCTATAGCGATTAACAAAATAATAAATATTGTGCTTTACATGTACACAAAATTGGTGGTGGGTATAAAAGATTCGGCACAGCCGAATATAGTGCTCTTACTTGTTATATTTATAACCTCTATTACCTTTAAGTTGACTATTATGGTCATGGTTTCGTCTATGGGCGTTTGTTTCAAGTAAAATTTGTTTATATATTTCTAATTCTGATGAGTCATATTGCTCTGGATTTTGATGAAATAGTAATGAGTATAAACCAGTTGTTAAGGCCCAAGACTTATTTGCTACTATTATTTAGTCATTACTTAGTTTTAAGTCTGAATTTCCAATCGCCATTATCATTTTTATGTGGTCTAAATACCGTATCAAGATTTTTGTTTTCATTCAGGTTTGTTAAATCAAAATCCCAATTTGATGATTGGGAATAAAATGATTCATTATTTACCTCATCGTCGTCTTCATCTGTACTATATTTATTACTTTTGTCCATTTTACTTGTTATAAGTGATGCATTAAGGAGATTTTCTTCTTTGAAAACACTATCGCTAGGAATAATGCTGCTATTCTTTATATTTTCCATTTTTGTTTTGTCATGTTTCAATGTCGTTGTTGGCTTTAATAAATTCTCATTTGATAATTTAACAAATTTTTTTAGTGGTTCTGTCAATGGTTTAAATGTATTTTCTAATTGATTAAATGTTTCTGCTTCTCCAAGTTTCACGCTATCAAATTTCCTTTTCAAAATTTTTCTAGATTTCACTAATCCCTTAATACATTATCGTTTTCCATATTTATGAATGAGAGTGATTTTAGACAAACCAAATTAAATTATGGAAGAACTGAACAGTTTCGTAGAACAGCTAAACTGCTTCTTATAACAGATTCTCTAAAACAGCTCCTTATAACAGTTAAAACAGCTAAACAGCTCCGTGAAAACAGCTAAACAGCTCCTTAAAACAGCTAAACAGCTCTTTAAAATAGCTAAACAGCTCTTTAAAACAGCTAAACAGCTCTTTAAAACAGCTCCCTAGAACAGCTAAACAGCTCCTTGAAACAGCTTTGCAGTATATAAAATTATTAAGAAGAATATATATGTATTCAGTTGGGATAGCTGAATATTTACAATTGAACTTGGATGAATATATCAAAACCTTTTCTATAACGTCCATTATGAATTTCATCATCTTTACTTATTACTAGAAATCCATGTTTTTCTTTCCAACATTCTTTGCATATTTTAGAAAAAATGTCAAGACTCATATCATTTCCAACGTGATCATTATAAATATGCTTTAAATTTAAATCATCTTGTTTAAACATTATTAAGAAATTTGCATTATCACGTATTAAATGTTTTGGAATGTGTGTATACGTTTAACATAAGTAGAAGGAATCAATATTATTATGTCTCCCCATACAAAAGTATGATCTAATATTATTTTGTTTTTCGCAAGCAACATCATCAAATATCATTATTGAATTTGACTTAGCTTCCTGAGGTGGAACGACATATTCATTTTCAGAAAAAGTATAAAGTCCCATACCCTTTACAGATGAAATTAATTTTCAAAGATATTGATATTTTGGTTGATGTAGGGATTTTGAGTATAAATATATATTTTTAAATTTTAATCCATTAGGGCTTTTAATTAAACTAAGCATTACATTTGTTTTTCCACAATTAGACGGTCCAACTATAAGTGCTCTTATTGAGTTTGGCAATAGACAGCTGTGTTTAGTTCCGTTTTTACTTTCTTGGAAATCTAAATTTTTTACTATAATATTTTTATGTTGTCTTATTAAACGCATTTTTATGACTGAGTGTATATATGTGTACACACGAATATGTAATTAATTTATAAAGTTTTTATTTTTATTTTTTCTATGTACAAACCATTATTGCAGTATATAAATGATTGTATATGTAAATAATAAATTTAGTGGAAAAACTTCCGTGCACGGAAAAGGACTAGTTAATAAATTAATTAATTCACTACCAGTAGAACTTGATCTACCCGGTTATCAGTACTGTGGACCTGGAACAAAACTGGAAAAGGGTTTAGAAAGAGGAGATAAGGGAATTAATCCCCTGGATGCAGCTTGCCGAGTTCATGATATAGCTTATTCTCAGAATACTGATATTAATAAAAGACATCAAGCAGATAAAGAACTAGCAGATAAAGCTTGGGAAAGAGTTAAAGCTAGAGATAGTATAGTTGGAGAAAAACTAAACGCATTCTTTGTTAGTAACGCAATGAAAGCTAAAGTAAAATTTGGTATGGGTGTTAAATGCAATAAGAAAAGCCCCTAAAGCGAAATATTTTTAATAGTGCAATTAAAGCAGCAAATGTTGTCTTAAAAAAACAAAAACCTCAAGATGTTAAAAATGCTATTAAAACTGCGCGAAGAGTAATTAAAATTCATTTCGTGGAAGGAAATCAGAAATTAAAATTCCAAGAATCATTAAAGTTCCAAAAGTTGGCGGCTTCCTACCTATTGTTCCAATACTTACTGCACTCGGAACATTGGGTGCATTAGCTTCTGGTGGATCATCAATTGTTAAAGCCATAGCAACAGCTAAAAATGGTAGACAGCAACTTGAAGAGAGCAAGCGTCATAACAGAACATTAGAGGCAATAGCAATGGGCAAAGGTTTATATCTTAAACTACATAAAAATGGATATGGAATTTTTTATAATAATGTAACAAAAAACTACCCAACAGACCTCTCACAGACATAGATTTAAAAGTATTTGGAAAGAATTATATTCCCAATTTTAGAGGAGTGTATATGAGAGATAAACTTCCTAGATGTCCACGACGAAAAGAGTGCGGAATTATCAATTTGGACAATAATAAAGGACAAGGCACACATTGGGTAGCCTATTACAAAGATAACAAAAATATTGAATATTTTGATAGTTTTGGTAATCTTCGACCTCCGTTAGAAGTAGTAAAATATTTAGGAACTAATACTAAATACAACTATAAAAGATATCAAAAAACTAATGCTTTTAATTGTGGCCATTTATGCTTAAAATTTTTAACTAATTTTCAAATAAAGAAATAATAAAAAAACGCACATAATTTTGTTTATTTTATTTTTTTATTTTAATTATTAAAATAAGTAATTGTATTTTTTTCATGTTAAAACTAAATTTTCCCTTTCTAGTAAAAGAGAATTTTTTAATGCACAAATTCCATTACTGTGGTGATTACAATAGATGTGTTCTGAGTACTTTAGTTCCATTTGTTTAAAGTTAGTACAAGCATGATCTACAATATTAAAAACCGTTTGCTGTAGAATTTTCTCCAACCATTTCCTTTTTTCATCACCTTTGACATATATATTAGAGTATTTAGTATTTGCTTTTAAAAATGTATATACACTATCAAAAGTCAGTATTCCATCATTTCAATTCAAGTGGTGATAATATTTCATTAGCCAATGTGCTTGTTTTTGTTTCTTTGCTGATAAACAATTAAGTCGTATGGAGGTTTTACAATAAAATTAAAATATTCATTTTTATTGAATACAACTGCAATTTCTTTTGCAATAAAATTATTTGAATTAGATTTAAAGCCTTGCAGGTCGATTAATACAATACTGCGATGCATATTGAGCAATTTCTAAAACTTTTCTAAATTATGATTTTAAGAATAAGTACTATGAGATTGTGTGTATAAGGAAATAGTAAGCTGATGTGTTTTCTATAAGATTAATAGCACTTTCAAGTACAATTAAATTTTGATATTATTTTTCAATCTCTTAATTAGTTTTTGATATTTTTCTATCATCTTCATAACTTTTTCCTTTCTCATTTGGAAAAAGTAACAGCCACAAATACCAACTACGTCTCCATCGGAATCATTGTGAGGGCAAGGTTTATTGAATGCTTCAGTATTGGAATATTGTTTCTTAAATGTACGTAACAAATCTAAATCTTCTTCAAAGATTACATTTTCAAATTTATTCAGAAAATCATCAATAATATCCATCTTTCTAAATCAATATGTTGTTAAAGACTAAATAAATATCAATTTTACTCATGTTTTATATAGTTTTTATTTTATTTTTATTTATTTATAAGCGGTAAAGTCATTAAAATTATAATAATCTTTCATGGTAGGCGCAGTCTTAATCTCCAGTCTATAGAATGTATTGTGTCCATCACTATTAACAGGAATTTTGGAAATTAAATATATCCCAGTAGATAAGTCTTCCACATCTTTATCAGTAAGTGCATTAAATTTTCTAGGTAAATAGAATATACTTGGTCCCAGTTCCAACATAATAACGTCTCCATATTTTGTAGTTGTTCTCTCAGCTCCAGTAATAAGATAATTTTCCCTAGCTATCATATTCTTAACACTTAGAATTTGCTTCGTATTTAGCTGATTGAATGTGGTTATTAAGTCCGTGTTAGTGTTCATCGTTGCAATTTTATTTATATAATGTATATAAAAAGATATTTAACTGCCAATTTATAGAAAATTTTGTGATTAAAAATTAAACTAATCAAGTAATAAAAAATTACTCACTAAAACTGTTTCTATGTCTCTAAGAGAAAATTTAAAACAGCAGAAAAACAGAGAAAAAGGATATAAAAACAAGTAAAAGTGCTATATTCGTCCGTGCCGAATCTTATATACTCTTCATAACGTGTAGTCATGCAATAACAGTAGTTTGTGTCACCATTCATCCCATATGAAATACGTACATACATATATAAAAACATCCCATTGTAAAATTATAAATTCTCGTATGTATGTTAAAAAAACAAAAAAAAAAAAAATTTAAAAAAAAATTTTAAAAAAAAAATTTAAAAAAAAAATTAAAAAAAAAAAATTTAAAAAAAAAAATTTAAAAAAAAAATTATTATATATATAATATATATAAAACAAAAAAAAAAATAAAAAAAACATATAAAAAAAAAAATTTTTAAAAAAATAATAATAAAAATATAAATAATATATTAAATAAAAAAAATAAAAAAAAAATTAAAAAAAAAATTTTAAAAAAATTAAAAAAAATTTTTTTTTGGCTCAGCTGGGATTCGATGCCACGTTTTCTCTAACCAGTATACACGTTTGTATGTATGTATGTTGTTGTTGTTAAGTTTTTTTTTGTGAAAAAAAAAATCGAGGTGGTCGTGGGTTTTTGCTCATATCTCAGTTGTTTATGTACCGATGTTTCTGATTTTCAATACCGTTCTACTCCCGAATATTTCTGAGATTTTAATACCTCACACGGGTCCGAGCGATGTCGGGGGTCTTCAAAAAGTTGATTTCAACATACACACGGACAGACGGTCAGACGGACAGAGCTTAATCGACTTCCCTATTCATAAGCTTTCAGAAAATATATACTTTATGGAGTCGGAAATGAAAATTGTAGAAATTTCACACCGAAAGACAAACCTATATATACCCTTTTTCACTGTGTGAAGGGTATAACAACAAATTTTTAGTTAAAATAAAAATGTTTTTATTTTCTTCTTAATATTATTATATATATTATTATTATTCAATACTTAAATCTAAAATGGTTTGATTCTGTCGGGGAACTAAGTAGTAGTTTAAAATATATTGAATTTATATATAACAAGTAAGAGCACTATATTCGGCTGTGCCGAATCTTTTATACCCACCACCAATTTTGTGTACATTTAAAGCACAATATTTATTATTTTGTTAATTGCTATAGAATAATCTCTTTATAATAAAATATGTATCACTTTCTTTGTAGAGGGTGGTTAAATTTTAAGGGCCCATGTTTAAGGTGAACCACATCTAAACTTCAACTTTTTTCTTGTATTTCATTTGACATTTCTCAATCTCAGACTAACTCAATTTGAACCGTGGAAAGATACGCAATCGAGCAACGCTTTTAAATATTAAAGATTTTTATAAAAATGGGCGTTCAAATCAAAATGCATTTTGTGCACTTCGTGATTCTTTTGGTCAACATAATCGTTCGAATTCGTCCACAATCGTGAGAATTGTAAAAAATATTTAAATTTCTGCAAAGCAGGTTTTTATGAAATGTGAAAACATCTGTGAATGCCATCTTAGTTCGTTGAATGGGAAACATTGCTGTTTTTCACGATAACGTGGCAAAAGAGCAAGCAACCTCGACTCATCATCGTGCCCAACAATCGAGCATCAACAGTGTCATTGAAAATTTGGACTATCGGATCGTGGTGTGCCGCCTAGGTTGGGGGGCCATTTGGCCGATAATTTGTTCCATACATAATTGAAGCATACAAATATTATCATTATAAAAATAAATGATAATAATTTCATAATAATTTTATTCAAAATCAACATAGTCCCTTAAAATTAAACCACCCATTATAACTTCGGTATGCTAGTAAAATGTTTTCGAAAATTTTGTCTTTCAATGAAAGTGGCCGTTAAAATACGCGTGTCAATAAAGTTTCTGCTAATAAACATAACTTAGATATTTTAATATAGTCCTTTAGTATTCAAAAATCTTTATTCATAGAGAATTTACATGAATTTAAGAGGAAGAAAGTGAATTTAAGGTTAAATGGCCACAGGGTGATTTAAAATATACATTCTCTGCATTTTTCTAAAACGGGAAATTTATTAGTAAGATTTTGATTTTTAAACTTCTATAACATTTTGCTTTTAAAAGATTTTCAAACGAAATAAGTTTTGTATAATTTTAAAATTTGTTAGCCATTAGTACATGAAAATAAATTGTTTATAATGTTTAGAGATAGTTTTTTCTTACTTAAGTCAAAATTTTCCTAAATTCCCATTTTTAATAGAGCATAACTTCAGGAGAACATAAGCATAAGTTGTTAGCATGCCATCTAGTAGTTGCTAGTAGAGTCATCTATCTTATCATCTTTATCTTATATTTAGTTACAGTACAATAAATGGCGCAGTGTAAGATGAATAAATGCTAATATATATGACTAATATATTTTTATACAAATTTAAAGAAAAAAGTGTGCGTTGCACATCTATTTTCCGTTATAACGAAGACTTTGACCAAAAAACCATGTTTGCAAAATTTCAGAATCGTACATATATACACTGTGCGGTATAAATTTTCGTACATTTTTATCTATAACTCTTTTCCTAATTCATAGATTTAAGCGATTTTCAGGGAAAAATATTCTTTTGACTCGATAAATATATATTCGAAGTTTCATGACTACGTTTATGCGTCTGGACACAATTCAAAAGTGAAAGTGGGCGTTATAGAAGGCGTGTCAAAGTTGTTTTTGCTAATGAGTAAAACTTAGGTGTTTCAATATAGTCCTTTATTATTCCAAAATCTTTATTAATAGAGAAATTATATGAATTTTAGGTAAAACGTTATATGGGAGGTCGGCGTAAAAGTGGGCGTGGCACCTTCATTTTTTTGCATAGTAATGAAATTGCATAGGGGATAGACGTAGCAAAATTTATCATCATACCGCTAATTTTAGCGGTTTTATGAGCTTTTAAATTTCATTAACGGTAGATAACGTGAAAAGTGGGCGTTATAGTAGGCGTGTCAAAGTTATTTTTGCGAATGAGTACAACTGAGGTGTTTCAGTATAGGCCTTTATTATTCCAAAATCTTTATTAATAGAGAAATTATATGAATTTTAGTTAAAACGTTATATGGGAGGTGCGCGCAAAAGTGGGCGTGCCGTTACAAGAAAGCGTGTCACCAAAACGCAAAGTGTGCAAAATTTCAGAGTCGTACATCCAATTTTGTTGCTTTTATGACGTTTTTGTTTTTAAATATACCAAAAAATACACTGTGCGGTATAAATTTTCGTACATTTTGATCGATAACTCCTCTCCTAATGCATTGAGACAATTTTCGGGGGAAAATATTGTCTTTACTCAGGAAATATATATTCGAAGTTCTATGAGTCTACGTTAAGGCGTTTGGACACAATTCCATTTTATTCGATGTTCGAAGGACACGGTTTTTTCGACCTACTCTTGCTTTTCGAGCTATAACTCTCTTCCTAATATTCCGATTTAGCCCATTTTCAATACCAAACAAACCTTGTCTATAAGAAAGATTCTGGCAAAATTTGAGCCCTAGCTTTTTCGGTGCGACCTCTATCGTGCTTTCAACAGACGGACGGACATAGCTAGATCGTCATAAAATCAAACCCCGATTCAGAATATATATACTTTATGGGGTCTAAAATGGATATTTCGATGTGTTACAAACGGAATGACAAAATGAATATACCCCTACCATTTTTTTGGTGGCGGGTATAAAAACGCATCATTAGAGGAATATCTCAATCGTAAAACAATGGTAACACTTTTAAACACACACACATACAAGTAAGCTAGCTTTAAAATTGTATCAGAACAGCATTATTAAAAATAACGTAAACATAATTTTGTTTTGTAAGCATATCTGCCTTTATTTCAATCTAAGTGTCTGTCCGTCTGTGAACCTACATGCATGTATATAATAAACACACACATACACACATACACATTTTCGTACTTGAAATTTTATAGTGACAGTTTTAATGTAAACTCTTGATTGACTTAGAAAATAAACACACGCACTTGTAAGACTTATAAATAAATACATGCTCGTGTAAGACGATCACTAAAACAAACAAACAAATGAACAAAATATACACTAACAACAAGGAATCGTAATAATCAATTTGTCCATCTCTCTATCCTTTTGTCCGTCTGTCAGTCCGTCTGTGACATATGTATATAATAACAAGTAAGAGCGCTATATTCGGCCGTGCCGAATCTTATATACCCTTCACAACGTGTAGTCATGAAATAACAGTAGTTTGTGTTACCATTCATCCCATATGAAATACGTACATACATATATAAAAACATCCCATTGTAAAATTATAAATTCACGTATGTATGTTAAACAAACGAAAAACAAAAAAAAATTTAAAAAAAATTTAAAAAAAAATTAAAAAAAAAATTATTATATATAATTAAAATTATTATATATAAAACAAAAAAAATATTAAAAAAAAATAATAAAAAAAATATAAATAATATATTAAAAAAAAATAAAAAAAAAAATTTTTTTTAAAATTAAAAAAAATTTTTTTTGGCTAGCTGGGATTCGATGACACGTTTTCTCTGACACGTTTGTATGTATGTATGTTGTTGTTGTAATGTTGTTTTTGTGAAAAAAAAATCGAGGTGGTCGTGGGTTTTTGCTCATATCTCAGTTGTTTATGTACCGATGTTTCTGATTTTCAATACCGATCTACTCCCGAATATTTTTAATATTTTAGTACCTTACCCGGGTCCAACCTATATCGGGGGGCTTCAAAAAGTTGATTTCAACATACGCACGGACAGACGGACAGACTGACAGGGCTTAATCGACTCCCCTTTTCATAAGCTTTCAGAAAATATATACGTTATGGGGTCGGAAATGAAAATTGTAGAAATTTCACACGGAATGTCAAACCTATATATACCCTTTTTCACTGTGTGAAGGGTATAAATACACACAAACACACACACATTTTTCGTACTTGAAATTTTATAGTGACAATTTTAGTTAAAATAAAAAAAATTTTTAACAGAAAAAAAATCATCCGTATGAGGATGCATAGACAAAAAAAAATTAAAGTTGAGAAAAACAAACCAATAACAAAATGCATATCAACCAAAATAAAAATTCATCCTTATGGAAATTACCATTGGGATGAAAATTTTTAATTATTAACCAAAAATCATCTTTATGGGGAATTACCATTGGTATGAAAATTTTTAATTATTTACAAAAATTCATCCCTATGCAGAATTAGAATTGGGATAAAAATTTAAGACAAAAATTCATCCTCATTGAATCTCCATAAGGATGATTTATTTGTTTATTTAGCCAGAACCTATATATTGGGATGAATATTTAAATGTCAACCTGTGTACTTACAACAATTTAGCCTAAATCACAAACCAGTTATTTTTAAAACATTCTAAAAGTATGCTACAAAGTGTAAGTTATCACAAATCAAATTCTCCATCTAGTGAATCTTAATATCTTAGTCGCCCTCTATATTTAAAATAATTTATACTCATATAATACGACAATCTCATCAGCGCCATCTTAATATGGTTGTAGGAATTACATAAAATGTAGCGTCATTTTCTGGCAGCATTGCCAAAACACAGTGCGGCAACACCGTTTAGCGAAGACGCAAACCTAAATGAATATTATAATTTACATATGGCAACACCGTTTAGCGAATACACAAACCTACATGTATATTATAATTTACATATGGCAATACCCAAAAGTTATAGTGATGTATTACTCGGATACAAATGTATTCGGTACTTAGGTACCCGGTAGGGTAGAACCTATGCATTACTACTACTGGTATATATAGGTTTGTCATTCCGTGTGAAATTTCTACAATTTTGATTTCCGACCCCATAAAGTATAAATTTTCTGAAAGCTTATGAATAGGGGAGTCGATTAAGCCCTGTCAGTCTGTCCGTCTGTCTGTGTGTATGTTGAAATCAACTTTTTGAAGCACCCCGACATCGCTTGAGTGAGGGTATTAAGGAAGAGGGTGAGGTATTAAAATATCAGAAATATTCGGGAATAGATCGGTATTGAAAATCAGAAACATCGGTACATAAACAACTGAGATATGAGCAAAAACCCACGACCACCACGATTTTTTTTCACAAAAACAACATTACAACATACATACATACAAACGTGTATACTGGTTAGAGAAAACGTGGCATCGAATCCCAGCTAAGCCAAAAAAATTTTTTTTTTATTTTTTTTATGTTTTTTTAATTTTTTTTTTTATTTTTTTTTTTATTTAATATATTATTTATATTTTCATAATTTTTTTTTTTTATTTTTTTTTTTGTTTTATATTTGTTATATATATTTTAATTATTTTTTAAAAAATTTTTTTTTTTAAATTTTTTTTTTTTAATAATTTTTGAAATTTTTTTTTTAACATAGATACGTAAATTTATAATTTTTTAATGGGATGTTTTTTGTATGTATTTACGTATATCATATGGGATGAATGGTGATACAAACTACTGTTATTGCATGACTACACGTTGTGAAGAGTATATAAGATTCGGCACGGCCGAATATAGCGCTCTTACTTGTTTTTTTTTACACATGTAGGGGGAATATCGAAGCGGACCACTACTATCACTGGTCCTTTTCCGACCCCCTTCGCTCCTCAGTGATTTCGTGTCCACCGATCAGTATACCCTCAATCACTGAGTCCCGCGCCACAACCGGCGTTTGCTCTGGACTAGGAAAACTATTTCACACTGCCGACTGGTGATTGTCGACAATCTTCATCGCACAGTCCTTTGTAATCGCCAGCATCTCCCTCAGACTAAGGTCCCCCATCGCACTCACACTTAAAATGTGCTTGCCTGTGATCCTTCCGCTCGCCAACGCCGGACACTCGCATACTACATACGCTGCCGTCTTGGCATCCTCCAGGCACATTCTACAAATATCATCATCCACGATTTGCATCCTCTTCAGATGATATTTGAAGTTACCATGTCCTGTAATCAACGCAGTGATCCAGCTCATCATACTCCGATTTAAGCCGAGTATCTTCACTGCAACCCTACCAAGTGGCTCCCTGAGCACCATACGAGCCGGTATACACGTGGTTTCCTCCATCCTCCTTCGCAAGTTCATAGAGTTCACCCATTGAAAGATCTTCGCAACCACTAACCCATTACCCAGAGCAGTTCTGGGTTCCTGTCCGCAAAATGCAGCCTCAGACCCCTTCTTCGCAAGTTCGTCAGCAGCCACATTCCCAGCTATGCCCACGTGTCTCTTAACCCACATAAGCGTTGCCTCATTTGTAGAGGCACACCTATTGAGCTTTAGAACACACTCAAGCACCAAAGAGGAGTTCACATCTATCCGCTGCATACGTTTTATAACCGACTGGTTGTCAAGTGCAATAAGAATTCTCTTCCCATACATTCGACATTCCAAAAGGTGGTCCAACGCGTGCAGCAAACCAAGCATTTCTGCCTGATAGACTGACACGTACTCTCCCAGATTCAGGGTGCAGGATAAGTTCAACTCAGATGAGTACACACCAGCACCTGCCCTTCCGTCCATAAAGGAGCCATCAGTAAAGATACTGATGTCATTCTTCATGCACTCATCATGCATGAATCCATCCGCTATGAGCGTGTGATGTAGCCTTTCGACCACTTTCACCCGACTCATGCGCTCCATCGGCATCTGAGCCTCTCTAACCTCTTTATCCACGAGGTTCAGGATTCTCCTATGCCCCAAAACCGATCCAAAGCGACACCACATGCCATCGCTTCGCATCCGAATCGCCGAACTTGCCGCCGTCTCCCTTACAAATAAGTCCAACGGCAGCAATCCCAGCATTGCCTCCATCGCTTGCGTTGGTGTGGTATGTATCGCGCCACATATACCAATGCAAACAATCCTTTGAACCCCGTCCAACTTCCGCCTAATCGTCGCCAGAGAGGCCTTCGGCCACCAGACAACAGATGCGTAAGTGATCGTCGGTCTCATTTCCACTGTGTAAATCCGGTGTGCAGCCTTAGGTGAGATTCCCCACTTCCGACCGCAAACCCGTTTACATTGATGCAAAATCCTTTTTGCCTTCTTTACCCTTGTCTCAACATGATCATTCCAGGTTAGTTTCATATCCAGCGTTACCCCCAGATATTTCACCTTTCTGGAAACGTTGATCTCGGTTCCAAAAAGCATTAAG
This sequence comes from Phyto melanocephala, assembly GCA_941918925.1. NCBI lineage: Eukaryota > Metazoa > Arthropoda > Insecta > Diptera > Rhinophoridae > Phyto > Phyto melanocephala. Next base: position 68,434,892 of record OW799233.1, read on the forward strand.
GATTCAATCTCTGTGCCCTTCCTTCTTTGCGTGAAGAGCATAGCATCCGACTTGCCAGCATTTATGGTTAGTCCCTGTTCACAACACCATTCTTCATTCATTCAGTTACTCTGAGCGCCCGTCTCATGCAACCTAAAATGGTCTACATGAACTTACCGCCAACAATAATTGCCACATCATCTGCATACCCCACCGTATGTATGCCCATTACCTCCAGTCTCCTGAGAAGGCTGTCCACAGTTATCTTCCACAGCAGAGGCGATAAGACCCCTCCTTGCGGACATCCCCTAACCACCCCTCCCCAAATCCTGGTGCTTCCGCTCCTGAGATTCACTGCCCTACATCTGAGCATGGCGCCGATCCACTTCACCACAACAGAATCGACCCCTCGCTCATCGAGAGCATTTCCCAGTCTATCAAAATGGATCGTATCAAAAGCGACCTCTATGTCCATAAATACGGACAAAGCCAGATCACCATTGAAAACATCCCTCTCAGCAACCCTCATCAGTTCGTGCAGGGCAGTCTCAGTAGACCTCCCAGCCCTGTAAGCGTGCTGACTCCCACTCAATGCCCTATCCATCAGCGTGTTCTCCTCCAGGAAGTCAACCAACACCCTTTCCATTGCCTTCAATAGAAAGGATGTAAGACTGATCGGCCTGAACGACTTAGCCTCCGTATAGTCCCTCTTCCCCGGTTTGGGAAGAAAAACCACCCTGGTCTCCCTCCATGCCACCGGAATATACCCTGTCGAAAGACAGGCAACAAATATTTCCCTAATCACTACAAGTAGTGTGTTCATACCCCACTGTAGTAATGCAGGAAATATCGCATCCATCCCAGCCGCCTTAAATGGGGCAAAAGACAAAATTACACTTCTAACCCCATTAAGAGTTACTATCCTTTCAGCATCCCTTCGCCGTACCTCACTGGCTCCCCTGTTAACGGGAACCCATGAGTCATTCGAAATGAAACTTCCAGGAAAATGTACCTCCATCAGCGACTGTAATATCCCCTCCATCGTCTCCGTCATGCCACCATCGCTCCTGCGAATAAGCCACATTCTGGAGACAGGGTCTCTAGACACCATCCTCTGCAGTCTCCCCACTTCAGACGTATCCATCACGCTGGAGCGGAATTCCCTCCAAGTAGTTCGTTTCCGAAGACGTATAGTTCTCTTCAGCTCCTTCTTCTTCGCCTTATACTCGTCCCATAAGCTAGGATTCCCCCCTCATGTAATGATTAAAGGCCCTCCTCGTGTCCCTCTTCATGGATTGCAATTCACTACTCAACCACGGAGTAGAATCCTTCTCTTCCACTACTGTGAGAAGACACACATTCTCGAAGGCAAGTCCGACAGTAGAGTTTCCCACTCCACCGTCCGCTCAATATCCTCCGTGTTCCGGAGTGCCCGGTGTGGAACACTCCCCAAAAGTCCCGAGAGGCACTCCTCGTACTTAGTGCGATCCGTATCCCTCGATACCCTGATACGCCAACGCACCTTCCTCCGCCTCCTACCATATAGAATCTCAAACTGGATAGCCCTGTAGTTAGACATGGTCAATCTGTCCACCACTCTCCAATTCCCAACTCTATTCAGCATCCCGACAGAGCATAAGGTGATGTCGATTACCTCCGCCCTACGTGCATCCACGAAGGTGGGCTCGACACCCCTGTTCAGGACCAGCACAAACTCCAGCAATTGCTGTCCCTTGTGGTTATCATCCGTACTTCCCCATACAGTACTGTGTGAGTTAGCATCACAGCCCATGACAAGAGGCATACCCCTCAACCTACAGAACTTCACCAGATTCCTAACCTCCCTCGAAGGATGGGAGTCCGGTGTGTCATAGGGTAGGTAAGCCGACGCCACCAGAAACGATCCCGAACCCGCGCCTATCATCACCACCGTAAGATCCGGCGAACAAAGATGCGTCATCGGCACAGCACACACACCTTGTCGCACCAGGATACATGTCCTCAATCTCCCCCCCGTCTGTGAGTGATGTTATCCCTTACAATCCATGGTTCCTGTAGCAAGGCTATATCCAACCCATCCTCCACAAAACATCGCATCATCACCGCCGAAGCCGATCTGCTATGATGCAGATTCAGTTGATATGCACTCAGAGTTTCAACCTTCCGTAGTTGGTTCGGGTCAAAGTTCCAGGATTTATCACCCTTAAACTTTTTCCCTGTTCCCTCTACTTCAGATGTCGTCTCCTCATCCATAAGGCTATCGATCCGATTTGATATCTTTTAAATAGCCTTCCTGCTCCTCCGACGTTTCCTCTTTAGTCTTTGCCTCTCGGTTTTATCCAAGGGCATAGACTCAGAGTTCGCGTCGCGGTCCGAGGTTTCCGTGATCTGGACAGATGCCTCCACTCCTGCTGGGACGGATACATCAATGTCCTTCACCGTTAACTCTCTACCCACTGGAGTATCTTCAGAGATTAACCTCTCCGCCTCTTGCGAGGCTTCAATGTCCATCTCAATCCGATCTCCATTGGACACGTCTAATCGGAGTATTCTCAGAGACTAACCTCTCCACCTTTTGCAAGGCTTCATTGTCCGTCCCTTTCGAAGTTCCCCGATTATCACAATTTTCATTTGAAACTTTCGTTGAATCAATTTTGTTCCCACGAGTATTGGGGAAAGAAAAGTCGACCCGCACAGAGCCTAACATACACAGGCAAGTCTACAATAAAACTGGAGGTCCACCGGTAACCAGAGTTAACATACTAGCGACCAGGCTCCCTCCTGGCCACGCATCCCTTGGCGCATGTAGTCCCACCGTGGATTAGGGTAGATTTATACTAGTCTACAACTCCCTGGCGGGGTCGTGAAGACCAGCCGTGGTCCATAGGGCCAATTACAGCAACATTGGGTGGTCCAATCTCAATGAGAGAAGGAAAACCACCCAGTGGCCGAGTCTATCAGCCGCCCCCACATAGGAGGAAACAGACGCTGACAGATAGGGAAAGGTAGTTCTTAGTTGTGCAACACTGCACGTAAGCCCCCGCATCGCTTCAAGATGACTACCCATCGCAAGGGTAGTTATTAATAGAAAAGTTAAATGAATTTGAGATAAAGCGTGTGTAACATTTATTTTTCGTAGTAATAAGCCTTTGACCAAAAAGCAATGATATCAAAATTTTAGAAATATACATCTAATTTTGCCAGTTTTATAACGTTTTAAATTTTAAATATATACCGAATAATACAATGCACGCTATAAATTTTCGTGCGTTTTGATCTATAACTCCTTTCCTAACTCATAGATTTTGGTTATTTTTGAGAAAAAATATTTTTTTTACTTAGGAAATTTACATTCGAATTTTCATGGCTCTACGTTAATGCATTTGGACACAATTCAATTTTATTCGATGTTTGAAGGACACGGTTTTTTGACCTACTCTTGCATTACGAGCTATAACTTTCTTCCTAATATTCCGATTTAGCGAGCATGATAAAATAACACCCCTATTCAGAGTATATATACTTAATGGGGTCTAAAATTGATATTTCGATGTCTTATAAACGGAATGACAAAATGAATATACCCCACCATTTTTTTGTTGGCGGGTATAATAAAATATTAGTTTGGAATATACAGGATGGTTTAATTTTAGGGGCCGATGTTGAATGTGAACTACACCTACACGTCAAATTTTTTTCTGCATTTCATTTGACATTTCTCAATTTCAATTTAACTCAATTTGAACCATGGAAAGATACACAATCGAGCAACGCGTTAAAGCTATTCAGGCTTATTATAAAAATGAGCGTTCCAATCAAAATGCATTTCGTGCACTTCGTGATTCTTTTTGTCAACATAATCGTTCAAATTAGTCCACAATCGGGAGAAAATAAAAAATATTTAAATTTTAGCAAAACAGGTCTGTATGAATGTGAAACATTGCTGTTTTTCGCGATAATGTGGCAAACAGCAGTCAACCTCGACCCATCATCGTACCTAACAATTGAAGATCAACATCGTCATTGGACCATCGGATGTAGGAGTGCCGCCGAGGTCGCGTCGGCCATTTGGCCGATATTTTATTCCATACATATTTGAACCATACAAATACTATCATAATAAAAAGAAATGATATTCTTAAATAATTTGTGGTTTATTCAAAATAAACAACGGTCTTTTATATTTAACCACCCATTACAATAGCATAAATAATAATAAGTAAGAGCACTATATTCGGCTGTGCCTAATCTTTTATACCCACCACCAATTTTGTGTACATTTCAAACACAATATTTATTATTTTGTTAATCGCTATGGAATAATCTGTTTATAATGAAATATGTATCACTTTCTTTGTAGAGGGTGGTTAAATTTTAAGGGTCCATGTTGAGGGTGAACTACACCTAGTCCTTAAATTTGTTTTCTGCATTTCATTTGACATTTCTCAATCTCAAACTGACTCAATTTGACCCGTTGAAAGATACGCAAATGAGCAACGATTTAAAGTTATTCAGGTTTTTTATAAAAATGGGCGTTCAAATCGTTCAAATTCGTCCACAATCGGGAGAATTGTAAAAAATATTTAAATTTCTGCAAAACAGGCCTGTATAAAATGTTAGAACACCTGTGAATGCCTTCTCAGTTCGTTGAATAGGAACCATTGCTGTTTTTGCGATAGTGTGGCAAAAGAGCAGTCAACCTCGACTCATCATCATGCCCAACAATTGAGCATCAATATAGTCATTGAAAATTTGGATCATCAGATAGAAAAGTGGCGCCAAGGATGGGAAGGCCATTTGGCCGATATTTTGTAAATACACAATTGAACCATACAAATATTATCATTATAAAAAGAAATGATAATAATTTCTTAAATAATTTAATAATCAACATCGGCTGTTAAAATTTAACCACCCTTAATAACTACGATATGATAGTAAAATGTTTTCATAAATTTAGTCTCCTAGTGAAAGTGGACGTGTCAATAAAGTTTCTGCTAATAAATACAAATTAGATATTTCAATATAGACCTTTATTTTCCCAAAAACTTTGTCAATAGAGAAATTACATGAATTTTAGATAAACCGTTATATGGGAAGTAGGCATTAAAGTGGGTGTGTCAACTAAACTTTTTGGCAAAACAATTACATTGATAGAACCATTTTTTTGGAGGCGGGTATAAAAATAAAATTTGGTTAAATATTTATTTTAAATATTCAAGTACATATTTTAAATCTATTGATGAATATTTTTATACCCGCCACCAAAAAAATGGTGGGGTCATATTCATTTTGTCATTCCGTTTGTAACACATCGAAATATCAATTTTAGACCCCATAAAGTATATATATTCTGAATCGGGGTTTGATTATATGACGATCTAGCCATGTCCGTCCGTCTGTTCGTCTATTGAAAGCACGATAGAGGTCGCACCAAAAAAGCTAGGGGGCTCAAATTTTGCCAGAATCTTTCATATAGACAAGGTTTATTTGGTATTGAAAACGGGCTAAATCGGAATATTAGGAAGGGAGTTATAGCTCGTAAAGCAAGAGTAGGGCGAAAGAACCGTGTCCTTTGAACATCGAATAAAATGGAATTGTGTCCAAACGCATTAACGAAGACTCATGAAACTTCGAACATATATATCCTGAGTAAAAACAATGTTTCTCATCGAAAATTACCCAAATCTATGCATTATGAAAGGAGTTATCGATCAAAATGTACGAAAATTTATACCGCACAGTGTATTTCTCGGTATATTTAAAAACAAAAACGGCATAAAAGCAACAAAATAGGATGTACGATTTTGAAATTTTGCACACATAGCTTTTTTGTCAAATGCTTTGTTCTCACGGCAAATAGATGTGACACGCCCACTTTTACGCCCACCTCCCATATAACGTCTAAACTTAAATTTATATAATTTCTCTATGAATAAATATTTTGGAATAATAAAGGACTGATGTGAAACATCTAAGTTGCATGCATTAGTAAAAACAACTTTAACACGCCTACTTTAACGCCCACTTTCATTGAAAGACTCAATTTACGAAAATATTTATCGAACTTATACAAAGAAAGTGATACATATTTTATTATAAAGAGATTATTGCATAGCGATTACTGTTAATAACAAACAAATACATTTTGTGCTATAAATTGGGTTATTTCCCGGGAATTTGAGTTACTTAATCTTCCTGACTCCACGGGATTATTTTTCGGAATCCCGGAAAATAAAAAAGGTGGCTACGATTCGAAAGGAGATGTTTATATTGTTTATGTTGAAATTGAATTCTAATGATTTTATTTTTGATCTCATAGCTAGAGTACCTGTATTTTTCTTTTTGTGCTCATATTTGATCTCGTATCTAGAGAATAATATTTTTTTCAATAAAAATATTTTTGCTCAATTTATATTTTAAATTCAAGTTTCTTTATTGATTTTTATAGTTTTGAAGTGTTTCTTTTACATTATAAACTATTTTATGCTTTTATGTTTTTTTTTTAATTAAAAACAAATTTACTTTTGACTTGTTTTGCTGCGGGATCCCGGGATATTAAAAATAAATCTCGCATTCCCGGAAAACAAAAAATTTCGGAAAAAAACCCTAGCTACAAAAGAACGGAAAACTTGTGGTAGGTATAAAAGATTCGGCACAGCGAATATAGTGCTCTTACTGGTTTTTTATATATTTTTTAATCTTTCGCCTCTTAAAACTGTGGGAACATATATGTATGTTTAGAGTTGGGCACAAACTGTTACTCTAGTTAATTTTTGTCAACAACCTCGGTCATTTTCGTTTTCACAAGCCCCTATGAAATTAACTTGTGGTTTGTGCAAAAAATTAAAGAGATTGTTATCAAATTTGTTAGTAGTCATCTAGTGTTCTACGTGATATTTAGCAATGACATCATCCTCATTGTTTGCAAAAATTCAATGGCGCCATCTAGGTTTTAATTAATGGTGCCGTCTGCAATGAATTATTGCTAATGGATGTAACTAATATATTTTAATATAAATTTAATGAAAAAAGTGGGGGTGGCACATTCATTTTCCGTTATAACAAAGACTTAACCCAAAAAGCAATGTTTGGAAAATTTCAGAATAGTCAGTTTTATTACGTTTTAAATTTAAATTATACATTGTGCGGTATAAAGTTTCGTACATTTTGATATATAGCTCTTCTTCTAATACATAGATCCAAGCGATTTTCACGTACGTTAATGTGCTTGGACATAATTGCATTTTATTCGATGTTTGAAGGATACGGTTTTTTCTATTTCTATTCTATTAATTATTAAAATTAGTTGGCTGCATAAGCATATTGTCAGGTTATCCCTCCAAAAGTGTTTGTAGTGCGGCTTACTGATCACAAGATTTATTTATTGTGATTTAGTAAGTCATGTGTTGATTCAGGCTCCGCAAGTCGACCTATACCTTTGTATAGGAAGTCGGAGACACTCGAACAATAAATAAAAATTGAGTTTAATGGTTCTCCTCCAGTTACAAAACTTTGGTTCAGGTACCGCAGGTCGCCTTTACCATTGTATAGGAAATCGGAGACGTTTGAACAATAATTACTGCTGAGTTTTATGGAACTCCTCCAGTCGCATGTTAATTGAGTTTATATGGTACTCCTCCAGTCACAAGTAAAATGAGTTTATTTGGTACTCCTCCAATTAAAACGAAAACACGAGGTTAACTGTAGAATAGTCTGGAAACTGTATCCAAAGAACAGTTACGCGACGCCACACAGTTAACCTCGCGAAAGTGAGACGCAAAACTCTCGAAGTCAGATAAGTCAGATTGCCATTAAATGATAATGGCAAAAACGCGCGAGCTCTTAACCCGACCAGAGCTGAATCTGGACGGAAAAATGTAGATATTCTAATTATTTCAACCACTTTCCGACAAAGCGTAAAAATACACCCTCAACTTCTGGTTCAATATGATGGAGACCAGCATTGGTCGGAACTCATGTCAGAAAAAGAAAGATGCAAAGTAACAGGATGTAAAGGTCAAACTAGATACATGTGCTCAAAGTGCAGTGTTTTCCTGTACATTCCCAATGGATCGAGAAATTGCTTCAAGTATTTTTATTATTTATCAAATGAATAAATTATTGGTAAGACATTATTTTTTTCTTTTAGATTATATGCACGTAAAAAAAATTAAGTACGTTCTCATACAATTTTTTTGTAGAACCGGTAACTGGTTAGCACAACCGGTTCTAGGTTTCCTTAGAACTGATTTGAAAAATTTTAATTGCGTATATGTTATTTTTGTTTATATATTGTATTTGTATTAGTTTTATGTTTATAATTTTTAATTTGTTTATGTAAATATTTGTATTGTTTGTTTTTACTGTAAAAAAATTAATTTTATGTGTTAAAATTACTGAAATAAATAAAAACCCAAATATAAAAATATATAAAATACTTTCATTTTTCTTTACCATAACCGAAATATGAATCCATATGGATACAGTCCAAAAAACCTATTTAGGATCAATTTTTATACCCGCCACCAAAAAAATGGTGGGGGTATATTCATTTTGTCATTCCGTTTGTAACACATCGAAATATCCATTTTAGACCCCATAAAGTATATATATTCTGAATCAGGGTTTGATTTGATGACGATCTAGCTATGTCCGTCCGTCTGTATATCAGATAGAGGAGTGGCGCCAAGGATGGGGGGCCATTTGGCCGATATTTTGTTAAATATATAATTGAACCATACAAATATTATCATTATAAAAAGAAATGATAATAATTTCTTAAATAATTTGTGTTTTATTTAAAATTAACATCGGCCCTTATAATTTAACCACCCTTTTTAACTTCGATATGCTACTAAAATGCTTTTGTAAATGAAGTCTTTCAATGAAAGTGGGCGTATTTCAATATAGTCCTTTATTATTCCAAAATCTTTATTAATAGAGAAATTATATGAATTTCAGTTAAACCGTTATATAGGAGGTGGGCGTAAAAATGGGCGTGGAACCTTAATTTTTTGGCACAACAATTACATTGATCAGAAGGATATATGTAACAAATTTCATTATCATACCTCTAATTTCATCGGTTTTATGAGCTTTTAAATTAAATTGCCTAGAAGGATATACGTAGCAAATTTGATCATCATACCTCTAATTTTGGTGGTTTTATGAGTTTTTAAATTTCATTTACGGTAGATAACGTGAAAAGTGGGCGTTATAGTAGGCGTGTCAAAGTTGTTTTTGCTAATGAGCACAACTTAGATGTTTCAATATATTTAGTCCTTTATTATTCCAAAATCTTTATTAATAGAGAAATTATATGAATTTTAGGTAAAACCTTATATGGGACGTGGGCGTAAAAGTGGGCGTGTCAGATTAATTTTCTGGCACAGTAATGACATTGCCTAGAGGGATATACGTAGAAAATTTTATCATCATACCTCTAATTTTGTCAGTTTTATGAGCTTTTAAATTTCATTAACGGTAGATAACGTGAAAAGTGGGCGTATAGTAGGCGTGTCAAAGTTTTTCTTGCTAATGAATACAACTTAGTTGTTTCAATATAGTCCTTTATTATTCCAAAATCTTTATTAATAGAGAAATTATATGAATTTAACGTAAAACGTTATATGGGAGGTGGGCGTTAAGGTTGGCGTGGCACATTAATTTTCCGTTACAGAAAAGCCTCTTTCCAAAAAGCATAGTGTGGAAAATTTCAGAGTCGTATATCCAATTTTGTTACTTTTATGACGTTTTTGTTTTTAAATATACCGAAAAATACACTGTGCGATATAAATTTTCGTACATTTTGATCCATAACTCCTTTCCTAATGCATAGATTTAGGTAATTTTCGATGAGAAATATTGTTTTTACTCAGGAAGTATATATTTGAAGTTTCATGAGTCTACGTTAATGCGTTTGGACACAATTCCATTTTATTCGATGTTCGACGGACACGGTTTTTTCGACCTACTCTTGCTTTACGAGCTATAACTCTCTTCCTAATATTCCGATTTAGCCCATTTTCAATACCAAACAAACCTTATGTATAAGAAAGATTCTGGCAAATCTGAGCCCCCTAGCTTTTTTGGTCCGACCTCTGCCTAAATCATCATAAAATAAAACCTTTATTCAGAGTATATATACTTAATGGGGTCTAAAATTGATATTTCGATGTGTTTTAAACGGAATGACAAAATGAATATACCCCACCATTTTTTTGTTGGCGGGTATAATAAAATATTTGCTTGGAATATACAGGATGGTTTAATTTTAGGGGCCGATGTTGAATCTGAACTACACCTAGACGTCAAATTTTTTTCTGCATTTCATTTGACATTTCACAATTTAACTCAATTTGAACCATGGAAAGATACACAATCGAGCAACGCGTTAAAGCTATTCTGGCTTATTATAAAAATGAGCGTTCCAATCAAAATGTCAACATAATCGTTCAAATTCGTCCACAATCGGGAGAAAATAAAAAATATTTAAATTTTAGCAAAACAGGTCTGTATGAATGTGAAACATTGCTATTTTTCGCGATAATGTGGCAAACAGCAGTCAACCTCGGCTCATCATCGTACCTAACAATTGAAGATCAACATCATTGGACCATCGGATGTAGGAGTGCCGCCGAGGTCGCGTCGGCCATTTGGCCGATATTTTATTCCATACATATTTGAACCATACAAATACTATCATAATAAAAAGAAATGATATCAGTTTCCTAAATAATTTGTGTTTTATTCAAAATCAACAACGGTCTTTTAAATTTAACCACCCATTACAATAGCATATATAATAACAAGTAAGAGCACTATATTTGGCTGTGCCGAATCTTTTATACCCACCACCAATTTTGCGTACATTTCAAACACAATATTTATTATTTTGTTAATCGCTATGGCCAATAAAAAATGGTGGGGGTATATTCATTTTGTTATTCCGTTTGTAACACATCGAAATAGCCATTTTAGACCCCATAAAGTATATATATTCTGAATCGGGGTTTGATTTTATGACGATCTAGCTATGTCCGTCCGTCTGTTGAAAGCACGATAGAGTTCGCACCGAAAAATCTAGGGGGCTCAAATTTTGCCAGAATCTTTCTTATAGACAAGGTATTGAAAATGGGCTAATCAGAATATTAGGAAGAGAGTTATAGCTCGTAAAGCAAGAGTAGGTCGAAAAAACCGTGTCCTTCGAACATCGAATAAAATAGAATTGTGTCCGAACGCATTAACGTAGACTCATGAAACTTCGAATATATATTTCCTGAGTAAAAACAATATTTCTCCCCGAAAATTACCCAAACCTATGCATTATGAAAGGAGTTATCGATCAAAATGTACGAAAATTTATACCGCACAGTGTATTTTTCGGTATATGTATTTAAAAACAAAAACGTCATAAAAGCAACAAAATTGGATGTACGACTCTGAAATTTTGCACACATGGCTTTTTTATACCCTTCACACAGTGAAAAAGGGTATATATAGGTTTGTCATTCCGTGTGAAATTTCAACAATTTTCATTTCCGACCCCATAAAGTATATATTTTCTGAAAGCTTATGAATAGGGGAGTCGATTAAGCTCTGTCAGTCTGTCCGTCTGTCCGTGTGTATGTTGAAATCAACTTTTTGAAGCCCCTCGACATCGCTTGGACCCGGGTGAGGTACTAAAATATCAGAAATATTTGGGAGTAGATCGCTATTGAAAATCAGAAGCATCGGTACATAAACAACTGAGATATGAGCAAAAACCCACGACCACCTCGATTTTTTTTCACAAAAACAACATTACAACAACATCATACATACATACAAACGTGTATACTGGTTAGAGTAAACATGGCATCGAATCCCAGCTGAGCCAAAAAATTTTTTTATTTTTTTTATATTTTTTTTTATTATACCCTTCACACAGTGAAAAAGGGTATATATAGGTTTGTCATTCCGTGTGAAATTTCTACAATTTTCATTTCCGACCCCATAAAGTATATATTTTCTGAAAGCTTATGAATAGAGGAGTCGATTAAGCCCAGACCGTCTGTCCGTCTGTCCTTCTGTCCGTGTGTATGTTGAAATCAACTTTTTGAAGCCCCCCGACATAGGTTGTACCCGGGTAAGGTATTAAAATATCAGAAATATTCGGGAGTAGATCGGTATTAAAAATCAGAAACATCGGTACATAAACAACTGAGATATGAGCAAAAACCCACGACCACCTCGATTTTCTTTTCATAAAAACAACATTACAACAACAACATACATACATACAAACGTGTATACTGGTTAGAGAAAACGTGGCATCGAATCCCAGCTGAGGCAAAAAAATTTTTTTTTAAATTTTTTTAAAAATTTTTTTTTTAATTTTTTTTTTATTTTTTATTTAATATATTATATATATTTTTATTATTATTTTTTTTTTTTTTTTAATTTTTTTTTTATTTTTTTTTTGTTTTATATATATTATATATGTATATAATAATTTTTTTTTTTTTAATTTTTTTTTTTAATTTTTTTTTTTTAAATTTTTTTTTTATTTTTTATTTTTTTTTTGTTTTTTTTTAACATACATGCGTGAATTTACTGTTATTGCATGACTACACGTTGTGAAGGGTATATAAGATTCGGCACGGCCGAATATAGCGCTTTTACTTGTTTTTTTTTATTTTTTTTTTAATTTTTATTTAATATATTATTATTTTTTTTTTTAATATTTTTATACCCTTCACACAGTGAAAAAGGGTATATATAGGTTTGTCATTCCGTGTGAAATTTCTACAATTTTGATTTCCGACCCCATAAAGTATATATTTTCTGAAAGCTTATGAAGAGGGAAGTCGATTAAGCCCTGTCAGTCTGTCCGTCTGACCGTCTGTCCGTGTGTATGTTGAAATCAACTTTTTGAAGCCGCCCCGACATCGCTTGGACTCGGGTGATGTATTAAACTATCAGAAATATTCGGGAGTAGATCGGTATTGAAAATCAGAAACATCGATACATAAACAACTGAGATATGAGCAAAAACCCACGACCACCTCGGTTTTTTTTCACAAAAACAACATTACAACAACAACATACATCCATACAAACGTGTATACTGGTTAGAGAAAACGTGGCATCGAATCCCAGCTGAGCCAAAAAATTTTTTTGTTAAATTTTTTTTTCAATTTATTTTAATTTTTTTTTATTATATTTTATTATTATATATAGTATTTATATTTTTATTATTTTTTTTTTTAATTTTTTTTTTATTTTTTTTTTGTTTTATATATATTATATATATAATAATTATATATTATTATTATTATTATATATATTATATATATAATAATTTTTTAAAAAATTTTTTTTTTTAAATTTTTTTCTAAAATTTTTTTTTTTTATTTTTTTTTTTTGTTTTTTTAACATACATACGTGAATTTATAATTTTACAATGGGATGTTTTTATATATGTATGTTTTTATATGTAGGTACGTATTTCATATGGAATGAATGGTGACACAAACTACTGTTATTGCATGACTACACGTTGTGAAGGGTATATAATATTCGGCCGTGCCGAATGCATCGATACATAAACAACTGAGATATGAGCAAAAACCCACGACCACCTCGGTTTTTTTTCACAAAAACAACATTACAACAACAACATACATCCATACAAACGTGTATACTGGTTAGAGAAAACGTGGCATCGAATCCCAGCTGAGCCAAAAAATTTTTTTGTTAAATTTTTTTTTCAATTTATTTTAATTTTTTTTTATTATATTTTATTATTATATATAGTATTTATATTTTTATTATTTTTTTTTTTTAATTTTTTTTTATTTTTTTTTTGTTTTATATATATTATATATATAATAATTATATATTATTATTATTATTATATATATTATATATATAATAATTTTTTAAAAAATTTTTTTTTTTAAATTTTTTTCTAAAATTTTTTTTTTTTATTTTTTTTTTTTGTTTTTTTAACATACATACGTGAATTTATAATTTTACAATGGGATGTTTTTATATATGTATGTTTTTATATGTAGGTACGTATTTCATATGGAATGAATGGTGACACAAACTACTGTTATTGCATGACTACACGTTGTGAAGGGTATATAATATTCGGCACGGCCGAATATAGCACTCTTACTTGTTTTATTTTATTTTTTTTTGATTTTTTTTTTTATTTTTTTTTTGTTTTATATATATTTTTTATATTATTTTTTTAAAAATTTTTTTTTTTTAATTTTTTTTTTAATTTTTTTTTCTATTATTTTTTTTATTGCATGACTACACGTTGTGAAGAGTATATAAGATTCGACACGGCCGAATATAGCGCTCTTACTTGTTCTCAAATGCTTTGTTCTAACGGAAAATAAATGTGACACGCCCACCTCCCATATAACGTCTAAACTTAAATTTATATAATTTCTCTATGAATAAATATTTTGGAATAAGAAAGGACTGATGTGAAACATCTAAGTTGCACGCATTAGTAAAAACAACTTCAACACGCCTACTTTAACGCCCACTTTCATTGAAAGACTAAATTAACGAAAATATTTTACTAGCATATCGAATTTTAATTGCGTATATGTTATTTTTATCTTTATATATTGTATTTGTATTAGTTTTATATTTATAATTTTTAATTTGTTTGTGTAAATATTTGTATTGTTTGTTTTTACTGTAAAAAAATAAATTTTATGTGTGAAAATTTCTGAAATAAATAAAAACCCAAATATAAATATATGTATATAAAATACTTTCATTTTTCTTTACCATAACCGAAATATGGATACAGTCCAAAAAACCTATTTAGGATAAATTTTTTTTATTCAATTATTGATTGTTTTTCCTAGAGTCATGTATAGTAAAAATCCAAAAAATTTAATTTTTTTACCAGCCCAGTCAAAACTTGTAGCGAAAGGGTTAATAGAAAAATTAAATGAATTTGAGATAAAGCGTTATATGATAGGTGGGCGTGTAACATTTATTTTCCGTTGGTACAAAGCCTTTGACCAAAAAGCAATAATATCAAAATTTCAGAATCATACATCTAATTTTGCCAGTTTTATAACGTTTTAAATTTTGAACATACCGAAAAATACACTGCACGGTATAAATTTTCGTACGGTTTGATCTATAACTCCTTTCCTAATTCATAGATTTTGGTAATTTTTGAGGAAAAATATTTATTTTACTTATTAAATATACATTCGAATTTTCATGGCTCTACTTCAATGCATTTGGACACAATTCCATTTTATTCGATGTTTGAAGGACATGGTTTTTTTACCTACTCTTGCATTACGAGCTGTAACTTTCTTCCTAATATTCCGATTTAGCCCATTTCAATACAAAACAAACCTTGTGCATAAGAAATATTCGGGCAAAATTTTGCACACCTAACTTTTTCAGAGTATATATACTTAATGGGGTCTAAAATTGATATTTCGATGTGTTATAAACGGAATGACAAAATGAATATACCCCACCATTTTTTTGTTGGCGGGTATAATAAAATATTTTCTTGGAATATACAGGATGGTTTAATTTTAGGGGCCGATGTTGAATCTGAACTACACCTAGCCGTCAAATTTTTTCTCTGCATTTCATTTGACTTTTCTCAATTCTCAAAACCCAAATATAAATATATGTATATAAAATACTTTCATTTTTCTTTACCATAACCGAAATATGGATACAGTCCAAAAAACCTATTTAGGATAAATTTTTTTTTATTCAATTATTGATTGTTATTCCTAGAGTCATGTATAGTAAAAATCCAAAAAATTTAATTTTTTTACCAGCCCAGTCAAAACTTGTAGCGAAAGGGTTAATAGAAAAGTTTAATGAATTTGAGATAAAGCGTTATATGATAGGTGGGCATGTAACATTTATTTTCCGTTAGTACAAAGCCTTTAACCAAAAAGCAATGATATCAAAATTTAAGTATCATACATCTAATTTTGCCAGTTTTATAACTTTTTAAATTTTGAATATACTGAAAAATACACTGCACGGTATAAATTTTCGTACGTTTTGATCTATAACTCCTTTCCTAATTCATAAATTTTGGTAATTTTTGGGGAAAAATATTTTTTTTACTTAGGAAATATGCGTTCGAATTTTCATGGCTCTACGTCAATGCATTTGGACACAATTCCATTTTATTCGATGTTTGAAGTACACGGTTTTTTGACCTACTCTTGCATTATGAGCTATAACTTTCTTCCTAATATTCCGATTTAGCACATCTTCAATACAAAACAAACCTTGTGTATAAGAAATATTCTGTCAAAATTTTGCACAACTAGCTTTTTCGGTCCGAACTCCACCTTGATCATCATAAAATAAAACCCCTATTCAGAGTATATATAAAGGGTGTTTTTTTTAAGCCCGATAGAACTTGAAATTGTAAAAAATAACACAAAAAATTAAATTGTAATCAAAATTTTTTTTTATTCGAAAGATCAATACGTGACATTAACATTTGAAAATGATTTCGGGCATATGGGCACCGCGGCTGTTCTTGACGAAGCGCATTCTGGACGTCCAATTTTGGGCCACTTTTTCCAGCACTGCTGGCCGTATGTCACGAATAACACGAACAATGCTGGCCTCCAAGGCTTCAATTGTTGCTGGGGTATCAGCATAAACCAGTGACTTCACGTAGCCCCACAGGAAATAATCGAGAGGTGTCAAATCGCACGACCTTGGAGGCCAATTGACAGGTCCATTTCTCGAAATCAACTTATCGCCAAATTTTGATTTCAATAAGTCGATGGTTGCGTTCGCCGTATGGCACGTAGCGCCATCCTGTTGAAACCACATCTCCTCCGGATAAATGTCATCCATATTTTCAAACAAAAAATCATTGATCATGGTGCGGTAACGTGCATTTTTCTGGATGTAATGGAGTCTGTAGGGTCTCTTGTGGATTAGTCTCGCTCCATATGCGGTAATTTTGCTTATTAACAAACCCGTTAAGCCAAAAATGCGCCTCATCGCTGAACACAATTTTGCGATAAAATTGGACGTCCAGAATGCGCTTCGTCAAGAACAGCCGCGGTGCCCATATGCCCGAAATCTTTTTCAAATGTTAATGTCACGTATTGATCTTTCGAATAAAAAAAAAATTTTGATTACAATTTAATTTTTTGTGTTATTTTTTACAATTTCAAGTTCTATCGGGCTGAAAAAAACACCCTTTACTTAATGCGGTCTAAAATTGATATTTCGATGTGTTAAAAACGGAATGACAAACTAAATATACCCCCACCATTTTTTTGTTGGCGGGTATAATCAAACATTTGTTTGGAATATACAGGATAGCTTAATTTTAGTGGCCGATTTTGAGTTGAACTGCACCTAGACGTAAAATTTTTTCTCTGCATTTCATTTGACTTTTCTCAATTTCAATCTAGCTCAATTTGAACCATAAAAAGATACACAATCGAGCAACGCGTTAAAGCTATTCAGGCTTATTATAAAAATGAGCGTTCAAATCAAAATGCGTTTCGTGCACTTCGTGATTCTTTTTGTCAACATAATCTCTCAAATTCGTCCACAATCGGGAGAAAATAAAAAATATTTAAATTTTAGCATAAGAGGTCTGTATGAATGTGAAAACATCTGTGAATGCCATCTCAGTTCGTTTAATGGGAAACATTGCTGTTTTTCGCGATAATGTGTTAAAACAGTAGTCAACCTCGACTTATCATCGTACCTAACAATTGAAGATCAACATCGTCATTGGACCATCGGATGGAGGAGCGCCGCCGAGGTCGCGTCGGCCATTTGGCCGATATTTTATTCCATACATAATTGAACCATACAAATATTATCATAATTAAAAGAAATGATAACAGTTTCCTAAATAATTTGTGTTTTATTCAAAATCAACAACGGTGTTTTAAATTTAACCACCCTTTACAATAGCATAAATAATAAAAATAAAATTTGGTTAAATATGTATTTTAAATATTCAAGTACATATTTTAAATCTACTGATGAATATTTTTTTTTATATTTTTTAATCTTTAGCCTCTTAAAACTTTGGGAACACATATGTATGTTTAGAGTTGGGCACAAACTGTTACTCTAGTTAATTTTTGTCAAAAACCTCGGTAATTTTCGTTTTCACAAACCCCTATGAAATTAACTTTTGGCTTGTGCAAAAAATTAAAGAGATTGTTGGCAAATTTATTAGTAGTCAGCTAGTGTTCTACGTCATATCAAAGAATATAAATCATATAGAATGCGCACAGGGTTGCAAAATGAAAACATCAAAATTGTACCAAGAAGCTCATAAAATTGTGCTTTTTCGACCCCAATTGTACCAAAAAATGTTATTTTATTTTATCTTTAAAAAAAGAAACTGCACTAAGATATATGTATATGTACATATTTAAACATATAAAGTTGTTTTGTTTGTTTTTTAATTTTAATGGCAAGGTTATAAAACCATAGAGCCAGGGTATCCCACACAGGTTCAGAATCCGTAAGTCGACCTATACCTTTATATAGGAAGTCGGAGCTGAACGCGAATATTCTTTTCTTTAAAATTTTTGCAAAGGTTAATTGAGACTCCGGGTGACTGTACCTCAGTACAGTTAACCGACGCCACGCAATTAACCAATGCGAGAGTGAGACGTGAAACTCTCGAAGACGGATGAAAAGGACGGCCTGATTGCCCTTAAGAAATAATGGCAATGACGCGCGAGCTCTTGACCCGACCAGAGCTGAATCACGACTTGATATAAAGTTGTTTGAAAATAAACAGGTGAATGCAAACAATTAATCACAAAGAAATGATAGCAAAAATGAGTTGCCATCGTAAATCAATCAAGACGATAAACTGGGGAAATTCTATAAAAAAACATAAACTGAGAAAGCTAGTAAATTGTACCAAATGGGTAATTGGTGTACCATTGTACTTTTGAGGTTTAAATTGTACCACAAAAAGTACAATTGTACCAACTTTTGCAACCCTAAATGCGCATCACGTACAAAATAAAATTTCTTATGGCGAGTTCTAACATTGGAACCCGCTCTCTTCATTACGAATGGCTCTCATATAGTTTCGCTCACAAAATTTTGTAAATGTAATTTGTTGTTGGTTTCTTTATTCATATTTATTTACAAGGAAGCAAAGAAACAAAATAAATACGAACACGTGTTTGTCTGTTGCTTATGCGTGTATGTATGTATGTATGGATATGTTAATGTTCTTTAAATAAAGTTATGAGAAAATATAAATTTACATTTATAAAAAAGGTCAAATAAATTCAAACAAAGTATACAAAAATTATTTTGAAAACAAATATGCTCGACTGTGTTACAGTAGCAAAAGCATATATATATTGTTGTTGTACGAATGAGTTTGCATCAATTGTGATCGAATTTCATTTGCCCTTCTTAACGAAAATTTTAGTGTACGTGTACATTTTAATTGATTTGAGATAATTTTAATACAATGAAATTTTTTATAGGTGAAAATGTTTTTTCAAGCATTTGAATTTTACTTGAGGTATTTTAAACATAGCTTGGGAATTTCAATTAGAATTAGAAATCATTACGATTAGAAAAATAAAATAATCTCATCATTAGAATAGAATTTTGATAAAAATTTCAGATTACTAATTCATTAAATTAGAAATAATCAAAAATCTAATCAAAATTAGTGACGATTAGCATTTCTAATCAAAACTAATAGAAAAACTAATTGATTAGATTTCTTGATTATTTTTGATTAGATGTGATTAGATCAACTATTTGTAACTATTTTTGTGAAAAGAAAATATTTATATATCACATTTGTTGCTATAAAAAAATCCGTGCATTTTTACTTACCAATAATTTTGAACACTTCAATTTGAATAAAGCAAAATTAAAATCACAAAAGACGTTGAAAATTAACATTAATTATAACACAACAACAAAGTGAACCAGCTGTGTCAAGTGTTTAGTTTAAGAACAGGGTGAATCGTATGCAATTTTATGCAATATTCAAAATCTGTTAGATTATGTAAATATAGCAACAAATGTGATAAATAAATATTTTCTTTTCACAAAAATAGTTAAAAATAGTTGATCTAAACAAATCTAATCAAAAATAATCAAGAAATCTAATCAATTAGTTTTTCGATTAGTTTTGATTAGATTTGATTAGAAATGCTAATTGTCCCTAATTGTGATTAGATTTTTGATTATTTCTAATCTAATCAATTAGTAATCGTCTAAAATGCCTAACTAATCATAATTAATCAATTTTTAAGCACAATAAAAATTTCTAATCCAATTGCTAATCATTAGGATTACTAATCATTATTCCCAAGCTATGATTTTAAATAAATAAATAAAAAAGGCGATGTTTTCTAATGTATTACAGATACTTTTATAAATTGGAGTTTTCGAAAAAACTTTCCCCTATTGTCAAGTACACTAAATGTTTATACATGTAGCTCTAGTGTGATATTTTTTATTTTAAAGTGTAATTTATAGTTTATTTTAGCTACTTTATTCTTTAAAATTTTTATTAAAATTGCTGTCACTGTTTCGCCAATAATTTGTTGGCTAGTCAGGAAACTAATAGTTATGTATGTAGGTATTTTGTGATAAAAGAAAAGGAATTTTAATTTTATGTAAGAAAGGCAAAACTCAATAAAAAATACTTATGTACCTGTTGCCTGCACTGGAATTATTTTACCGTTTCTTAAAAAAAACCCACATGCGCAAAAACCTAGCTAAACCGAAGTCAGGTAGAATTTTTGTATTGTTGTTGAATTTTAAGAGGCAAAAATCGTCAAAGACACTTCGCCCGAAAACTTTTTAGTGATTTTTTAAAGGCTTTGCAGCCTTTCATTTTGTTGAGAAGCATTTCATAACACATTTCAGTTTCAAAGCTGCAGTGAAACATTACGTACTGTGTGTCTAGAAATTATAATAAAAAAAAATAAAAAAAAAAAATTAAAAATAACGCAATAAATAAAAACTATACTAAAGCAATGAATTCGAGTACAAAAAAGAAAAATAAATCGCAATCGAGCATAAAATGCTGCGTAAAAAAATGCCAAAAGTCGAGAAGACATTTTAAGGGCTTAAAAATGTTTAAATTTCCTTCGCCGAACATGATACTAGGTCAAATTTGGCGAGAGAAATGTCGAATTGCTGAGAGAAATTTTAATAAAAATCTTTATGTTTGCGAAAATCAATTTTCAAGTTCATACGTTGGGGGAAAAAAATTAAAAGCTGACGCCATTCGAACTGTAGATATTGATGAAATGGAGGAAGAATTGGAAGATTTTAACACAGAGTTCAGGTCCTCCCCAAGAAAATTTAGATTGTGAAAATGTTGAAGCCCCCTTCTGCTTTAGCGAAAATCAAACTCTACTTGCAGATCACAAAAAATTCAAAAAATTTTAAAATCAAAGCGACCCACACAAAATATTAAAAAGTTAAATCGTAAAAATATAAAAAAGTCTCTTATTGAATCGATTGATTGTTTACAAAATATAAGCGCAGAAAGAATGGCGGTTAAAGCTTTCAAGTAATTAAGGAATTGTATTGCAAGTGCAAAAACAACAAGTAAAAGCACTATAATCGGCTGTGCCGAATCTTTTATACCCACCACCAATTTTGTGTACATTTAAAGCAAAATATTTATTATTTTGTTAATCATTATGGAATAATCTCTTTATAATAAAATATGTATCACTTTCTTTATAGAGGGTGGTTCAATTTTAAGGGCCCATGTTGAAGGTGAACTACACCTAGTCTTTAAATTTGTTTTCTGCATTTCATTTGACATTTCTCAATCTCAAACTTACTCAATTTGATCCGTGGAAAGATATGCAAATGATCAACGCTTTAAAGTTATTCAGGTTTTTTATAAAAATGGGCGTTCAAATCAAAATGCATTTTGTGCACTTCGTAATTCTTTTGATCAACATAATCGTTCAAATTCGTCCACAATCGGGAGAATTGTAAAAATATTTAAATTTCTGCAAAACAGGTCTGTATAAAATGTTAGAAAATCTGTGAATGCCTTCCTAGTTCGTTGATTGGGAACCACTTCTGGTTTTTGCGATAGTGTGGCAAAAGAGCAGTCAACCTCGCCTCATCATCATGCCCAACAATAGAGCATCAACATTGTCATTGAAAATATGGAGCATCAGATAGAGGAGTGGCGCCAAGGATTTATTTGGCCGATATTTTGTTAAATACATAATTGAACCATACAAATATTATAATTACAAAATGTGTTTTTTTTTAAATTCAACATAAAATTTAACCACCCTTTATAACTTCGATATGCTACTAAAATGCCTTTGTAAATGTAGTCTTTCAATGAAAGTGGGCGTTAAAGTAGGCGTGTCAATAAAGTTTCTGCTAATTAATACAACTTAGATATTTCAATATAGTCCTTTATTTTTCCAAAAACTTTGTCAATAGAGAAATTACATGAATTTAAGATAAACCGTTATATGGGAGGTAGGCGTTAAAGTGGGCGTGTCACTTAAACTTTTTGGCACAACAATTACATTGATTAGAAGGATAAACGTAGCAAATTTGATCATCATACCTCTAATTCTGGCGGTTTTATGAGTTTTTAAATTTCATTAACGGCAGATAACGTGAAAAGTGGGCGTTGTAGTAGGCGTGTCAAAGTTATTTTTGCGAATGAGTACAACTTAGGTGTTTCAATGTAGCCCTTTATTATTCCAAAATCTTTAATAATAGAGAAATTATATGAATTTTAGTTAAAACGTTATATGGGAAGTGGGCGTAAAAGTGGGCGTGGCACATTGATTTTCCCTAAGAAAAAAGCATTTTACCAAAACTCAAAGTGTGCAAAATTTTAGAGTCGTACATCCAAGTTTGTTCCTTTTATGACGTTTTTGTTTTTAAATATACCGAAAAATACACTGTGCGGTATAAGTTTTCGTACATTTTGATCGATAACTCCTCTCCTAATGCATATATTTAGATAATTTTCAGGGAAAAATATTATTTCTACTCATGAAATATATATTCGAAGTTTCATGAGCCTACGTTAATGCGTTTGGACACAATTCCATTTTATTCGATGTTTGAAGGACACGGTTTTTTCGACCTACTCTTGCTTTTCGAGCTATAACTCTCTTCCTAATAATCCAATTTAGCCCATTTTCAATAGCAATACCAGACAAACCTTGTCTATAAGAAAGATTCTGGCAAAATTTGAGCCCCCTAGCTTTTTCGGTGCGACCTCTATCGTGCTTTCAACAGACGGACGGACATAGCTAGATCGTCATCAAATCGAAGCCAGATTTACAATATATATACTTTATGGGGTCTAAAATGGATATTTCGATGTGTTACAAATGGAATGACAAAATGAATATACCCCCACCATTTTTTTGGTGGGTGTATAAATATGTGCCCAAAATTGACACGGCAACACATTTACCCTAACTGTTTTGAAAAAATGCGTGTAAAACTTGCAACACAAATTTTCAGCAGAAGTGCTGCAGCTGCTATCAAAACTATTTCCGAAAACACAAAATTTAATATAAATTCCACAAAATTGGCCTTATCAACAGCTCAGTTTGTAGAAAAAATTGACAAGATTTTCGATTGCCTTAATAGTGGCTCCCTTTATGGTGATAACTGCTACAGATCTGCAATTCTGCTTAACAGTGAAGCATATAAATATATTACTTTTTTTTTGGAATATTTAGAAAATGTGGAGTTTTTGGTTAAAAATAAGCGTGTTTTCTTTTAAAATGGAATGAAGCTCACTCTTAAATTAGTTCTTATGTTAACCGATGATATTTTAAAAGAAGGTGGTGATGTATATTTTTTAATGACAAAATCCCTTAATCAGGACAAATTAGAAAACACGTTTTCTGAATTGCGGCAGAAAGGGGGCAACAATAACAACCCGTCTGTAGCCGAATTGAATAATATTTTGACAAAAATAATGGTGACTAAAATAGTTCAGTCAAGCTCTTCTAGCAACTGCGAACTTGTACAAGACGGAATAGCGAATGTTGGTGCTGGCTTTCAAGCAGATTTATGTATTGAACATAAAGAACCAAGTTGTTATGAAATTGACAATGTTGATTTCGAGAGTCACATATATGCAGATTATTTTTTGGAAGATGTTTTTAAAAATTCTGCAGCTATAAATTTCGAAGTAGTTTCTATGAGATACTTTGTTGGATATGTAGCATTTAAAATCATTCCAAATTTACAATGCCAAAAATGTTGTGACGAATTGAGAAAGACGGATGAAGTTCTAACAGCAACAAGCGAGCTTTTTATACACTTTCAAAATTATCTGTCGCTTACAGATTTTGGAAGCTTAGCTGCTTCATCAGATAAACTAATGGATGATAGTAAAAGACATATTTTAATATTTCATAAAATTTTTAAATCTGAGCCCCAAAAAATTGGTATAAAATCTTTTATTATTGAGTCCTGTAAACGCTTGTGGTTTGCCGACGCTTGTTCACAACACAGAATAGAAGTTTTGGACTTTCTACTATTACTACTCCTCCGAAAGCATTGCTCTTGGTCTATAGAAAAAGGGAGTTCCAAGAAAAAAAAAAAATACAAAATTTAGCAAACGAATGATGTAATTTATTAAAATATAACAACTTTGTTAATTATACAAGGCAGAAATTAATGAAGTGGGAAAAACATATAAAAAATTATTTGTTCTTAACAAAAATACATATGTACATAGTTTGTTTTTATTTCAATTGTTTTATAAAAAAACAACTTATTACTTTTCCAATATTATTATTTAATTTATTTTGAAATGAATAAACTTTTCAACATTCTGTTTGTTTTAAAAAAATAATACATAATTCTCAGCTCTAGTTTTTTATATAAAGTTTTTTCTATGTACCTGATATATCTGATATGTTTGTATTAAAAAAAAATATATATATTTTAATATAAAATCCCTTTTATTATTATATGAATAAAAATACTAAACTGAAAAAAATTAAATACATTTTTTTTTTAATATTTCTTAAAAAAAATGTTGACAACAAAATTGTTTCGCTTATTAAACGAAATAATATGCATTTTTCCTTATGTTGTCAATCTTTAGTATGTATGTAGGTATAAATATTCAAATCTTTTAAAAGAAAAAATATAAGATTCAAAAAAATTTAAACCAAAATAATTTTAATTTTTAAATATACAAAAGAAAAGATTTAAGATTCAAAAAAATTTAAACCAAAATAATTTTAATTTTTAAATATACAAAAGAATATTAATATTAAAATTTTAACAAGACAAAGAATAAAGTAGCTAAAATAATTTATAAATTACACTTTAAAATAAAAAATATTACACTAGAGCTACATGTATAAACATTTAGTGTACTTGACAATAAGCGAAAGTTTTTTCGAAAACTCCAATTTATAAAAGTATCTGTAATACATTAGAAAACATCGCCTTTTTTATTTATTTATTTAAAATACCTCAAGTGAAATTCAAATGCTTGAAAAAACATTTTCACCTATAAAAAATTTCATTGTATTAAAATTATCTCAAATCAATTAAAATGTACACGTACACTAAAATTTTCGTTAAGAAGGACAAATAAAATTCGATCACAATTGATGCAATCTCATTCGTACAACAACAATATATATATGCTTTTGCTACTGTAACACAGTCGGGCGTATTTGTTTTCAATATCATTTTTGCTCACATTTGTTTGAATTTATTTGACCTTTTTTTAAA
The DNA here is from genome assembly GCA_941918925.1 of Phyto melanocephala. Lineage (NCBI taxonomy): Eukaryota > Metazoa > Arthropoda > Insecta > Diptera > Rhinophoridae > Phyto > Phyto melanocephala. The sequence continues at coordinate 68,460,638 of OW799233.1, forward strand.
ATGTAAATTTTTATTCGCTCATATCATTGTTTGAAGAACATTAACACATCCATACATACATGCATAAACTACATACATACGCGTACGTAGTTACACGTCTGACTGACTGTCTGACTGACAACAACTTGTTGAGATGATGAATAGAAGTTGAATTTGTACAAGAAATAAAAATATCAAAACATAAACAAACATATATACATACAAACTGAAGTATTTACAAACACACGCAATTACGTATGAGAGCGAAACATTGTTATGCTCTTTACTTTTGCTTCTTTCCCTTTTGCCTTACCGACCGCGTCATAAATTTTTTTAAAAAAATTTTTCAATTTGGGCCTTCATGCGCATTCTATATAATTTACTAGCCAAACCCGGCGCGCGTTGCTACGCCCCTTAATGAATCGAAATGCATTCTGAATTTTAATTGAAATCAAGTGCAAAAACCTAAAAATTATTATTTTTTATGGGCGTGTCATTTCCCACTTTTCTAGTCACGAAATTGTAAAGTCATAACAGCTCAATATGTGTGCAAAGTTTCAGAAGAATCGGACCAGTGCAAGTATCCCAAAATTAAAATTGTTTTTATGGGCGCGGCCTTGCCCACTTTTCTAATCACGAAATTGTAAAGTCATAATAGCTCAATATGTGTGCAAAGTTTCAGAATAATCGGTTTAGTGCAAGTACCTCAAAATGATACCTTTTTTTTTATGGGCGTGGCACTGCCCACTTTTCTAATCTTGAAATTATTTAGTCATGACAGTTCAATATGTGCGCAAAGTTTCAGAAAAATCGGTCTGATGCAAGTACCTCAAAATTATAGCCTTTTTTTATGGGCGTGGCCCCGCCCACTTTTTTAATCACGAAATTATAAAGCCATGACAGCTTAATATGTGTGCAAAGTTTCAGAAAAATCGGTCCAGTGGAAGTACCTCCAAGTTAAAACTTTTTCAGGGGCGTGGCCCCGCCCACTTTTCTTATCACGAAATTATTTAGTCATGACAGCTCGATACGTGTGCAAAGTTTCAGAAAAATCGGTCAAGTGCAAGTAGCTAAAACTGATAAGTAATTTTTTATGGGCGTGGCCCCGCCCACTTTTTTCATCCATAAACACTCCCCGGTATGTGTACAACAACTTACCAAAGTTTGAGCCCGATCGGTTTTACAGTTTCAGAGTCTATAGCTAACACACACACACACACACACAGAGTTTCACTTTTATATATATAGATATTCTTTGGTCATATTTAGCAATGACATCATCCTCATTGTTTGCAAAAATTTAGTGGCGCCATTTAGGTTTTAATTAATGGTGCCGTCTGCAATGAATTATTGCTAATGGATGTGACTAATATATTTTTAAATAAATTTAATGAAAAAAGTGGGCGTGGCACATTCATTTTCCGTTATAACAAAGACTCTGATCAGAAAGCAATGTTTGCAAAATTTCAGAATAGTACATATAGTTTTGTCAGTTTTATTACGTTTTAAATTTAAAATATACATTGTGCGGTATAAATTTTCGTAGATTTTGATCTATAACTCTTCTTTAAATGCATAGATCCAAGCGATTTTCAGGGAAAAATATTGTTTTTACACGAGAAATATATATTCGAAGTTTCATGACTGTACGTTAATGCACTTAGACACAATTGCATTTTATTCGATATTCGAAGGAGATGGTTTTTTCTACCTACTCTTGCATTACGAGCTATAACTCACTTCCTAATATCCCGATTTAGCCCATTCTCAATACCGATCAAACCTTGTGTATAGGAAAGATTCTGGCAAGATTTTCGGTGCGACCTCTATCGTGCTTTCAACAGATGGGCGGACATAGCTAGATCAACATAAAATCAAACCCGGACTCAGAATATATATACTTTATGGGGTCTAAAATGGATATTTCGATGTATTACAAAATGAATATACCCCCACCATTTTTTTGGTGGCGGGTATAAAAACAACAAGTAAGAGCACTATATTCGGCTGTGCCGAATCTTTTATACCCACCACCAATGTGATGTACTCTTATAGCACAGAATTTATTACTTTGTTTTAACAGTAATCGCTATAGAATTATCTCTTTATACTAAAATATGTATCACTTTCTTTGTATAACGTCGATATGCTAGTAAAATGTTTTCGTAATTTTAGTCTTTCGATGAAAGTGGACGTTAAAGTAGGCATGTTAATAAAGTTTCTGCTAATAAATACAATTTACATATTTCAATATAGTCCTTTATTCTTACAAAATCTTTACTAATAGAAAAATTAAATGAATTTGAGATAAAGCGTTATATGATAGGTGGGCGTGTAACATTTATTTTCCGTTAGTACAAAGCCTTTGACCAAAAAGCAATGATATCAAAATTTCAGAATCATACATCTAATTTTGCCAGTTTTATAACTTTTTAAATTTTGAATATACCGAAAAATACACTGCACGGTATAAATTTTCGTACGTTTTGATCTATAACTCCTTTCCTAATTCATAGATTTTGGTAATTTTTGGGGAAAAATATTTTTTTTTACTTAGGAAATATGCATTCGAATTTTCGTGGCTGGACGTCAATGCATTTCGACACAATTCCATTTTATTCGATGTTTGAAGTACACGGTTTTTTGACCTACTCTTGCATTATGAGCTATAACTTTCTTTCTAATATTCCGATTTAGCCCATTTCAATATAAAACAAACCTGGTGTATAAGAAATATTCTGGCAAAATTTTGCACAACTAGCTCTTTCGGTCTCTACCTAGATCATCATAAAATAAAACCCCTATTCAGAGTATATATTCTAAATGCGGTCTAAAATTGATATTTCGATGTGTTATAAACGGAATGGCAAACTGAATATACCCCCACCATTTTTTTGTTGGCGGGTATAATAAAATATTTGTTTGGAATATACAGGATGGTTAAATTTTAGGGGCCGATGTTGAATCTGAACTACACCTAGACGTCAAAATTTTTTTGCATTTCATTTGCCATTTCTCAATTACAATTTAACTCAATTTAAACCATGGAAAGATACACAAGCAAGCAACGCAATAAAACTATTCAGGCTTATTATAAAAATGAGCGTTCAAATCAAAATGCATTTCGTGCACGTGATTCTTTTTGTCAACATAATCGTTCAAATTAGTCCAAAATCGGGAGAAAATAAAGAATATTTAAATTTTAGCAAAAGTGGTCTGTATGAATGTGAAAATATCTGTGAATGTCATCTTAGTTCGTTGAATGTGAAACATTGCTATTTTTAGCGATAATGTGGCAAAACAACAGTCAACTTCGACTCATCATCGTACCCAACAATTGAAGATCAACATCGCCATTGGACCATCGGATGGAGGTGTGCCGCGGAGGTCGCGTCGGCCATTTGGCCGAGATTTAATTTCATACATAATCGAACCATACAAATATTATCATAATAAAAATAAATGATAACAATTTCCTAAATAATTTGTGTTTTATTCAAAATCAACAACGGCCCTTAAAATTTAACCACCCTTTAAAATAGCATAAATAATAAAAATATAATTTTGTTAAAAATGTATTTTAAATATTCAAATTCATATTTTAAATCTACTGATGAACATTTTTTTTACATTTTTTAATCTTTAGCCTCTTAAAACTGTGGGAATCCATATGTACTATGTTTAGAGTTGGGTACAAACTGTTACTCTAGTTAATTTTTGTCGACAACCTCGGTCATTTTCGTTTTCACAAACCCCTATGAAATTAACTTGTGTTTTGTGCAAAAAATTAAAGAGATTGTTAGCAAATTTGTTAGTAGTCATCTAGTATTCTACGTGATATTTAGCAATGACATCATCCTCATTGTTTGCAAAAATTTAGTGGCGCCATCTATGTTTTAATTAATGGTCCGTCTGCAATGACTTATTGCTAATGAATGTGACTAATATCTACTGTCAGCGTCAAAAGAAAGTGTACAGTATGTTTTCTTAAATAAAAGCGTTTATTTTTGCATTGAAAATTAAGATTTTTCTAATATATTTGTTATTAACAAAACATTGTGCAATGTTCATACAATATTTAATAAAACAAGTAAGAGCGCTATATTCGGCCGTGCCGAATCTTATATACCCTTCACAACGTGAATTCATGCAATAACAGTGGTTTGTGTCACCATTCATCCCATATGAAATACGTACATACATATAAAAACATACATATATAAAAACGTCCCATTGTAAAATTATAAATTCACGTATGAATGTTAAAAAAAAAAAAAAAAAAAAAAAAATTTAAAAAAAAATTTTAAAAAAAAATTTTAAAAAAAATTAAAAAAAAAAAAAAAAATTTAAAAAAAAATTATTATGTATATAATATAAACAAAACAAAAAAAAATAAAAAAAAAATTAAAAAAAAAATAATAATAATAATATAAATAATATATTAAATAAAAAATATAAAAAAAAATATAAAAAAAAAATTTAAAAAAAATTAAAAAAAAAATTTTTTTGGCTCAGCTGGGATTCGATGCCACGTTTTCTCTAACCAGTATACACGTTTGTATGTATGTATGTTGTTGTTGTAATGTTGCTTTTGTGAAAAAAAAATCGAGGTGGTCGTGGGTTTTTGCTCATATCTCAGTTGTTTATGTATTGATGTTTCTGATTTTCAATAGCGATCTACTCCCGAATATTTCTGATATTTTAATACCTCACCCGAGTCCAAGCGATGTCGGGGGGCTTCAAAAAGTTGATTTCAACATACACACGGACAGACGGTCAGACGGACAGACGGACAGCGCTTAATCGACTCCCCTATTCATAAGCTTTCAGAAAATATATACTTTATGGGGTCGGAAATCAAAATTGTAGAAATTTCACACGGAATGACAAACCTATATATACCCTTTTTCACTGTGTGAAGGGTATAAAAATTAAAATACTTTTAGAACAACAAAAACTATAAAAATAAAACTAAAAATACTCCATATTTAATGCGTAAAAAAAAGTTTACAGTTTCAGAAAAGATAATAATTCTAATGGCTAGTACCTTGTTTGGTTTCCCTTTGCTTTTATAACTCTTCTAATCTCTTGGGCATTGAATCCACCAATTTTGATGTTACCTCCACTGGAATTTTATAGGTAGCATTATTCTATACACTTTTTTTGCGCATTAAATATTGAGTATTTTTGGTTTTATTATACCCTTCACACAGTGAAAAAGGGTCCGTGTGAAATTTCTACAATTTTCATTTCCGACCCCATAAAGAATATATTTTCTGAAAGCTTATGAATAGGGGAGTCGATTAAGCTTTGTCAGTCTGTCCGTCTGACCGTCTGTCCGTGTGTATGTTGAAATCAACTTTTTGAAGCCCCCCGAATATGCTTGAACCCGGGTGAGGTACTACAATATCAGAAATATTCGGGAGTAGATCGGTATTGAAAATCAGAAACATCGGTTCATAAACAACTGAGATATGAGCAAAAACCTACGACCACCTCGATTTTTTTTTTCACAAAAACAACATTACAACAACAACATACATACATACAAACGTGTATACCGGTTAGAGAAAACGTGGGATCAAATCCCAGCTGAGCTAAAAAAAATTTTTTTTAAGTTTTTTTGAATTTTTTTTATATTTTTTTTATTTTTTATTTAATATATTATTTATATTTTTATTATTTTTTTTAATTTTTTTTTTTTTTTTTTTTAATTTTTTTTGTTTTATATTTATTATTTATATATTAATTATTTTTTTTTAAATTTTTTTTTTAAATTTTTTTATTTTTTTTAACATACATACGTTAATTTTTAATTTTACAATGGGATGTTTTTATATATGTATGTTTTTTATATGTATGTACGTATTTTATATGAGATGAATGGGATACAAACTACTGTTATTGCATGACTACACTATATAAGATTCGGCATGGCCGAATATAGCACTCTTACTTGTTTGCACTGTTTTTGTTGTTGTTAAAGTATTTTTATTTTTTATATAAATATTGTAGGAGCATTGTTCAATGTTTTGTAAATAACAAATAAGTTAAAAAAATTTTAATTTTTCAGTGCAAAATTTAACGCTTTTATTTAAGAAAACATACTGTACACTTTCTTTTGACGTTGACAGTATATATATAAAATTCACGTGTCACAGTGTTTGTCACCAAACTCCTCCGAAGCAGCTGAACCGATTTCAATGAAATTTTGCATACACATTCTATAGGTCTGAGAACAGGTTTATAACTATTTTTTTATTCCTTAATAAAGTGGGCGTGGCACATCCCATAGAAAGTGAATTTTTAACATCATATATCTTGATTACTATGAAAGGGATAGCTTCGAAAATACGTGCGACATTATTTGTTGTTACTATTTGTAGCCGTACCGAAAATGGGCAGGATCGCGTAAGTGGGCGTGGTAGCTGCGATAAAAAGTGAATTTTAAATATCATATATCTTGAGAACTATAACACGGAGAGCTTTTTAAATTTATGTGAGTCATGCCGAAAATGGGCGGGATAGGATAAGTGGGCGTGGTAGCTTCCATACAAAGTGAATTTTTAATATCATATATCCTGAATACTATCACAGGGAACGCTTTTTAAATTTATGTGAGGCCTTTTATTGTTAATGTAAGTAGCCATGCCGGAAATGGGTGGGATCGGATAAGTGGGCGTGGCAGCTCCCATACAAAGTGAATTTTTAACGTCATATATCTTGAGTACTATCACAGGGAGAGCTTTTTTAATTTATGCGGTACCACCCGTGCAAACTTTGCACACATATTGAGCTGTCATGACTTTATAATTTCGTGATTAGAAAAGTGGGCGGGGCCACGCTCATAAAAAAGTTATAATCTTGAGGAACTTGCACTGGACCGATTTTTCTGAAACTTTGCACACATATTGAGCTGTCATGATTTTACACTTTCGTGATAAGAAAAGCGGGCAGTGCCACGCCCATAAGAAATATGTTATCATTTTTAGCTACTTGCACTAGATCGATTTTTCTGAAACTGTGCACACATATTGAGTTGTCATGAGTATACATTTTCTTGATTAGAAAAGTGGCAATGCCTCGCCCATTAAAAAAATTCTAATTTTTAGCTTTTTGCACTTGATATTCAATTAAAATTCAGAATGCATTTTTATTCATAAAGGGGCGTAGCAACGTGCGCGGGGCTTTTCTAGTATTTTTATATAAATTTAAAGAGAAAATTGGGCCGGGCACATTCATTTTCCGTTATAACAGAGACTTTGACCAAAAAACCAATGTTTGCAAAATTTCAGAATAGTACGTATAGTTTGTCAGTTTCATAACATTTAAAATTTAAAATATACACTGTGCGTTATAATTTTTTTTTATCTATAACTCTTCTTCTAATATATAGATTCAAGCGATTTTCAGGGAAAAATATTGTTTTAACTTGAGAAATATATATTCGAAGTTTCATGACTGTACGTTAATGCGTTTGGACACAATTGCATTTTATTCGATGTTCGAAGGTTTTTCGAACTACTCTTGTATTACGAGCTATAACTCACTTCCTAATATTCCGATTTAGCCCATTTTTAACACCAAACAAACCTTGTGTATAGGAAAGATTCTGTAAGATTTGATCTCCCTAGCTTTTTCGGTGCGACCTCTATCGTGCTTTCAACAGAAGGGCGGACATAGCTAGATCGTCATAAAATCAAACCCCGATTCAGAATATATATACTTTGTGGGATCTAAAATGGATGTTTCGATGTGTTACAAACTGAATGACAAAATGAATATACCCCCACCAATTTTTTGTTGGCGGGTATAAAAAAGTGATCTCAATCTTGAATAAAAAACATTTGTTCTTGGAGATTGTTAGCTTATTATTGTTTTGAACCAAAAACCATAATAAACACTGGTTATGCGTTGATTATATATTTTATATATGGGTGATTCACAAGGTGTCTTATCATGTTATATTGTCCTATTGTCCTAAAATTTTACAATGGTTTAAAAATGTTGTTGTTGCTTTTCAAAAAAAAAGTGTCTTATAATAATAGAACTTTGTACGCTATGTTTATTGTGCTGTTGTATTTAATAACCAGAGACCTGTGCTAAACAGCTAAGCCGGCTAAGCCAAGCTGCAGTAGTTTTTGTAAGCCGTCGCCGTTCATTGAATAATTTTATCGGGGCGACATCCAAATTTAAGCGCAGTTGCTAATTTTTGATAACAAATCACTGGCGGCGTCAGATAAGATCGGCTAAGGACTCTGCTGTGTTTTGTTTATCAAATAAAATTTAATTTATTTGTGATTTATTTACTTGAGTCTGCCATTACAACATCTAAAATATACTTTTCGCACAAACTGGCTACTATTTTGTTTTTATACCCTTCACCTGTGGTGCACAAGGGTATATATAGCTTTGTCATTCCGTTTGTAATTTCTACAATTTTCATTTCCGACCCCATAAAGTATATATTTTCTGAAAGCTTATGAATAGAGGAGTCGATTAAGCCCTGACCGTCTGTCCGTCTATCCGTCTGCCCGTCTGTCCGTGTGTTGGTTGAAATCAACTTTTAGAAGCAACTATATGTTCCTCAGATCTGTATATGGTATCAATCTCTTGGAAATATCCAGGAATGAATCGCTATTGAAATTCAGCACAATCGCCCCATAACTTTCTGAGATATGAGCAGAAAATGTAAACATTTTTTTCTATTAAGCTTGAGATCACTTTTCTTAATAAAAAATAGTTTTAATTTTATTTTCCGATATTTCGCTACCACATTGGGTAGCTTCTTCAGGGGAAATTTTTACAATTTTTAACAATTAAAATATTAGAATTGTTAAAAAATAAATTGTTTTAAAAAAGGCGGGAATATTTTTTGTTTACGTTTAAAATAACAAACGAAAATTCAAATACATATAAAATATTATAAACTAGAAAAGCCCGGCGCGTTGTTACGCCCCTTAATGAATAAAAATGCATTCTGAATTTTAATTGAATATCAAGTGCAAAAAGCTAAAAATTATAACTTTTTTTAATGGGCACGGCACTGCCCACTTTTCTAATCACAAACTGTATAGTCATGATAGCTCAATATGTGTGCAAAGTTTCAGAAAAATCAGTCAAGTAGAAGAAGCTAAATATTAGAACTTTTTTTTTAATATGCATGGCACTGCCAATTTTTCTATTCACGAAACTGTATAGTCATGACAGCTAAATATGTGTGCAAAGTTTCAGAAAAATCGGTCCAGTGGAAGTACCTCAAAATTAAAAATTTTTTATATGCGTGGCCCTGCCAACTTTCTAATCACGAAATTATATAGTCATGACAGCTCAATATGTGTGCAAGGTTTCAGAAAAATCAGTCAAGTACAAGAAGCTAAATATTATAACTTTTTTTTTTAATGGGCATGGCACTGCCAATTTTTCTGTTCACGAAACTGTATAGTCATGACAGCTGAATATGTGTGCAAAGTTTCAGAAAAATCGGTCGAGTGGAAGTACCTCAAAATTAAAAATTTTTTATATGCGTGCCCCCGCCCACTTTCTAATCACGAAATTATATAGTCATGACAGCTCAATATGTGTGCAAGGTTTCAGAAAAATCGGTCCTGTGCAAGTACCTCAAAATTATAAATTTTGTATGGGCGTGGCGCTGCCCGCTTTTCTAATAACGAAATTATATAGTCATGAAAGCTAAATATGTGTGCAAAGTTTCAGAAAAATCGGTCTAGTGCAAGTACCTTAAAATTATAATCTTTTTTTATGGGCGTGGCCCTGCCCATTTTTCTAATCACGAAATTATAAAGTCATGACAGCTTAATATGTGTGTGCAAAGTTTCAGAAAAATCGATTTAGTGCAAGTAGCTAAAAATTATAACTTATTTCTTATGGGCGTGGCACTGCTCACTTTTCTAATCACAAAATTGTAAAGTCATGAAAGTTCAATATGTGTGCAAAGTTTAAGAATAATCGTGCCAGAGTAAGTACCTCAAAATTCAAACTGTTTTTATGGGCGTGCCCCTGCCCACTTTTCTAATCACGAAATTATATAGTCATGACAGTTTAATATGTGTGTGAAAAGATTCAGAAAAATCGATCCAGTGCAAGTAGCTAAAAATGATAACTTATTTCTTATGGGCGTAGCACTGCCCATTTTTTAAATCAAAAAGTTGTAAAGTCATAAAAGCTTAATATGTGTGCAAAGTTTCAGAAAAATCGGTCTAGTGCAAGTACCTTAAAATTATAATCTTTTTTTATGGGCGTGGCCCTGCCCAGTTTTCTAATCACGAAATTATACAGTTATGACAGCTCAATATGTGTGAAAAGTTTTGGAAAAATCGGTTCAGTGCAAGTACTTCAATATTATAACTTTTTTATGGGCGTGGCCCCGCCCACTTTTCTAATCAAGAAATTGTATAGTCATGAGAGTTCAATATGTGTGCAAAGTTTCAGAAAAATCGGTCAAGTGCAAGTAGCTAAAAATGATAACTAACTTTTTATTGGCGTGTGCCTGCCCACTTTTTAACACCCATTAACACTCCCTGGAATATGTACAACAACTTACCAAAGTTTGAGTCCGATCGGTTTTACAGTTTCGGAGTCTATAGCTAACACACACACAGAGTTTCAATTTTATATATATAAACTAGCCAAGCCCGGCGCTACGCCCCTTAATGAATAAAATGCATGCTGAATTTAAATTGAATATCAAGTGCAAAAAGCTAAAAATTTAAAATTTTTTTTTATGGGCATGGCACTGCCCACTTTTCTAATGACGAAATCGTAAAGTCATGACAGCTCAATATGTGTGCAAAGTTTCAGCAAAATCGGTCCAGTGCAAGTACCTCAAAAATATAATTTTTTTTTATGGGCGTGGCCCTGCCCACTTTTTAAATCTCAAAATTGTATAATCATGAGACCTAAATATGTGTGTGCAAAGCTTCATAAAAATCGGTGAAGTTCAAGTACCTCAAAACTATAACTTTCTTTTTATGGGCGTGAGCCTGCCCACTTTTCTTATCACGAAATTATTTAGTCATGATAGCTCGATATGTGTGCAAAGTTTCAGAAAAATCGGTCTAGTGCCAGTACCTGAAAGTTAAAACTTTTTTAGGGGCGTGGCCCCGCCCACTTTTATTATCACGAAATTATTTAGTCATGACAGCTCGATATGTGTGCAAAGTTTCAGAAAAATCGGTCATGTGCAAGTAGCTAAAAATGATAACTAATTTTTTATGGGCGTGGCCCCGCCCACTTTTTTCCACCCATAAACACTCCCTGGTATGTGTACAACAACTTACCAAAGTTTGAGCCCGATCGGTTTTACAGTTTCAGAGTCAATAGCTAACACACACACACACAGAGTTTCACTTTTATATATATAGATTACAAAAACTTTTTAAATATTATACAAAACAAAAATACAGATACATATAAAATATTACATTAAAATTAACTGACTAAAAAACTAACATAATTCTACACCTTATTAACAATAGCCTATATTTTTGTGCAACATTATCTGTTATATAATTAATTCAATTAAGAAAAGTGATTATGATTTGAGGATGAATAACATTGTGGGGATATTACCACATACCGATTAATGAACAAGGATCCAACAACGAAATTACAAACTATGAATATTAGTTTAGATGAAGATCTTTTTAAAATAAAGATTATTACATCTTTAGAAAAGAATAAATTGAAAACTAATGTATCTACCGCACCTAGATTATATGGTGTGCCGAAAATCCACAAGGAACAATTTCCTTTGAGACCAATATGTTCTTTTGTTAACTCTCCATCTTATGAACTTTGTAGATAAATTACAAATATTCTAAGGAAATTAACTGAAAACTCTAAATACAATGCAAAGAATTCTTTACAATTTAGAGATAAGATACGGAACTTAAAGATACAAGATGGTAAAAAGGTAGTTTCACTTGATGTTGTATCTAGGGTTTGGGATTTCCCGGTCTTTTTACTTTCCCGGGAAACGGGAATTAAAAAATCGTCTTCCCGGGATTCCCGAAAATAATATTTCTTTTAAAATAAATAATGTTTGTTAACTTTAACATCACGATTTGGTTAATAATTCATTGTTTTAGTAGTAGTTTATTTTCCATTAGAGTCCTTATTGTGTCGGCATTACATCTTCTGGAAATATAAACTTAACCCAAATTATAAAAATAATTATTGCCATGTAAACAGATACTTTTTTTGGGCAACACTACTCCACTCGTCTAATACATGAGCAAACCACAAATTGTCACAAATTTTACTCGATATTGTTTTAACCATCGTATTTTTAACGGCGTTGTAATATTTTATTACAATGTTTTTAACATCAGTTTAATTTTGGTAATGTCATATTTTTACTGAAAAAATTTTGACGAGTAAAAGGACTTTGTGTAATTGTTCGAATAGATATTCCATCGACTGCTGCCAATTTTGAAACAATTTCTGGTAATGTTTGGGTGTCTAAAAAACTTTTAATGGTGGAATTATTTTTTCACTTGGTGCAGGTGTTGAAGAATCGTTTTCAAATTTTATTTTATAAACCAAAAGAAGTTGCCGTATGAGACCACTAATAAATACTACCGCCCTTGAACATTAACCTTTTCGGGAAAATATTACATTGTGCTTCGTTGTCTACTTTTTGAAAATAGTTCCAGACTTCAGACATTTTGCTTGTAAACAAAGTGAATTTTATAAAAAAAGTATTATTAGAAAAATTCAATCATAAATAAAAAAAATTACACTTCCAAATTCTGTGACCAATTTTAAAAACAATTTGTACATACGATTATATTTATAAAAATGTACCACGGAAACTACTGCTGGGTTTACGGTTGTTATAAAAAACATTTATATACAAGAAAACAACTAATTGTGTATGTATATAATTAATTCACTTGAAATTTATTAGCACTTATTAAAAATAATTTCAGAAAGTCGTTAACTTTGGCGTGAAATATTTTTGACCGACGATGTTTGTTTTTCTTTTACATAGTCGTATTTAAGAAAAGTGGTAAATACTTAACAAACAAAAAATGCTAACAAATTAAAAAACTTACTTTTTATTCAAATATTCTTTAAAATTACCAAAACAGATAAGAAATTAAAAATAAAATTAAATATATTTCCTAATATACTACATATTTTTTATTTCCCGTTTTCCCGGGAATAAGAGCAAAATTTTTCCGGGAATAATAAGTGGTTCATTCCCGGGAATTCCCGGTTCCCAAACCCTAGTTGTATCTTTATTTCCAAGTATACCAATGGACGTAGCTTTAGATATTATTGAAGAAAAATGGGACATGATAGAAAAATATACGAAAATGGATAAAAATCTTTTTCTACGTATTATAAAATTTTGTATAGTAAATAATAGATATTTCAGATATAATAATAAGATATATATACAACAAAATAGTCTTCCTATGTGATCTCCAGCATCTCCTATTATAGCTGATATTTTTATGGAAAAATTATTAGATTGTCGTATTGAAAAATTAAATGTAGGACCAAGGATAATTACAAAATACGTTGATGATTTATTTTGTGTTGTTCCTAATCATTTTATTGATGAATTGTTGACAACTTTCAATTCATTTCATGATAATATAAAATTCAATATTGAAAAGGAATGTAACTCAAAAATTCCTTATTTAGAAACATTAGTTATAAGAAAGGGTGAACATTTGTTAGTAGATTGGTACCAGAAGCCCACGTCTTCTGAAAGAATCATAAATTATTATTATAAGCACGCACCCAAAAAGAATGATTATTAATACGGCAAGAAATCTAATTGAGAGGGTTTTGAAAATAAGCGATTAAGATTTTCATAGGAAGAATATAGAGATTATAAAATATATTTTAATTAATAATAGTTATCCGATCCAGTTGATTTGTAGATTAATAATTCAGTACAGGAAACAAAGCAATTTGGACGCAAGAACTATTATCGAACCTAAAATTCATAAATCAGTAACTTATGTTCCCCTTTTATCTGAAAGATTGGAAAAATCTAAAATTTACGACAATAAGGCATACATATATAATGGCCCACAAAATGTATAACATTAGGTAGATTATTCAGTAAAACGAAAGATAAATTAGAAAGGTCAAATTTAGTTTATAAAATACCATGTAGTGGTAATAATAATGAAAATTGTAGGTACAACAAAAAATAAGCTTAAAACTAGGTTAGCTGGACATAAGTCAGACCAAAAAAACAGGAACACAACAACTGAACAAAAAACTGTATTATCATTACTCTCACTAATTATAATCATTATCCCGATTTTAAAAATACAACAGTTTTAAATGTAGAGAATAATTACAGACGTAGATATTTATTGGAAATGTTACAAATTATAAAAGTACCACTTACACAAAGAATTAATTATAAAACAGATACAGCTAATGTTGTACAAAATTATAGGCTATTAGTTAATAAGGTCTAAAATTATGTTAGTTTTTTAGTCAGTTAGTTTTAATGTAATATGTATGTAATAATGTAATATAAATGTATCTGTATTTTTGTTTTGTATAATATTTAAAAAGTTTTTGTAATTTGTAATATTTTATGTTAGGTTAGGTAGAACAGGCAGCTGTTGTGCAGCTCATTTGGGTCCATTATATTGATCCTTTTGTGATACCTGAATAGAAAAGTAAGAATAGAAGTAGGAAGCAGACAAGTCCAGAGTCTCCGGCGGGAATCGAACCCGCAACCCCCTAGCAGAACAGCACACTGCTGACTAGTCCATCGGGGCACCCAATATTTTATGTATATGTATTTGAATTTTTTGTTTTGTATAATATTTTAAATGTTTACAAATAATCTTCCCGCCTTTTTTAAAAAATTGTAAAATTGTTGACAAAAATATTTTTTGTGATATACATATGTATTTGAATTTTCGTTTGTTATTTTAAATGTAAACAAAAAATTTTCCCGCCTTTTTTAAAAAAAAGTGTTTTTTAACAATTCTAATATTTTAATTGTTAAAAATTGTAAAAGCTTTCCCTGAAAAAGGTACGCAATGTGGTAGCGAAATATCGGAAAATAAAATTAAAACTATTTTTTATTAAGAAAAGTGATATCAAACTCAATAGAAAAAACTATTTATATAAAGTAAAAAGATATAAAACATTCATTTATTATATAAAATAATTAATGTTTGATTTTAGCTTAGATGATCCATTACAGATATCTTTTTTTACAAAATGTCCATATAAAAATATATGAATACTAGCATTTAACCCGCTACTTCGTTAGCGCACTTCTTACTATTTATTGAATACTTAAGTTCTATTTATAATTATTAAATATTTTTGTTTCAATTTATGAAAATTTGTATCTCTGATTCAATTTACTTAGAAATATAAAAAGAAGAGTAAGGATATATCGGGCATATACATATTTCCTAACTAAAAGCAAGATCAATGCTACTGAGTTTCAAAAATTAAGATTCATATTTTGCAAAAATTACCCTAAAAATAATAAAAGTAAAATATTTTCCTTCAATAAAACTTCCACTTGGTTTATTATTACCTTTATTTAGAATTCTATGTATACAAAATATATAAAAAGAGAAAAAGTAATTTTGGTCGTCCATAATATTAGGATTTAGACCTCGGATCAAAAAACACTAATTTTAAGAATCTATGTTTACAAACGTCAAATAACAAAGAGTGCAAAAAATGCGAAAAGGCTTTTTTGTGTCTCCAATATAATTTTAATTTTCAAATTGAATCAACAATCCTTTATTTCATTATTTTAGCTTTATAAACGTAGGAAATACAATGCAGAAAACTACCCTTTTGATCGCCCATAACATATTTAGCCTTACCTTGTATCAATAGTCACTAATTTCGAAATTCTTGCTTCGCAAACGTTAAAAATACAATGAGTACCATACAAATTCAAAAAAGTACCTTTGTGGTCGCCCACAACATTTTCAGTTTCACCTGGAATCAATAGTTCTTCATTGTACAATCCTACCTTGATAAACGTAGAAAATACAAAAAGTACCATAAAAATTCAAAAAAGTACCTTTTTGGTCGCCCATAACATTTTTAGTCACACCTTGTATCAATTGTCACTAATTTCAAAATTCTAGCTCCGAAAACGTTGAAAATACAAAAAGTACTATACAAATTCAAAATAATACCTTTTTGGTCGCCCATAACATTTTTAGTCTCACCTGGAATCAATAGTCCTTGATTGTACAATCCTACCTTCATAAACGTAGAAAACACCAAAAGTACCACAAAAATTCAAAAAGTACTTTTTTAGTCGACCATAACATTTTCAGTCTCACTTTGTATCAATAGCCACTAATTTTAAAATTCTAGCTTCGCAAACGTTGAAAATACAAAAAGTACCATAAAAGTTCAAAAAAGTACCTTTTTGGTCGCCCATAACATTTCTGGTCTCACCTGAAATCAATAGTCCTTGATTGTACAATCCTATCTTCATAAACGTAGAAAATACAAAGAGTACCATAAAAATTCAAAAAAGTACCTTTTTGGTCGCCCATAACATTTGTAGTCTCACCTGGAATCAATAGTCCTTGATTTTACAATCCTGCCTTCATAAACGTAGAAAATACCAAAAGTACCACAAAAATTCAAAAAAGGACCTTTTTGGTCGACCATAATATTTTCGGTCTCACCTTGTATCAATAGCCACTTATTTTAAAATTCTCGCTTCGCAAACGTCGAATATATAAAAAGTACCATAAAAATTCAAAAAAGTACCTCTTTGGTCACCCATAACATTTTGACCCTCACCTTGCATCAATTGTTACTAATTTCAAAATTCTACCTTCGCAAACGTTGAAAATACAAAAAGTACCATACAAATTTAAAAAAGTAGTATTTTGGACCCCATAATTTTTTTTGTCCCACCTAGAATCAATAGTCCTTGATTATATAATCCTATATTTATAAACGTAGAAAATGCAAAAAGTACCATAAAAATTCAAGAAAGTACCTTTTTGGTCGACCATAATATATTCGGTCTCACTAGCCACTAATTTTAAAATTCTAGCTTCGCAAACGTTGAAAATACAAAAAGTACCATAAAAATTCAAAAAAGTACCTTTTTGGTCGCCCATAAAATTTTTAGTCTTACCTTGTATCAATATTCCTTTATTTTACAATTCTACCTCTATAAACATAGAAAATACAAAAAGTACCAGAGAAAAGCAAAAAAGTACATTTTTGGTCCAAGTTCCAAATTCCAAGTTTAAAATGTTCAAATATCTATGAAACAAAATATTTTAATAGACATGATTTAAAGTCAGTAAATCTACTCTTTTTTGCATAAAAGTAATTATGTTCTAAAAAGTACCAAACTCTTCCCGATTTTTTCCCTTTCTACCCTGTTATGAATGTGTTTCAATTTTTACTAAATTACAATAGCCTCAATAGCCACTAATTTTAAAATTCTAGCTTCGCAAACGTTGAAAATACAAAAAGTACCATAAAAATTCAAAAAAGTACCTTTTTGGTCGCCCATAAAATTTTTAGTCTTACCTTGTATCAATATTCCTTTATTTTATAATTCTACCTCTATAAACGTAGAAAATACAAAAAGTACCATAGAAAAGTACATTTTTGGTCCAAGTTCCAAATTCCAAGTTTAAAATGTTCAAATATCTATGAAACAAAATATTTTAATAGACATGATTTAAAGTCAGTAAATCTACTCTTTTTTGCATAAAAGTAATTATGTTCTAAAAAGTACCAAACTCTTCCCGATTTTTTCCCTTTCTACCCTGTTATGAATGTGTTTCGATTTTTACTAAATTACATAATTTTTTATGTCTAGTGAAATCCCAATTAAAAATTTTGTGAAAATTGGCCGTCTAATTAGGAATTACATACATTTTCCGGAATTTTCCCGTTTTTGGTACATTTTTTGTCCCCAAAAAAGTTTTCAAAAATTTCACCTAAATAGTTGTTCATATTCTATTAGGAAATAATAATTGTCAAATTTTGTCCCATTGAATAATATAAGAAAAGTTTATTTTAAAAAAAGTACCATAAAAAGGGACAATTTTTACCCCTTATACATATGAATTTGACAAAAGTGCCGAATACCTATTAATATTTTTTCGCGGTTACTTAATACGGTTTAAATTTTTTTCCTAGCTTTATGCGTTTGGAAGTTACATAGGGTACCAAAACAGTACCAAATTATAGTTTTTCCCCGTTTTTTCCCCTTAGGGGTTGAAAATTCCAAAAAAGGCTAGACACCTGTCAGCTTATTTTTTGTGCAAATTACAATACTTTTTCAATTTAATTTGTATCATTTTTGGGTTAGCCGATATAAGATTACCGATTTGACCATTTTTTACCCCCTTAAAGTACGAATTTCCAAAAATCCCTTCTTAGTGGAGCTATACATTGAAAGAGGAACCGATTATCCAAATTTCATGTCTCTAGCTCTTTGCGTTTGGGCTGTGCGATGATGAATCAGTCAGTCAGTCACGTTACTCTTTTATATATATGAATATAAGATAAAACGTTATATGGGAGGTGTGCTTTAAAATGCGCTTCTCACCTTTATTTTCTAGCATTATAATAATATTGACCATAAGGCTATAGGTATGTGCGAAATTTCATCTTCTAATAAATATAATTCCGTCGGCTTATGAGCTTTCAAATTTCATTAAATTTAAAATTATAACAAAAATAAATTATGTGAGAAATAGTCATTAAACTATGCGTGTCAAATTAGTTTCTGCAAATAAATTCAACTTAGATATATCAATATAGAACCCTTACTCTTCCAAAATCTAATTCGCAACTACAAATATATCAGGTGTCCCAACTGGAACGCAATTTTTAAATTTGGCGCCATTCGAAGTGTCATTGTTTGACATTTGAACAATTGTTGTTTGCTAGCAGAAGGTACGAGGTTAGTAAAAATGGAGCGCTACACGACTGAACAACGCATTCTCATTGTGAAATTGTTTTACCAAAATGGTGAAAGTTTTGCGGCTACAGTTCGCAAATTGCGATCATCCCATTTCCATCTTGATGGCTTCGTCAATAGGCAAAATTGTCGCATTTGGGGTGAGGAAAATCATCGAGTGATTCACAAGAAGCAAATGCATCCTCAACGTGTCACTGTGTGGTGTGGTTTTTGGGCTGGAGGAATCATTGGACCTTTTTTTAATGAAAATGAGGCAGGTCAAGCGCAAACAGTCAATGGTGTTCGGTATCGTGAAATGATAACCAGTTTTTTCTTGACTAGAATTGAAGAAATGAATGTGGAGGGCATGTGGTTTCAACAAGATGGCGCCACATGTCATACAGCCAAAGAAACAATTCAATTGCTGCATCAGTCATTTCCCGGTCGTGTTATTTCGCGTTTTGGAGACCAGAATTGGCCGCCTAGATCGTCTGATTTAACACCTTTAGATTTTTTTCTTTAGGGTTTTTTGAAGTCGATGGTTTACGCAAATAAGCCGACGACGACTTAAGCCTTAAAAGAGGAAATTGGACGCTGCATTAATGAAATACTGCAGCATTTATGCAAAAACGTAATTGAAAATTTCATTAAAAGATCGCGTTTGTGCCAGCAAAGCCGCGGCGACCATCTTCACGATATATTGTTCCATACATAACCTCATTCTATCTACTTTACGATATAATAAAGTTTCACGATTTTTTTTTTTTAAATATCTGTGTTTTATTTAAAATTTAAAAATTGCGTTCTAGTTGGGACACCCGATATTTACTAAAAAAACAATGCTTGCAAAATTTCAGGTTCGTACGTCTAATTTTGTTCGTTTTATTACTCTTTAAATTTTAAATAGACCGAAAAAGACACTGTGCGGTATAAATTTTCGTACATTTTGATTCATAATTCCTTTATCATGTGTAGATTTTAGCAATTTTCAAGGAAAAATATTTTATTCTCAAGAATTACTTGCTTATCACTCTACGGCAATGCGTTTAGACACAATCACATATTATTTGATGTCAGAAAGACATTTTTTGGCCTACTAAAAAATTTTTTGGCCTTTCTATTATACAGATTTAGCCAATTTTCAATACCAGACACACCTTATGTATTAGAAATGTTTTGGCAATATTTGATCCCCTAACTTTTTCGGTTCAAGCTCTATTGTGCTTTCAATAGACGGATATACATACATAGCTAGATTGTCCTAAAATGAAAGCACGACTTAAAAAACCTATACTTAATGGATCTTAATTCAATAATTCGGAATGATAAAATTAATATTTCCATTTTTTAGCGGTACGTATAAAAAGTAAATACATTAAAAACTATAACTACTTCGCGCCACCCTGTACATAAAAAAAGTTGAGAATGATTTAAAAAAAACGAAGTCACAAATCATAATCTGCTCTTCTGTATAGCAAAGTTAATAAATTTTTTTTTTTATAATTTTTTTTTTTTCAGTTATGCGCCATCTATGTTTATACAATACTAATTTCTTTTATTGAATTGGCCTTAACATTCAACATATTTAACATATTTTGTTCACTAATCATAGCTGCCAGATTTGACGTCATTTTGACGATTTTAGGTGCTAAAAATTACATGTTGACGATTTATGTAATGTTTTTGACGATTTTCAATAATTCAAGCTTGCAAATTTTTTCATTACTTTTATATCAACCTTAAACTAAATAAAAATAATTTGTAACGGTTTTTTATGTTATTAATAAGAAAACAGAGTGAAAGAGATAAATCTATCATTATTTAATGTGTTTGTGTGGATAACTTTTCCACTTTCTACATTTTTAACATAGTATATGCCACATTTTATCAACTGATACCTACAAGACGAACAAATATAAATTTGGAAAAGCCTTTAAAACAATTTTAATTTTTTGAGTAAATTTATTTAAAAACAAGTGACAAATTAATATGCTAAATACTTTAAAAAAAATGGTAAGTTCTTTTTAATTATACATTAAAACCTAAAAAATCAAACATTATATTTTCAATATAAGATCAAGCAGCTCTTCCTCTGTAAGTAGAAATTTCAACAATTTTTTATCAAAACTTTGTAGAAGCTAAAATGAAATTTTAATGATGTTTCTCACAGGAAACCAACAAGAAGAGGAAAATTAAGGAAGACTGGTTTGCAGATCCAGAAATAAGTTTATGGACTAAAAAGCGATAAAATGTAGTTTATTTTGGCATTGTGCTCGTCTTACGCTTGTATAAAGCTATCTTAATCGGTAGAAACTTTAGCAAGAAATGATTATAATTATTTGTCAAATAGCCCAAAAAGAATGCAGCCAATTTATTATTATTTTTTTGTATTTATATACATATATATTAATATTTATTTTTCGAAATTAATTCTAAATTGTATTATTTTTATTGTCATGTTCTTAACTTAAAAGGGTCCAATAAAACCACTGGTCTCTCTAGATTTAAAAAGTTTGTTTTGTTATGCATTAAATAAAAAATGTTTTGTTTTGAAAAATGCGTTTCTTTATTTTGACGTTTTTATGACGATTTGCGTAAACCATTTGACGATTTTGACGATTTTTTTCCCCAAATTAGACGATTTTACCCCTATTTTATCTGTCAGCTATGTCACTAATATGTAAATTTATTTTATTGAAGAGTGGACTGAATATCTGTCGAATATCTGTTCTAATTGATTCGTGTATTTCATATATCAATGAGAGCGAAAGAAATTAACTTTTTGGCACGTCATTACCACAAGTTTAATGATTGCTTTTAGCTTAAGATGGCGATAAAAGAATTTAGCAACCATGATGATAACAAGATGGAATTATTTCAACCGTCATTTTACACCCCCACCAGCGTTCCCAAAAGCTATGGGAATAAAATCATCATTCGGCAAAATAAATCATATTTTAAGCAAAAATATTATCACCACCATTTATCCACCACCAAAAAAAATGGTCAGGGTATATTCATTTTGTCAATTTGTTTGTAACACATGGCAATATCCATAAAGTAGCTATTTAGACCCCATAAAGTATGTATTTTTTGAGTCCCCTGGTCTGTTTCAGTAACTTTTAACGATCCGACAATCGTTGAATATGTCGACACTTGTTATTGTTTGCACTATCGATTTTTTGATTCAATAGTGCTATTCACTAACTTATTTTAACAATAATCGTATCGTTAAAAACAGTTAACAACAACTTAATCGATTTCGGTATTCAGTAACTTATTTTAACGACAGTTGTTATTGTTATCTAAACGACAATAATTTGTTGGTTGTTTATTTTATCGACAAAAAGTTGAACTTTATACCCGACTCAAAAACCACTTGTTTAAGTCTCGGCTATGGCGCGCTAACTGTATGAGGGATGTTAGTGGTGAATTTATTTATGTTTATATTTTATTTATTTACTGTCGATTATCGCAAAATCGATAGTGCAAATTTCGTAAAATTTAACGATTGTCGGATCGTTAAAAGTCGAGTCGGGTGTAAAGTTCAACTTTTTGTCGATAAAATAAACAACCAAAAAATTACTGTCGTTTAGATAACAAAAACAACTGTCGTTAAAATATGTTACTGAATATCGAAATCGATAAAATTTTTGTTAACTAGCTATGTCCGTCCGTCTGTTGAAAGCACTAACTCTAGCTCGAACCGAAAGAGCTAGAAGGCTTAAATTTTGCCAGAATATTTCATACACAAGGTTTGTTTGGTATTAAAAATGGGCTAAATCGGAATGCTAGGAAGAGAGTTATAGCTCTTAATGCAAGAGTAGGTAAAAAAAACTATATCTCTTTTATATTTAATAAAATGCAATTGTGTCAAAACGAATTAACTTAGAGCCATAATATTTCAATTGTATATTTTCTCAGTAAAAAAATATTTTTCCCTCAAAACTTCCTTAATCTATGCATTAGAAATGGAGTTATGGATCAAAATTTATGAAAATGTATACCGCATAGTGTATTTTTAAAATTTAAAACGTAATAAAACTGACAAATTTAGATGTAGCTTTTGAAATTTTGCAAACATTAATTTTTGGTCAAAGGTTTGCACAAACGAAAAATAAATGTATTCACTTTTACGCCCACCTCCCATAGAATGCTTTATCTTAAATTCGTATAATTTCTATATGGACAAAGTTTCTGGAAGAATAAAGGGCTCTATAAAATATCTAATTTGTATTTGTAACTATAAACTTTATTGACACGTCTACTCTAACGCCCACTTTCGTTGAAGAAGTAATTTACGAAAATATTTTACTAGCATATCGAAGTTATACAGAGAAAGTGATACATATTTTTGTATAAAGAGATTATTCTACAGCGATTGCTGTTAGTACCCATGTAAAAAATGTTGTGCTGTAAAAGTACAGAAAATTTTATGGTGGGTATAAAAAATTCGGCACATCCAAATATAGTGCTATTATTTGTTTTTAGTTAGATACGTTTACAGAAATTTCAAGAAAGTACTTTTATGTGTAAATGTTTGGTAACATATACATATGTATATAGTGCAGAGAGCTAACAAAAGTTATACTTTTTGTAGCCCCTTTATCACATTGTAAGGAACTCTCTAGAGTTATTGGTACGCTTTTTTACTTATCCAACTTTATATTGTCTGTACTAAACATTCTTCCAGTGGTGAAAAACTTCACCATCACAAGATTTGTCGTAGTTGTTTTCACGTCTACATTCTACGTATGCATATTCCTTTTTATGATGCCAAATTTGTTGCGTTAAAATTTACTTTGTTCCTATTTTGCCTTCTTCAGTTACATTAATTAGTTGTTGTTCTCGCTAAGTAGAATTTTGATTGTGCTTAACTTTAGAAGGTCTAAAGCGAGAAGCTCAATTCTTTTACGAAAATTCAATTTGGTACTTTTCAACAAGCTTTCTTATATACGATCGTTCACATGTGATGAAGGATCGTCTCATATGCGTTTGGTTAAAAAAGGAGTTCTTTGTTTCGAATGTAAACTGAATGTAAACTAAATGAACTTTATTAAATGGAACAAGTAACAGTGCTATATTCGGCCGTGCCGAATCTTATATACCCTTCACAACGTGTAGTCATCTCATATAAAATACGTATATACATGTAAAAAACATATAAAAAAAAATATATTAAAAATAAAAAAAAATAATAAAATGAAATTATAAAAAAAATTAAAAAAAAAATTTTTAAATTTTTAAAAAAAACTAAATTAGAATTAGAAAATATTGGGTAATCTGTGTGCGGATAAAACATATATAAATACCATTACAATTCCATTTAATAAACAGATTCAGTTTACATTCGAAACAAACAAAACTTAAATTTTAACTCAACGCATATCAGACGATCCTTCATCACATGTGAACGATCGTATAGAAGAATTCTTTGTTGAAAACTACCAAACTGCATTCTCGTAAAAGAACAGAGCCTTACGCTTTAGACCTTCTACACTTAAGCACAATCAAAATTGGTGAAGTCGGTAGGATAGCTATTAAATAACTTATCCCTGCAAATAAAGATCTACCACGATTCAATTAAAGAATTCTACAGAAAACATAGAATACCGAACAATAAAGTGAAAAATATAAGTGATTAACAAGTTAAAGAGTTCTACTAGTGTTTCTCGAATTAAAATCGAACAAACGTGAACAAAGTAAATAAAATTGATAAAAACTATACTAACATTCGCTGAACGAACATCAGTAACCAGTTGAACGAATATCAACACAACATAGATTAATATACACTCAAAAAAAAGTTTACAAAATTTAAGTAAATTTTACTAAGATTAAAGAAATTCGGTAATGGTTTGGCTCCAAGTAAAATAAAGCTTAAACGAAGTTTATAGTTTTCCTAAATTTTAGTATAAATAATTTTTTACAATTAACTAGAAATTAGTAAATTTTTACTACGATGAAGTTAAATTATACTTTTTATTTATCCACAATTCTAAGGAATGAGTAAATTTGTTGCTACAACTAACCATTTTTTTACACAAACTTAATAAAATTTTCTAATATTAAATTAAAAATGTGTGAGTATGGTGGCATTATATAGTTAATTTATCTTGTTTTTAGGAACGCTTTTAACTTAAATAAAGTTGGTTTTATTATTTCTAAAAAATATTTCAAATTAAATTTTTCTTAAATGAATTTTTATAATATATTATTCATTATAAATTTCTTTAACTTTAGTATGTGGTTGTACTCAATATTATGAAGTTTTATTTGAAACTGTCAAAAAATTCTTAAAATTTAGTACAAGACGTTAACTTAATTTGAGTATATTTTGTGTAATTTTTAAAAAAGAAGTATTCTATTTGAGTACAAATTTCAACTTAAAGGAAGCAAAACTACTTTAAATAAAAGAAGTTATTCCCATATTTAAGTAAAACTTTTCCTAAATGAAGAACTATTTTTTCTCAATGAAATAGCAGTGAACTAATTTTTAGTAAAATATAACTTTCTTTCAGTATATACATCTTAAATAAAGACTTTTAATTTTTGTTACTTTTTTATTTATTAACAGATTAAACAGATTTTCACAGTTTTTTAAATGTACATATTTACATATTTTATTTTTTAGTTGGTAAAAGTAATTGTTTTATGTTAAAAGAGTGGTTTCGGTCTTAAACAGTAAAAATTATTTAATAGTATTAAATGTATAGGAGGATATTTTTTATATTTTGTATTTTCTTTATATTTTTTTAAATCTTAAATACATGTTTTGATAAATGTTCTTCTTCGGGTACATTCAATATCTTTTCGGGAACTTGGCTTAACAAGGCATAAAGTTTTTACAATTTTTCTTAAATCTGAAAAAATAAAAAATACTTTAAAATAAATGTTTATAGCTTTGAAAACGAAAAATAAACCGTATAGAATACATTTAAAGCTTTTAGAATTTAGCAAAATATTTTTCATTTGAGATAAAACTTTAGTGTTTGATAGAATGTTACAACTAATATTGACAATATTAAAATAAAAAGGTATTTATTTCAGCAACATGTATGTATATTTTTTATATTCTTTTATGAAGAATTAAAAACGATTTAACAATTGATAGTTTTCAAGTTTAAAATTTAAAATAATGTACTTAGAGGTTACTCTACAGAAAAATAATTTGGGGTTATGAAAACCAGCTTTGCTATGGTCTGCTATATGCTACCATATATTTACCAATCACATTTGTGAAACTGGCTCATTGAAACAATCGAACGCATTTAACAAAATATTGATAAATGAAAACTGTACTGTACCTCTTGAGAGATTATAAATGGGGATCGATAAGAGCAATTGTACTTTGACCTGCATCTACAATCCTTTAAACCAATAATTCAATGGCCTAATGTAAATTCTGAATCTTACAGCAAACAGATCCAATTAAAAGCAAATCAAAGTTATTTGCTGAAGCTCAACTATTTTAATTTTTAAACTTGAAAATATCAACAAATTTTCAAAATTTTACTTTTTAATAACTTTTAAAAGATCACATATTTGAAAAAAGGAGAAATAACATTTTTATATATAAAGCAGATTTATATGTAAATAAAATTTTTTATTTTAAACAAAGTTTTGATAATGATAAAATTTTTAACCAACCAAAAGATGGTGAAACGCAAAACACTAACCGTATGTTAAATAGTTTCGGTTAACGATATCGGCGGTTTGTTAATGTTCCTGTTAAATTAATATAATTATAATAAAACAGCTACCAAAAAAATGGTGGGGGTATATTCATTTTGTCATTCCGTTTGTAACGTAAATTTTTATCTTTATCTCAACTTCATATTATTTCTCTATTAATAAAGATTTTGGAAGAATAAAGGACTATATAGAAATATCTAAGTTGTATTTATTAGCAGAAACTTTATTGACACGCCTACTTTAACGTCCACTTTGAAAGACTAAATTTACGAAAACATTTTACTATCATATCGAAGTTATAAAAAGAAAGTGATACATATTTTAGTATAAAGATATTATTGCATAGCGATTGTGAAAAACAAAATAATAAATTTTGTGCTATAAAAGAACATCAAATTGGTGGTGGGTATAAAAGATTCGGCACAGCCGAATATAGTGCTCTTACTTGTTTATTTTTATTTGAATAAAAGCCTTTAACCGGAAGATTTTGTTCGGTTAAATTTAACAGAGACTTTTTGATTAATCTCTGCCGGTTATATGCTAACCGTACTTTGTGAAATTCAATTTTGCCTAACTTACGGTTAAAGTTCATGTTAAATTATAATCGCACTTTGTGAAATAACACCTTTTAAATTCATTTTTTACTTACCTTCTTTAAATTCACTGTTTGCACTCTTCACAATTTTTTAGCTTTTTTTGTATTTGTTCCGTTTTTTTACTATTTTTTATTTATGTACATATGTATGTATATCAAAAGTAAAATGCTTATATCGGGACTGGAAAAGTAAATACCAATGTAATTGTTTTAATATGAATTAAATACATAGACGACGGCAGTCTACAGACCACAAATAGTAAAAATTAAAATTAATATGTTTGTATGGGACTATTATTTTTTTATAATTTAATTTGTGTAAAGTAGTCGTAAAGTAGTAAATTTAGCAAAAGACATATTTGTATCAGCGTTACAACTTTCCGGGTAATCATTCAAAAGGAAACATTTTGATAGTTTTAAAGTGATAAAAGTTTTGAATAATTTTTGGATAATTTACAGAAATTTCAACAAAATCCAAATTAAATCTGCGATTTATAATACAAAATACAAATTTGTATATTTGTCTTTCTGCCCCACTGAACTTTATTAACTCAAACAAAACTTGATTTTGATAAATTTTGGATGAAGGTACTTTGATACCTAAGTTTACCTATAGAATACTGCAAAATTACAATATTTAATCAATTTAAATTGTATAAAAAAGTTAGCAAGTAGAAAATTTATGTATGGACACGAAAAAAATTTTGCTTTAAGAGCAATATAATATGCATTTGCATATTGCAGACTGGCTAAAGGCTTTGTAAGTCTTAACTTTCTGTGTAGTTACTAAATTTTATCTTCCTTACTTTGCAGGTAACATTACAAAAACACAGTGACGATTTATGTTTTTTCAATAATATGTAATAATATCCTACATCGAATTAAATGCGATTGTGCCTAAACGCATTAGCGTAGAGCATAAAAATTTCAAAAGTATATTTCCTGAGTAAAAACAACATCTTTTTATGAACGTTTCTTAAATCTATACATCACGAAAGGAGTTATAGATCAAAATGTACAAAAATTGTACCGCGGAGCGTATTTTACGGCATATTTAAAATTTATATTTTAAAATGTATTTTAATTTCGATGAATTTCTCTATGGATAAAGATTTCGGAAGTTGAAGTTGAGTTCATCAGCAGAAATTACTTTGGCACGCCTAATTCAACGCCTCTTCTCATGTAATTTACTGCTAATGAAATTAAAAAGCTCACTCGTAATGTAGACTTACTTAAGATTCCATTGCAAGACTAAATTTAAGAAAATAAATTAATAGCAAATATAAGTTGCACAAAGAAAGTAATATATATGTATTTTAGTTAAAAAGATTATTCCATAGCGATTTCTGTTAATAATTATTAGTTTTTTTGACCTTTTATTATAATATATAATAGTTTTTTAAGCTTAAGGTCTTTTTATATAAAAAAAAAACAAAAAGATTTTTTATTATTGGAAAGACATTAAGTTTAAAAAACTATTATAGATTTCGGTTAATAACAAAATAAAATTTTTTGTGCTATAAAAGCACATACAATTGGTGGTGGGCATCAAAAATTATGCATTAAGCATTTAATTTATTATACAAGTTTAAATTTTTTAGTAGCAATTGAAATTTTAAAAACATAAAAATTTTAACCATTTACGTTAGTTTTGATTTGCATTTCCCATCCCTGATATACATTTTAAAGATTTTGTACTTAATAATAACATTTTGTTTTTAAAACAAGTACGAATTAACTAAAATTTAACTAACAACTATTGACAGAAGTAAATACATATACATATTTATGTCTAAACATTAATACATACATACAATATATTTGCTCATATTTTTAATATTTACATATGTTATTTTTTAATCATACTATATCAATGAAATTTTTCTTAAATTCAAGTAAATTTTACTAGTGTACGCTTTACTAGAATTAAGCAAATGGTAGTATAATCAAATATATTTTCTTTATTTGAAGGTGAACTTGTACGTAAAGTAAAGAATGAAAAATATTTATTTTAAGTTAATTAAAAAACATTAACTAGATTTAAGGAAGCAATGAACTAAATTTTTTACATTTAATACAAAAATCTTATTTCTTGTTTTAAGTATGGAAATACCTCAATATTAAGATATTTTTACTGTAGGTCTGAAAAATTTTAATTAATTTAAGAACTATTTACTTTATTTAAGTATGTACAATTAAGGAAATTTATGAACTGTTTATAAGTTAGTCAGAATTTTGCGTAAACTTTTGTCAAGTACAATTTTTTTATATGAAGTTAAATTTTTTATATTTAAGTTAATTTGGACTTATTTTAAGGAAATTCAATAAACTAAAATTAAGTTCACACCAAACTTAATTTAGGTCAATCTTTTTTTCGGTGTAACATCCTGGATTTAAACAAGTAAGAGCACTATATTCGGCTGTGCCGAATCTTTTATACCCACCACCAATTTTGTGTACATTTAAAGCACAATATTTATTATTTTGTTAATCATTATGGAATAATCTCTTTATAATAAAATATGTATCACTTTCTTTGTAGAGGGTGGTTAAATTTTAAGGGCCCATGTTGAAGGTGAACTACACCTACTCTTTAAATTTGTTTTCTGCATTTCAGTTAACATTTCTCAATCTCAAACGTACTCAATTTGATCCGTGGGACGATACGCAATTGAGCAACGCTTTAAAGTTATTCAGGTTTTTTAAAAATATGGGAGTTCAAAACAAAATGCATTTTGTGCACTTCGTAATTCTTTTGATCAACATAATCGTTCAAATTCGTCCACAATCGGGAGAATTGTAAAAAATATTTAAATTTCAGCAAAACAGGTCTGTATAAAATGTTAGAAAATCTGTGAATGCCTTCTTAGTTCTTTGAATGGGAACCATTGCTGTTTTTTGCGATAGTGTGGCAAAAGAGCAGTCAACCTCGACTCATCATCATGCCCAACAATTGAGCATCAACATTGTCATTGAAAATTTGGACCATCAGATAGGGGAGAGCGCCAAGGATGGGGGGGGGCCATTTGACCGATGTTTTGTTAAATGCATAATTGAACCATACTAATATTATAATTACAAAAAGAAATGATAATAATTTCTTAAATAATTTGTGTTTTATTTAAAATCAACATCGGCCCTTAAATCTAAGCCACCCTTTATAACTTCGATATGCTACTAAAATGCTTTTGTAAATGTAGTCTTTCAATTAAAGTAGACGTGTCAATAAAGTTTCTGCTAATAAATACAACTTAGATATTTCAATATAGTCCTTTATTTTCCCACAAACTCTGTCAGTAGAGAAATTACACGAATTTAAGATAAACCGTTATATGGGAGGTAGGCGTTAGAGTGGGCGTATCAATTTAACTTTTTGGCACAACAATTACATTGATTAGAAGGATATATGTAGCAAATTTCATCATCATACCTCTAATTTTGTCGGTTTTATAGTTCTTTATTAATCCAAAACCTTTGTTAATAGAGAAATTATATGAATTTTAGGTAAAACGTTATATGGGAGGTGAGCGTAAAAGTGGGCGTGGCACATTAATTTTTTGGCACAGTAATGACATTGCCTAGAAGGATATACGTAGCCAATTTGATCATCATACCTCTAATTTTAGCGGCTTTATGAGCTTTTAAATTTCATTAACGGTAGATAACGTGAAAAGTGGGCGTTATAGTAGGCGTGTCAAAGTTCTTTTTGCGAATGACTACAACTTAAGTGTTATAGCCCTTTATAATTCCAAAATCTTTGTTAATAGAGAAATTATATGAATTTTAGGTAAAACGTTATATGGGAGGTGGGCGTGGCACAATGATTTTCCGTTAGGACAAAGCATTTTACCAACGAACCATGTGTGCAAAATTTCAGAGTCGTACATCCAATTTTGTTGCTTTTATGACGTTTTAGTTTTTAAATATACCAAAAAATACACTGTGCGGTATAAATTTTCGTACATTTTGATAAATAACTCCTTTCCTGATGCATAGATTTAAATAATTTTCAGGGAAAAATATTGTTTTTACTCAGGAAATATATATTTGAAGTTTCATGAGTCTACGTTAATGCGTTTGGACACAATTCCATTTTATTCGATGTTCGAAGGACACGGTTTTTTCGACCTACTCTTGCTTTTCGAGCTATAACTCTCTTCCTAATAATCCGACGTAGCCCATTTTCAATACCAAACAAACCTTGTCTATAAGAAAGATTCTGGCAAAATTTGAGCCCTAGCTTTTTCGGTGCGACCTCTATCGTGCTTTCAACAGACGGACGGACATAGCTAGATCGTCATCAAATCAAACCCTGATTCAGAATATATATACTTTATGGGGTCTAAAATTGATATTTCGATGTGTTACAAACGGAATGACAAAATGAATATACCCCCACCATTTTTTTGGTGGCGGGTATAAAAAAATATTTAGGATGTAACGTTAAAAATAAATTCATTAACTGATCAGGGAAGATAATTAGAAAACAACATGACTTGTCAAACAAATTTGAAAGTTTTGGATATAAATCCATTAAACTACTTAGAAAAACTAGAATCTTTCGATGGCAAAAAAGAAAACTTACACGCATTCTGCACAGACGTGGATGATATATTACCTACATTATTACAGTATAATGAACAGGCACAAAAATATGTATTAACATAGTAAAAGGAAACTAGTTGGAAATGCAAGAAGAGCTATGAAAATACATACACACCTAAGCAGTTGGAATGACATAAGAGCAATGTTACAATCAAAATTTTGGATCAACTGTATTAAAGTTAAGAGCAGCAACATATAGATGTAACACTTTAGAATACGAAAACAGAATTAAAAATAATCACACTAGACTACCACAAAATATGAGAACTATATTATGTGCACTAAAAGTTGAAACTATGGAAGAAGCTATCTACGAACTATCATCAAACGGTTTCCTAAACGATGAAAGAAGACAACCATCAACAAGCAAGTATTATGAAAAACCAAATTACAACAAGTTCCAAAATCAAGGAAGACAACAAGAAAAACCCAGACAACAATATAATAATAAGCAACAGAGGAATTGGCAACGAAAACAATACATCCCAACTCCAAATCAACAGAGGAATCAACAACAACCTCCAAAACAGAATTATCAACCGAATTACAACAGTAAAAAAAATATCCACAACCCGTAGAAAGAATGGAAGTAGACACTTATTTAAACAACTATCAACAAACCAATTATCCCCAGAAGAATTATCAACAAGGGAAAAATCATGGTAATATTAATAATCATAATAATAGTGTAGAAATAGGAAATAATGAACATACGAACCATATCAGACAGAAAATACAAATTATAGAAACGAATATTTTCGAATAACTGCCTCAACCACACAGGGCGATCCACCTTCAAAAAAATTAGAAACTTACAAACTATAAAATCAGTATAAGTTTATTTCAATGTAACATATAACTGCATTATGCCACCTGAGAAAATGAAAATAAAAGGTAATTCAGATATAGGGTTCGTACTGTTTTAAACAGTACATGTACTGTTTTTTGTAATATGTACTGTTATATTCACAATACCTAAAATAGTACGAAAAAGTACTGTTTTTTTATATTTGTACTGTTTTTGTACTGTTTTTGGATATGCATGTATTGAATTTTGTAATTTTTTGAAGAATAACACAGGAAAAAATTGTATTGTTAAATGTGTACAAAAAAGGGATAAATATTTATAATTTATTTTTGAATTAACTTTTTTTGTAAGCATAACTTATTTTCTTTTATATAACTATACCATCTCTATTTGTGTTGTATAATTATATATTGAATTTTAAAAATTATCAAATGTATTCATTTTAAAAATTCAATTGATTTTTTTTTTAGATTTTTTTTAAAACAATATTTAATTAATACTTTTGGATTACTATATATATATATATATATATATATATTATTGTCTTTAAAATAAACTTCGAAAAAATTATTAAAAATAATATTATAGTCGACTTTAACAAGAAATGTTTTCTTTTTGTTGAGCCTAAATATTATTTTCTTAAATATTGTTCAATATTGATTTTACCATACGTTGCCACAGGCAAGTATTTACTTGCAAGTAGTGTATACGTATTACTAACGAAAATCAGGAGAAATGCCAAAAAAAAACACAACAATTTTTTGAGTGGATACACAGCACAGTGCAAGTTCATTTTTAAAATGTCGTAAACAAATAAACTTCAAACAAATTTAAAACAAATGGCGCTGCTTCAATTAAGTGTTGTCAATAGCCACTATTGAAAGTTACCTGTAGACATATAATTTTTTAAACCATATTTTTTTATTAAAAATTGATATTTATATTAAAACTTACATTTAAAATGCATATTTATAATTTTTCTTAATATTCTTCATATACATATAAACATATTTATTAAAAAAAACTAGCTGAATTATTTACCACAACTGTATGATATATTAGTGAGTTGACAAAAAACTCAGTATTAGACAACACTGTTTTTCGGCTTGTCACTTTACTTGCCGTAACTGTAAAAATTTTACTTGCTTAAAAATTTCTTCGCAAGCTGAGTCGCAGGTTGCCAAAGTGTAGTTGTGTTAGTAAAAAAGTGTTAGTGTATTGGTTTTTTTTCACTTGCACTTGCATGTGGCAACGGTAGGTTAAGTACAATAACAATTTCAGTGCATGATAGATTAAGTGCCATTATTACAACTTGCCTTTAGTTAAAGGTAGGATTTTGTCTGCTCGATAAATACCTTTGCATTATTAAAACTTCCATTTTTTATTGTTATTATTATAAATTTTAATAATATTTAATGAATTAAAAAAATAATAAATTAAGAGTTTATAATGTAAAGCCATTTATCTGCCAAACAAAATACTGCCTTTAGCTAACGGCAAGTTGTAATAATGGCCCTAAGTCTACTTTAAAATTGATCATTTGTCAATTACAATTGATATTTTTTAAGTTATAAATAGTATTCCAAAAGTATTAATGGAATATTATTGAAATATGAAGAAAAAAATCAATTGAACATACATATTATAGATAATTTTAAAATTCAACTCGTAGTTTTTGAAATTCAATTACCAATTTCGAAATCTATTTACTATTTTTGAAATTTAATTAATAACTTTTGAAATATATTGGATTATTTTCAAAATTAAGTTTGAAAATATAGTGCATAGTTCTGAAGTACAGTCAAAAATGTTAAAGCATTGGTAGTTCGTTTATTCAAACTAATATCAATCCAAATATCGAAAAACGACGTTTAATTTGTGTCTTTGACCACGTGTGATATTTCTACAATTTTCATTTCCGACCCCATAAAGTAAAGGGTGTTTTTTTAAGCCCGATAGAACTTGAAATTGTAAAAAATAACACAAAAAATTAAATTGTAATCAAAATTTTTTTTTTTATTCGAAAGATCAATACGTGACATTAACATTTGAAAATGATTTCGGGCATATGGGCACCGCGGCTGTTCTTGACGAAGCGCATTCTGGACGTCCAATTTTGGGCCACTTTTTCGAGCACTGCTGGCCGTATGTCACGAATAACACGAACAATGCTGGCCTCCAAGGCGTCAATTGTTGCTGGTTTATCAGCATAAACCAGTGACTTCACGTAGCCCCACAGGAAATAATCGAGAGGTGTCAAATCGCACGACCTTGGAGGCCAATTGACAGGTCCATTTCTCGAAATCAACTTATCGCCAAATTTTGATTTCAATAAGTCGATGGTTGCGTTCGCCGTATGGCACGTAGCGCCATCCTGTTGAAACCACATCTCCTCCGGATCAATGTCATCCATATTTTCAAACAAAAAATCATTGATCATGGTGCGGTAACGATCTCCATTGACCGTAACGCGAGCTCCGGCCTCATTTTTGAAGAAATAAGGTCCGATGATGCCACCAGCGTGAAAACCGCACCAAACGGTGCATTTTTCTGGATGTAATGGAGTCTGTAGGGTCTCTTGTGGATTGGTCTCGCTCCATATGCGGCAATTTTGCTTATTAACAAACCCGTTAAGCCAAAAATGCGCCTCATCGCTGAACACAATTTTGCGATAAAATTCGACGTCCAGAATGCGCTTCGTCAAGAACAGCCGCGGTGCCCATATGGCCGAAATCATTTTCAAATGTTAATGTCACGTATTGATCTTTTGAATAAAAAAAAAATTTTGATTACAATTTAATTTTTTGTGTTATTTTTTACAATTTCAAGTTCTATCGGTCTTAAAAAAACACCCTTTATATATTTTCAGTAGTATAAATATCTGGCTAAATAAACAAATAAATTCATCCTTATGGAGATTCAATGAGGATGAATTTTTGTTTTAAATTTTCATCCCAATGGTAATACTCCATAGGGATGAATTTTTGTAAATAATTAAAAATTTTCATCCCAATGGTAATTTTGGTTGATATGCATTTTGTTATTGGTTTGTTTATCTCAACTTTAATTTTTTTTTTGTCTATACAATAAAAAATCATCCGTATGAGGATGATTTTTTTTTTGTTAAAAATTTTTTTATTTTAACTAAAATTGTCACCATGACATTTTAAGTATGAAAATGTGTGTGTGTGTTTGTTTATAATATATAACGTAAACAAACAGACAAACTGACAGACGGACTAACAGAGAAATTTCAAGCACGAGAATTTGTGAGTGTGTTTGTGTGTATTTATTATATATGTCACAGACGGACTGACAGACGGATGGAAGGGTAGAGAGATGGATAAATTGATTATTACGATTCCTTGTTGTTAGGGTATATTTTGTTCATTTGTTTGTTTGTTTTAGTGATCGTCTTACACGAGCATGTATTTATTTTTAAGTCTTACAAGTGCGTGTGTTTATTATATATGTCACAGACGGACAGGCAGATAGAGGAAAAGATATACATAAATTCTTGACCGTTTTTGGTTTAATCAAAATATTTTTTGTTTATTAACAAAAAAAAAATTTAATTGTAAACAAATTGAATACATGCATGTAGGTTCACAGACGGACAGGCAGTTAGATTGAAATAAAGGCAGATATGCTTACAAAACAAAATTATGTTTACGTTATTTTTTTAATAATGCTGTTCTGATACAATTTAAAAGCTCGCTTTCTTGAGTGTGTATGTTTTAAAAGTTTTACCATTGTTTTACGCTTTGAGATATTCCTCTAATGATGTGTTTTTTATATATAAATTCGATATATTTAAAACTACTTAGTTCATTATATAAGTATTTCTATACGTGAAGTGAAGTCAAGAGTTACGTTAAAAGTTTTAAAGAAGTTTGTGATTCGTTTCAAAAATAAAGAAACAAAGAAAATAAAAAATAATTATATTAAGAAAAATAAAATAACATTAAGTGTATACAAAATTAATCAGTGTATACTTCAAAAACTATTAAAATAGTAATACTTACACAATAACAAAAATTTTTCAAAAATATCTAAGAGTGTATAAATTAATATGTGAAGACTATATTAAAAATTGCAGACAATAAAAATTCAACAAAATAAAAAATGGCCTTTGTATGCAGTTAGTGTAAAAAATTTTTTATTGACATTAAAAATTTTAAAATGCATGAAAAAACTCATGCATCTTACTCAAAAGAAGTTATTGCCAAAAAATCACCACTATGTGGAGAAGTGAAAATAATTAAAAAAGCATTTAAATCCAGAGTTATAACTCTCTCATATGTTAATAAAAAGGAAGAATGTCTCATACCAGAGATATTTATTAATGAATCTTGTGAACCATTAAAAGAAGAAGTTAATGCCTTTCTAAAAAAACATAATGCTCTTAAAATAAATATAGAGCTGCATGCATTATATGCCAAGGCAAATATAGATGACTTGGAAAATACTCCACTAGAGGTGAATTATTTTCAAACAAAAATGGAAGAGATTTATTCAATGACGGATTTTGATAATATATTTATCAAACAAACTCAAAACATTTTAAAGAAAATGGAAGAGTTCCAAGAAAGAGATAGTGGTTGAACTTTAGTTCAACTAATTAAAATAGAGTTGAATTTGAATAAGTATCAACCACTAAAAGGAAAATCGTTTATCCCACTACCAAAAAAATTATTACTAAAAAAGGCATGCATTAATGTCCATAATGAGGATAACTACTGTTTTAAGTGGGCTGTGATATCAGCGATTGCTGATTAAAAAAAAAATGCAGGTCTTCCTTCTATGTATAGAGTAAACATATCATCTGAAATAATTAATATCAATGGCTACTCTCTAAATTTTAAAGGGTTATGGTTCCCGCTTAAAATAAAAAATATTTGCATTTTTGAAAGCAATAATCAATGTGCCAGTATTAATGTGTTTGGCTACAACGAAACAGAAAACCTGGTAGTGGGACCATATTATAAAACGAAAGGGAAAAAAACAAAACACATAAATCTTTTATTTCTACAACAAAATATAAGAGAGGATGTCGTTTCACATTATGTGTGGATAAAAAATATTTCATGGTAAGTGATAAAATAAATTTTATGACTATTTTGTATATGTATAATGTTAAAAGTTTGATAATTATTCACATATTTATTTATTTATTTTTACAGATTGATAAGATCTCAACAAACCAAATACGAAAGGAGTATTTTTGTATGCGATGACTGCCTACAATACTTCAGTAATGGTGAAAAGTTTGCGAAACATCAGAGGGTCTGCAGACAGAAGGTATCTTATGTTCCAGAGGCAGATAAGTCTATTTTAGAGTTTAAGAATTATAGTAATAAGTTAGATGTACCGTTTGTAGTATATGCAGATTCGGAATGCATTTTTGAAAATATTCAAACATGTATTCCGAGGGGGGATATCTCATCAACAACATTAGTTGATAAACATATCCCCTATGCATTTGCGTATTTCATTAAGTGTTCATTTGATGAAAGTTTAAACAAATTTTGTTGTTTTAAGGGCCTAGATTCACCAAACCAGTTTATTGTTAATTTAGTTAATGATCTAAAATATTTATACTCTAATCTTATTACAAAAACTAAACCAATGACACCCTTAACTGATGAGGAAAAAATAGATTTCACTTTAAATAATAGCTGTCATATTTGTTCAAAGCCTATTTTAAATGAAATAAAAATAAAAGATCACTGCCATTTAAGTAGAAAATACAGAAAATACAGTAATTTAAATTACAAAATTCCAAAGTTTTTCCCTGTGTTTTTCCATAATTTTTCATCATATGATTGCCATCTATTTGTAAAAGAGTTAAACAAAATTGATGATGGTTCAATCAATATTATTCCCTTAAACAAGGAATTGTATATATCATTATCTAAAACTATTAATAGTGAAAATAATGAAAGATTTGAAATAAGATTTCTTGATTCTTATAGATTTTTGCCATTTAGTTTAGACAATCTTGTCAAAAATTTATCAAAAAATGATTTACAGATTGTCAAATCAATGTTCAGTGTTGAAAGTAAATTTAATTTACTTGTAAGAAAAGGTGTTTTTCCATATAATTATTTGAATTCTATTGAGAAACTTTCCGAAACTAATTTACCAACAATTGAAGATTTCTTCAACAAACTGATGGATACAGAATGTTCTTTAGCTGATTACATGCATGCAAAAGAGGTCTGGAATAAATTCGAGTGTAAAACATTAGATGATTATCTAATGTTATATTTAAAAACAGATGTTTTATTGCTAGCAGAGGTTTTTGAAAACTTTAGATTAGTTTGCAAAAATATTTATAATCTAGATCCATGTCATTACTATACGGCACCAGGTCTTTCATGGGATGCTATGCTAAAAATAACAGACATTAAATTAGATTAATTAACTGATATAGATATGATTACATTTCTTCAAAGTGGAATCAGAGGAGGCATAGTTCAATGTTCATTCTGTAGCCAATAATAAATATTTAGAAAATTATATTAGTGAAATGCCATCCAAGTACTTAATGTATATGGATGCAAATAATTTATATGGTTGGGCAATGTCAAAAGCTTTACCAGAGGGGAATTTTGCGTGGATAGATGACATTGAAAGCTTCTCTTTAGATTCAATTCCAGATAACTCAAACACTGGTTATATATTAGAAGTTGACTTGAAATATCCAAGTGAAATTCATGATAGTCATAATAGTCTTCCATTTTGTTGTGAAAACAAAGCTCCTCCAGAATCTAAGGAAAAAAAGCTAATCGTAGATTTAAATGACAAGCGTCAGTATATTATATACTATAAAAACTTGCAACAATGTTTAAAACATGGTTTGAAACTAGAAAAGATACATAGAATACTAAAATTTAGTCAATCAGCTTGGTTGAAGAAATATATTGCATTAAACAATTTACATAGAACAAACGCAAAAAACACGTTTGAAAAAAATTTCTTTAAATTACTCAATAATGCAGTATATGGTAAAACTATGGAAAATGTAGACAAACGTAAAGATGTTAAGATTGTAAATAAATGGGAAAGTGTGGGCAAAAGACTTGGAGCACGTGCTCTCATTGCAAAACCCGAATTTAATTCTTTAAGTATTTTTGATGAAAACATGATTGCAGTTGAGCTAAACAAAAGTTACTCATTATATAATAAGCCAATTTATCTGGGTTTTGTAATCAAAATGGAAGATGTATGATTTTCATTATGATTATATGTTACCCAAATATGAAAGTAAACTCGAACTAAATTATATGGACACCGATTCATTTATTTATAGCATAGAAACAGAAGATTTCTACAAAGGCATAATTAATGACATTGATACAAGATTTGACACCTCAGATTATGAACTAGCTAATCAATTTGGTATTCCGCAATAGAATAAGAAAGTTTTAGGGATGATGAAGGATGAAAACATGAGTAAAATTATGAAAGAATTTGTAGGATTGAGAGCAAAAATGTACTCATTTAAAACGGATAACATGGAAGAAACTAAAAAAGCTAAGGGTGTCAAAAGTTGTGTTACTAAAAATCTAAGTCTTTCAGATCATAAAAATTGCTTATATAATAAACATATTTATTATTTAAAAATGTATATTTTTAAATCAAAATTGCATACTATATATACGTCCCTTATAAATAAGATATCTTTAAGTTATTTAGATAATAAGAGATTTATATGTAATAATAATGTTAATACTCTAGCTTGGGGTCATTACAAAGAAATAGCTTTACGAAATAATGCTATAGAAAACTCCTCAATAGATAATAATGAAATAGAATATATAGATAACAACTACATTGATAAATTTATAAAGGTTGATGATGGTTTGGATGAATATTTAATGGAAAAAGAATATTAATTAAAAAATTAACAAAAAAAAAAAGCATTGTTAAATATATAAAAATTTTTTGAATTGTCTTAATTACCTAAGAAATTTATAAACTTTAATTCCTCTTGTAAATTATAATAATAAAAATCAATTTTATAAATATATATTTTTTGTTTGTTTTTATTTCATCTTTCGTTTTAAATAAATTAGAGAAAGGTAAGTATTACAGTATAAATTTATATAACTTTTCTAACAATTCCAGTTAATGGGGTGTATTCCATCAAACGGTCCTATAGGATTAAACAATAAGCATTTGTATTTGTAGGAATTGGACTACCGGTTTCAAACTAAATTTTAACATCAATTGGTCCACTTTTAATCATCTCATTTTGGTGACTAACATCAATTACAGCAATTGGATTATTTTTAAATTTTTCACAAGAAAGAAGTGGTTGTGCTTCCCTCATGTAGTAATTTTGTTGAAATTTTGCATACATATCATATAAAATTGCATATCGATTTCCCTCAAACTTTAAATTTAAATCGTCATAGGGATAGACATCTGAATTCAAGTGCACTTTAATATTTTTTAAATTATAATGAATATACTTGTTTTTATTTTCTAAAACGAATATTAAAAATCGTGGTCTTTCTCTATTGATTGACATTATAACATTCCAATGATGATTTATTCCACCAGAAAATGTAGGATTTAAATAACAGTCCCAACTGCGGAATGCAATAGGTAAAGAAGTTCCATCCTTAATAATCTTCATTATTTGTATTTTTCTAGAATCTGATAGCTGAACATGTGGAATTCTCCATGTTATATTTGTAACTGTCAACTGAAGTTTTTCGTTGGCATCTGTTGAGTAATATACATTCTCATCAGTTGAACTTCGTAAAAGAATAAGTTCGTGTTTACTATTTAATATTATTTTATTAAAATCCTCTGCAAACCCCATTAAAAGCTTAAGAGGGATGTAAAAATTAAATGTTTGTATAAATAAGTCTTCAGATATAGACCATCCAGCATTTCTCATCATATTACTTTCAAATTCATTTAATGAAATATAAGTCTTGAGTGTACTGGACCTTCCCAAGTATCGAGTTCGATCAATTTCAACACCATTGATCTCATAACGTATTTCATCAAATAAGTACGCTACACAATCATTTCTTAATCGACCATTATTAGATTCTTCACCCTTTTAATTTTTTATATTTCCTTCTATATAAAAGTAGCTTTCCTAGGGAAGAACATACAAGTCTTGATTTTGTAGTGTAATTCGAATTTCATCATTATTTTTATATGACTGTATAAAGGGTAAATAACTGTGGTAATATTTTTTAGTTATGTTTTCATCCGAAAACGGGTTTTCCACAACATTGAGTATATCAGACATTCTTTTGTACTTTTAACTTAAGTGATTTTAAAAACTCTTTATTTTGTTCAGTTAGCTT
The DNA here is from genome assembly GCA_941918925.1 of Phyto melanocephala. Classification (NCBI taxonomy): domain Eukaryota; kingdom Metazoa; phylum Arthropoda; class Insecta; order Diptera; family Rhinophoridae; genus Phyto; species Phyto melanocephala. Next base: position 68,502,586 of record OW799233.1, read on the forward strand.
TGGCCTTGTAGATTTAATAGTTTTTGTAGAAGTGTTCCTTTTTATTTTATTGTGTATGTTTTTATTATAAATTATCATATCTTATTTGGTCTCAGATGTAATCTTAGCGTTATTTCTTCGCCTCTGAAATTTATTAAACGACCTTTTTGATCAAAAATCCAAATGGTAAGATGTGTTATTTCTTTGACGTTTACTGGCAAATAAATTAGATTACTAGGGATTACATCTAATTTATAACCTGGAGGGACATCCAGTGCGAACTCATGAAGTATATGTGCTGGAGAGTTATTCATAAATATCCCCGTTATTATATTACATTGAATTTGTATGGCATTAACTTTTAAAATATTTACTGGTGAATTTGAAAAATGTTTTGCACCAGAATTTAACGTTGTTATATCGAATCCAAATAAACTATGTCGTGTGATGAGGTTATTTCAACTTGTAAAGTATTGTTATTGGCTTCAATTATAATTGAATTATTAAATTTCTGTGCTTTATATTCTGTAGTAATATAGTCAGCAATATCTTGTAACTCGTAAGAACCTATAGGAATTTCAATTACTTTATCTCCTATATGAAATAGATTATTATCAAAGTCTACATTGGGAACGGAATTATATGAATGAAAATCTATTAGAGAACATTCATATTCATCGCTAAGATGTATTGGTGGAAAATAATTTGCTGTTAAAATTGAAGACTTTCCGCTTAATGCTAATGTTATTGACATATTGACATCTCAACTATTAATGAAAAATGCTTTAATAATTTTGAAATTATTTATTTTCTTTATTTATGAATTATTATTTTTAATTTTACAATATATCAGTTTTACCTATCCAAGAATTATGTTGATTTGAGAAACCCAACCACTTAACAAACGCTTTATTTCCTTTAGTTTTCAATACTTTTTCTACCAAAAATGTATTGGGATAGCGTGTGTAAAGTATCTCCTCCTTATAAAATCCCCCTTTTATTTCACTTCCTTGATAGTCTTCCAATATAAATGTGACGGGATAAGTATTTTGTATTGATCGTATTTTAAATATTTCTGCTGTCCAGTTGGGAGTATACCCTTTTTCAAAAATATGTTTATATTTACTAATTCGAACATGATCTCCAACTTTGAAACGTGATGGTTTAAAGATTTTAATATTATTGTATACAGTATTCAACAGATGTTTTTCAGTTTTAGCTGTAACGTGAACCGGTGCCATTTTTATTGTTCTATGTTTTTTATTATTATATTTTTTAACTAAGCTCTTATAAATATCAATCCATTTATAGCTTCCGTTGTTACTAAACTCTTTCCACATCATACCCTTTAATGTTCTATTAAAGCGTTCAACAATTGAAGCTTTCATTACACTGTATGTAGAGTAATGATTAATTGAATATTCTCGCATTAGCACTCCAAACTCCTTATTGAAAAATTCTTTATCATCATCTGTCTGTAAATTCTTAGGTTTACGCCCCAAATTAAATATTTTTTGAAAGGCTTTTGCAACTTCTGAATCAGTTTTTGATTTAATTGATTCAACCCAAGCATATTTTGAGAATATATCAATGACTGTTAACATATATTTATATCCATTATTGCTAGCTGAATAATTACCCATTTCAACCAAATCAGCTTGTCAGAGATTTTTTTACTTTTTTTTTTTTTACTGTCTATTTATATCTTAGATTATTTTTTTAGTTGATTTGTTATCTATTGGAACACTTATAGCTACTGACGAGAACGTCAGATTTTTAATTTTATTAATTTTATCAATACAACTTTTTATTTGCTCATCGAGTATTACTTTAAATTGTATAACTTTTTCATGAATTACATTGATTTCCTAACTTAAATAATTATTTATTTGGTTTTCCGCTTGATTCATGTAAGATATTAGAAATAATTTATTGACGACATCTCCTCCTTCTCCTCCAAAGGACTTGCAACATTTTTGATTCTTTTATTCTCGATGTCTATGTTACCGTCATCCAACGTATAACCCAAAAATTTTTTAAAAAAATTTTTCTTTCTTATTTCGCTATTAAAATTTTGATTATTATAATGACCAAATTTGTCCACGGTATTTTTTTTTCCTTTTATTAATCAATTATATTTGCTTATCTCAATTCTTCAATTATTGATATTATTTCATTAGTGTGATTATTGTTACCAGCATGTTGTGATGCTATTAGAAGTCTTAATCGATCTACTATTTCATTTTGATTATCCCAGTATATATAGTTTGGTTTGTTTAGATTTATATTCATTAAACCTTTACCAATGTGAGTAGTAGTAGGAAATAGTTTTTATACCCGCCACCAAAAAAATGGTGGGGGTATATTCATTTTGTCATTCCGTTTGTAACACATCGAAATATCAATTTTAGACCCCATAAAGTATATATATTCTGAATCAGGGTTTGATTTGATGACGATCTAGCTATGTCCGTCCGTCTGTCCGTCTGTTGAAAGCACGATAGAGGTCGCACCGAAAAAGCTAGGGGGCTCAAATTTTGCCAGAATCTTTCTTATAGACAAGGTTTGTTTGGTATTGAAAATGGGCTAAATCGGAATATTAGGAAGAGAGTTATAGCTCGAAAAGCAAGAGTAGGTCGAAAAAACCGTGTCCTTCGAACATCGAATAAAATGGAATTGTGTCCAAACGCCTTAACGTAGAGTCCTAAAACTTCGAATATATATTTCCTGAGTAAAGACAATATTTTCTCCCGAAAATTGTCTCAATCTATGCCTTAGGAGAGGAGTTATCGATCAAAATGTACGAAAATTTATACCGCACAGTGTATTTTTCGGTATATGTATTTAAAAACAAAAACGTCATAAAAGCAACAAAATTGGATGTACGACTCTGAAATTTTGCACACTTTGCTTTTTGGTGACACGCTTTCTTGTAACGGCAAATCAATGTGCCACGCCCACTTTTACGCCCACCTCCCATATAACGTTTTAACTAAAATTCATATAATTTCTCTATTAATAAAGATTTTGGAATAATAAAGGCCTATACTGAAACACCTCAGTTGTACTCATTCGCAAAAATAACTTTGACACGCCTACTATAACGCCCACTTTTCACGTTATCTACCGTTAATGAAATTTAAAAGCTCATAAAACCGCTAAAATTAGAGGTATGATGATAAATTTTGCTACGTCTATCCCCCAATGCAATTTCATTACTATGCAAAAAAATTAAGGTGCCACGCCCACTTTTACGCCCACCTCCCATATAACGTTTTACCTAAAATTCATATAATTTCTCTATTAATAAAGATTTTGGAATAATAAAGGACTATATTGAAACACCTAAGTTGTACTCATTAGCAAAAACAACTTTGACACGCCTTCTATAACGCCCACTTTCACTTTTGAATTGTGTCCAGACGAATAAACGTAGTCATGAAACTTCGAATATATATTTATCGAGTCAAAAGAATATTTTTCCCTGAAAATCGCTTAAATCTATGAATTAGGAAAAGAGTTATAGATACAAATGTACGAAAATTTATACCGCACAGTGTATATATGTACGATTCTGAAATTTTGCAAACATGGTTTTTTGGTCAAAGTCTTCGTTATAACGGAAAATAGATGTGCAACGCACATTTTTTTCTTTAAATTTTTATAAAAATATATTAGTCATATATATTAGCATTTATTCATCTTACACTGCGCCATTTATTGTACTGTAACTAAATGTAAGATAAAGATAAAGCAACTACTAGATGGCATGCTAACAACTTATGCTTATGTTCTCCTGAAGTTATGCTCTATTAAAAATGGGAATTTAGGAAAATTTTGACTTAAGTAAAAAAAAATTATCTCTAAACATTATAAACAATTTATTTTCATGTACTAATGGCTAACAAATTTTAAAATTATACAAAACTTATTTCGTTTGAAAATCTTTTAAAAGCAAAATGTTATAGAAGTTTAAAAATCAAAATCTTACTAATAAATTTCCCGTTTTAGAAAAATGCAGAGAATGTATATTTTAAATCACCCTGTGGCCATTTAACCTTAAATTCACTTTCTTCCTCTTAAATTCATGTAAATTCTCTATGAATAAAGATTTTTGAATACTAAAGGACTATATTAAAATATCATAGTTATGTTTATTAGCAGAAACTTTATTGACACGCGTATTTTAACGGCCACTTTCATTGAAAGACAAAATTTTCGAAAACATTTTACTAGCATACCGAAGTTATAATGGGTGGTTTAATTTTAAGGGACTATGTTGATTTTGAATAAAATTATTATGAAATTATTATCATTTATTTTTATAATGATAATATTTGTATGCTTCAATTATGTATGGAACAAATTATCGGCCAAATGGCCCCCCAACCTAGGCGGCACACCACGATCCGATAGTCCAAATTTTCAATGACACTGTTGATGCTCGATTGTTGGGCACGATGATGAGTCGAGGTTGCTTGCTCTTTTGCCACGTTATCGTGAAAAACAGCAATGTTTCCCATTCAACGAACTAAGATGGCATTCACAGATGTTTTCACATTTCATAGAAACCTGCTTTGCAGACATTTAAATATTTTTTACAATTCTCACGATTGTGGACGAATTCGAACGATTATGTTGACCAAAACAATCACGAAGTGCACAAAATGCATTTTGATTTGAACGGCCATTTTTATAAAAATCTTTAATATTTAAAAGCGTTGCTCGATTGCGTATCTTTCCACGGTTCAAATTGAGTTAGTCTGAGATTGAGAAATGTCAAATGAAATACAAGAAAAAAGTTGAAGTTTAGATGTGGTTCACCTTAAACATGGGCCCTTAAAATTTAACCACCCTCTACAAAGAAAGTGATACATATTTTATTATAAAGAGATTATTCTATAGCGATTAACAAAATAATAAATATTGTGCTTTAAATGTACACAAAATTGGTGGTGGGTATAAAAGATTCGGCACAGCCGAATATAGTGCTCTTACTTGTTTTATAACCTTTTTATATTTATAAGCTCTATTACCTTTAAGTTGACTATTAGGGTCATGGTTTCGTCTATGGGCGTTTGTTTCAAGTAAATTTTTTTTATATATTTCTAATTCTGATGAGTCATATTGCTCTGGATTTTGATGAAATAGTAATGAGTATAAACCAGGTGTTAAGGCCCAAGACTTATTTGCTACTATTATTTTGTGATTACTTAGTTTTAAATCTGAATTTCCAATCGCCATTATCAATTTTATGTGGTCCAAATACCGTATCAAGATTTTTGTTTTCATTCAGGTTTGTTAAATCAAAATCCCAATTTGATGATTGGGAATAAAATGATTCATTATTTACCACATCGTCGTCTTCATCTGTACTATATTTATTACTTTTGTCCATTTTACTTGTTATAAGTGATGCATTAAGGAGATTTTCTTCTTTTAAAACACTTTCGCTAGGAATAATGCTGGTATTCTTTATATTTTCCATTTTTGTTTTGTCATGTTTCAATGTCGTTGTTGTTGGCTTTAGTAAATTCTCATTAGATAATTTAACTAATAGATAATTTAAAACAGCTAAACAGCTCTTTAAAACAGCTTAACAGCTATTTAAACAGCTTTACAGTATACAAATTATTAAGAATAATATATATGTATTCAGTTTGGATAGGTGAATATTTATAATTGAACTTGGATGAATATATCAAAACCTTTTCTATAACGTCCATTATGAATTTCATCATCTTTACTTATTACTAGAAATCCATGTTTTTCTTTCCAACATTCTTTGCATATTTTAGAAAACATGTCAAAACTCATATCATTTCCAACGTGACCATTATAAATATGCTTTAAATTTAAATCATCTTGTTTAAACATTATAATGAAATTTGAATTATCACGTATTAAATGTTTTGGAATGTGTGTATACGTTTGACATAAGTAGAAGGAATCAATATTATTATGTCTCCCCATACAAAAGTATGATCAAATATTATTTTGTTTTTCGCAAGCAACATCATCAAATATCATTATTGAATTTGACTTAGCTTCCTGAGGTGGTACGACATATTCATTTTCTGAAAAAGTATAAAGTCCCATACCCTTTACAGATGAAATTAATTTTCTAAGATATTGATATTTTAGTTGATGTAGGGATTTTGAGTATAAATATATATTTTTAAATTTTAATCCATTAGGGCTTTCAATTAAACTAAGCATTACATTTGTTTTTCCACAATTAGACGGTCCAAGTATAAGTGCTCTTATTGAGTTTGGCAATAGACAGCTGTGTTTAGTTCCGTTTTTACTTTCTTGGAAATCTAATTCTAAATTTTCTTATTATACCCTTCACACAGTGAAAAAGGGTATATATAGGTTTGTCATTCCGTGTGAAATTTCTACAATTTTGATTTCCGACCCCATAAAGTATATATTTTCTGAAAGCTTATGAATAGGGGAGTCGATTAAGCCCTGTCAGTCTGTCAGTCTGTCCGTCTGTCCGTGTGTATGTTGAAATCAACTTTTTGAAGCCTCCCGACCTTGCTTGGACTCGGGTGAGGTATTAAAATATCAGAAATATTCGGGAGTAGATCGCTATTGAAAATTAGAAACATCGGTACATAAACAACTGAGATATGATCAAAAACCCACGACCACCTCGATTTTTTTTTCACAAAAACAACATTACAACAACAACATACATACATACAAACGTGTATACTGGTTAGAGAAAACGTGGCATCGAATCCCAGCTGAGCAAAAAAAAATTTTTTTTTATATTTATTTTTTAATTTTTTTTTTATTTTTTTTTTATTTTTTATTTAATATATTTTTTATATTTTAATTATTTTTTTTTTTAATTTTTTTTTAATATTTTTTTTGTTTTATATTTATTATATATATTTTAAATATTTAAAAAAAAATTTTTTTTAAATTTTTTTTAAATTTTTTTTAAATTTTTTTTTTTAAATTTTTTTTTTTTTAAATTTTTTTTTTTTATATATTTTATATTTTATTCGAACTTTTTTCTATATATTAAATTTTAATGTGAACCATTTTTTATTTTGGCTTAAGTTCATTTGTTTCTTTATTTAATTTTATAATTCAAATTAAATTAAATTGCAACCATTTTAGGAATATTCTTTCTAAAAATTATTTCCGATATTAGCCGAGTGGAATGCATTTTCGAAATCAGCTACGATTTTATCATCAGCACTCTTTATCGGTATACTACTATGTAACTTAAAATTCCTATTTATGTTACAATTGAATGAAATTTGAATTAGTGTATCTTAGTATTAATTTTCATATTTTGTTGAATATTTAATTTCACCTATCAAATGACAATTCATAACTCAACATGTTCATATTCTTCTATATTCGTAATACATTTTCGTTATGCTTTCAATATCCATCCTTTGGCTGGAATTATTGAAAGGTTGTATTTACATTTTCATTTATATAAGTCCATCTAGGTGATAGACACTGAACAATGAATTCTTGAATGTCATTAACACCGTGCCATGTGTGTTATAATTATATATTTTATATTTTATTCGAACCTTTTTCTATATATTAAATTTTAATGTGAACCATTTTTTATTTTGGCTTAAGTTTATTTGTTTCTTTATTTAATTTTATAATTCAAATTAAATTAAATTGCAACCATTTTAGGAATATTCTTTCTAAAAATTATTTCCGATATTAGCCGAGTGGAATGCATTTTCGAAATCAGCTACGATTTCATCATCAGCACTCTTTATCGGTATACTACTATGTAACTTAAAATTCCTATTTATGTTACAATTGAATGAAATTTGAATTAGTGAATCTTAGTATTAATTTTCATATTTTGTTGAATATTTAATTTCACCTATCAAATGACAATTCATAACTCAACATGTTCATATTCTTCTATATTCGTAATACATTTTCGTTATGCTTTCAATATCCATCCTTTGGCTGGAATTATTGAAAACAAGGTTGTATTTACATTTTCATTTATATAAGTCCATCTAGGTGATAGACACTGAACAATGAATTCTTGAATGTCATTAACACCGTGCCATGTGTGTTAAATTATATGTTTTATATTTTATTCGAACTTTTTTCTATATATTAAATTTTAATGTGAACCATTTTTTATTTTGGCTTAAGTTCATTTGTTTCTTTTTTTAATTTTATAATTCAAATTAAATTAAATTGCAACCATTTTAGGAATATTCTTTCTAAAAATTATTTCCGATATTAGCCGAGTGGAATGCATTTTCGAAATCAGCTACGATTTCATCATCAGCACTCTTTATCGGTATACTACTATGTAACTTAAAATTCCTATTTATGTTACAATTGAATGAAATTTGAATTAGTGAATCTTAGTATTAATTTTCATATTTTGTTGAATATTTAATTTCACCTCTCAAATGACAATTCATAACTCAACATGTTCATATTTTTCTATATTCGTAATACATTTTCGTTATGCTTTCAATATCCATCCTTTGGCTGGAATTATTGAAAACAAGGTTGTATTTACATTTTCATTTATATAAGTCCATCTAGGTGATAGACACTGAACAATGAATTCTTGAATGTCATTAACACCGTGCCATGTGTGTTATAATTATATATTTTATATTTTATTCGAACTTTTTTCTATATATTAAATTTTAATGTGAACCATTTTTTATTTTGGCTTAAGTTCATTTGTTTCTTTATTTAATTTATAATTCAAATTAAATTAAATTGCAACCATTTTAGGAATATTCTTTCTAAAAATTATTTCCGATATTAGCCGAGTGGAATGCATTTTCGAAATCAGCTACGATTTCATCATCAGCACTCTTTATCGGTATACTACTATGTAACTTTTTTTTTTTTAATTTTTTTTTTATTTTTTTTTAACATGCATACGTAAATTTATAATTTTACAATGGGATGTTTTTATATATGTATGTTTTTTATATGTATGTACGTATATCATATGGAATGGTGATACAAACTACTGTTATTGCATGACTACACGTTGTGAAGGGTATATAAGATTCGGCACCGCCGAATATAGCGCTCTTACTTGTTTTTATTTTTTCTATGTACAAACCATTATTGCAGTTTATAAATGATTGTATATGTAAATAATAAATTTAGTGGAAAAACTTCCGTGCACGGAAAAGGACTAGTTAATAAATTAATTAATTCACTACCAGTAGAACTCTACATCTACCCAGTTATCAGTACTGTGGACCTTGAACCAAACTGTAAAAGCGTTTAGAAAGAGGAGATAAGGGAATTAATCCCCTGGATGCAGCTTGCCGAGTTCAAGATATTGCTTATTCTCAGAATACTGATATTAATAAAAGACATCAAGCAGATAAAGCTTGGGAAAGAGTTAAAGCTAGAGATAGTACAGTTGGAGAAAAACTAAACGCATTCTTTGTTAGTAACGCAATGAAAGCTAAAGTAAAATTTGGTATGGGTGTTAAATCCAACAAGAGAAACCTTTATAAGAGAAATATCTTTAATAGTGCAATTAAAGCAGCAAATGTTGTCTTAAAAAAACAAAAACCTCAAGATATTAAAAATGCTATAAAAACTTCAAGAAGAGTTATTCAACATACGTTTCGTGGAAGAAAAACAGATATTAAAATACCAAGAACTATTAGGGTACCAAAAGTTGGTGGCTTCATTCCTCTTGTTCCCATGGATCATCAATTGCTAAAGCCATAGCAACAGCTAAAAATGGTAGACAGCAACTTGAAGAGAGTAAGCGTCATAACAGAACATTAGAGGCAATAGCAATGGGTAAAGGTTTATATCTTAAACCACATACAAATGGATATGGAATTTTTTATAATAATATAACAAAAAACTAATAAAACAGCTACCCAACAGACCTCTCATAGACATAGATTTAAAAGTATTTGGAAAGAATTATATTCCCAATTTTATGTTCCTTTATTTTATTTATATACCAATTCTTTTTAATATATAATATTACACCTCCAGTCTTCGAAGAATTCGAAATTGTTGGATAGTTATCATATTCCTTTATTTCATATTCTTTTTCATCAATGTTATTTGTGATATGAGTTTCAGAGAGCAATATAAACGAAATGTTTTTGGGTTCTTTTTTAACCAAAAAAAAACACAAGTTATTTTTGGTTTTGTAAACTTTATTTATTGATTGAGTTGTGAATTTTATACTTATAACTTAAAATTGCTTATAACTAATAATGTTTAATTGTATAAAAAAATAAGAATAAAGAAAACAAAATTAGTCGGAATTTTGTTTTCCGGTTGTTCGGTGTGAAGAAATTTAAGTAATTGAATGAACTTTGTCAAAACTGTGTAGTATGCAATTTTAATTATTAAGAATTTGGTAAATAAATTATTTGGGTTGTTTTGAACTGTGTAGTGTGCAATTTTAATTATTAAGAATTTTGTAAATATTTGGGTTGCTTTAAACTGTGAAGTGTGCAACTTAAATTATTAAGAATTTTGTAAATAAATTGTTTTAGGTTGTTTTAAAGTATATGCATTTGTATATATGTATGTACATATATACAAATATGTATAAAGTGGTTGTATAATGTGTTATATTATTGTTTTATTATGTGTTATCGTAACTTATAAACTCAGGTTTACCGGTTTCGACTATAATTTCCAACTGGGCGAAGTTATTTAAAAGTCCTTGAATGTTTGTGTATATTCCATATATTTTCTGTGGTTGTTAAACTGTCCGACCTATTCTTTTCATTTTCAATGTTAGTTTATTTTGATAAACTGGGCATGACCTGTTGTTTGTACAATGATTTTCATCAAGTCCTAAGTTCAGCCTTTTATTTTCTTTTATGCAATTTACACATTTGTTTACTGTTTCATTATTGCAATCTTTGCTTTTGTGGTTACCGTGACATTTGTGGCATATTTCCTCATTTCTGCACTCTGATGATTTGTGATTGTATCCTTGGCATTTAAAACATTGTGTTACACTTGTACCGTCAAAAACTCTACATCTATCCCAACCTACATTAAGCTTTTGACCTGATAATATTTTCGGATACGAATCGCTATCGATTTTTATTTTTGCATTAAATACTGCTTTATTATATCTCTTTGTTTCAAAAATTTTTATTATCTCAATTTTGCTATTTCCTAGTATTTCATTTTGTTTTCTTAATTTTTCCAACAAATCATTTTCTTGCAATTTAAAATTCATGTCCGTTATTAACAATTGCATTTCGGTTTGTTTCGGCACTTTGACTCATAATTTTCACTTATTTCCTTTTGTATAGCTTCTTTTATTTTCTGTCTTTCTTCATTATTTAAGCTTTGAATAACAATAGTACCATTTCTTCTGTTTTCAACATTAGTTATCTTAAAGTTTATTGGGTTCACTTTTTCGTTCAAATCAGATTTCGTTTTCTCTATACTCTACTTTCCCTTAGGTTTTATTATTAAGGGGACATTTTTTGCTGAATCTGGCATCACCAATTTATTTGCCACTGTTTGTGCATAAGTCATTCTTGGTTTGACATTCGTTTCTTTTACAATTTTCTTTATTTCATTACACATATTTATATTATTTTTTTCAATTGTACTAAACATATCTTTATTTTTGTTTTCTATTTCATTTACATTTCCATAAATTTTTTTTACTTCTTGAACATTTTTTTCGCATAATTTTTGAACATTATCAATTTTTTTAAACCTCTCTCGTATCTCTTTTCTATAGCTTCAAGTAATTCTTTAATTTCTATTTCATTTTGTTTCAGTGAGCTTTCAAATTCATGTTTATATTCTTTTAATGTTACTTTGTTTTTGTCAACACCATCTTGTATTTCCTTTAAGATAAGATCAACATTATGGATATATTGCAAACAATCGTCGCACATAAAACGGACGAAATTATTTTCATCAAGTATTTTTGCCGAATATTGATCAATACCAGTACATTTTTTCGTAAAATGATAAACTTTGTCACACACGCCATTGCAACGAATACCACTTTCACCTCTTATTGCTGATCTGCATTTACTGCATTCAGCCATATTCATGTTTTTTTCAAATTAATTCTTTAATATTTTTCTTTGGTTTGGTTGGTATATATTGTTTTATGTTTTATAATAGTCACTATCTATTTTTTTTTTATATGAGAGATAAACTTCCTAGATGTCCACGACGAAAAGAGTGCGGAATTATCAATTTGGATAATAATAAAGGACAACCCACACATTGGGTAGCCTACTTCAAAGATAACAAAAATATTGAATATTTTGATAGTTTTGGTAATCTTCGACCTCCGTTAGAAGTAGTAAAATATTTAGGAACTAATACTAAATACAACTATAAAAGATATCAAAAAACTAATGCTTTTAATTGTGGCCATTTATGCTTAAAATTTTTAACTAATTTTTAAATAAAGAAATAATAAAAAAAAGCACATAATTTTGTTTATTTTATTTTTTATTTTAATTATTAAAATAAGTACCAGTAATTTTTTTCACGTTAAAACTAAATTTTCCCTTTCTAGTAAAAGAGCATTTTTTAATGCACAAATTCCATAACTGTGGTGATTACAATAGATGTGTTCTGAGTACTTCAGTTCCATTTGTTTAAAGTTAGCACAAGCATGATCTTCAATATTAAAAACCGTTTGCTGTAGAATTTTCTTCAACCATTTCCTTTTTTCATCACCCTGGACATATATATTAGAGTATTTAGTATTTGCTTTTAAAAATTTATTTACACTATCAAAAGTCAGTATTGCATCATTCCAATTCAAGTGGTGATAATTTTTCATTAGCCAATGTGCTTCTTTTTGTTTCTTTGCTGACAAACAATTAAAGTCGTATGGAGGTTTTATAATAAAATTAAAATATTCATTTTTATTGAATACAACTGCAATTTCTTTTGCAATAAAATTATTTGAATTAGATTTAAAGCCTTGCAAGTCGATGAAGACAATACTGCGATGCATATTGAGCAATTTCTAAAACTTTTCTAAATTATGATTTTAAGAATAAGTACTCAACTATGAGATTATGTGTATAAGGATATAGTTAGCTGATGTGTTTTCTATAAGATTAATAGCACTTTCAAGTTCAATTAAATTTTGATATTATTTTTCAATCTCTTAATTAGTTTTTGATATTTTTCTATTATCTTCATAACTTTTTCCTTTCTCATTTGGAAAAAGTAACAGCCACAAATACCAACTACGTCTCCATCGGAATCATTGTGAGGGCAAGGATTATTGAATGCTTCAGTATTGGAATATTGTTTCTTAAATGTACGTAACAAATCTAAATCTTATTCAAAGATTACATTTTCAAATTTATTCAGAAAATCATCAATAATATCCATCTTTCTAAATCAATATGTTGTTTAATACTAAATAAATACCAATTTTACTCATGTTTTATATAGTTTTTATTTTATTTTTATTTATTTATAAGCGGTAAAGTCATTAAAATTATAATAATCTTTCATGGTAGGCGCAGTCTTAATCTCCAGTCTATAGAATGTATTGTTGCCATCACTATTAACAGGAATTTTGGAAATTAAATACATCCCAGTAGATAAGTCTTCCACATCTTTATCAGTAAGTGCATTAAATTTTCTTGGTAAATAGAATATACTTGGTCCCAGTTCCAACATAATAACGTCTCCATACTTTGTAGTTGTTCTCTCAGCTCCAGTAATAAGATAATTTTCCCTAGCTATCATATTCTTAACACTTAGGATTTGCTTCGTATTTAGCTGATTGAATGTGGTTATTAAGTCCGTGTTAGTGTTCATCGTTGCAATTTTATTTATATAATGTATATAAAAAGATATTTAACTGCCAATTTATAGAAAATTTTGTGATTAAAAATTAAACTAATCAAGTAATAAAAAATTACTCATTTTGACAAAATAATACTCATTTAAAACTCTTACTAAAAACTGTTTCTATGTCTCTAAGAGAAAATTTAAAACAGCGAGAGAAAAAGGATATAAAAACAAAAAATTTTTAGTTAAAATAAAAATGTATTTATTTTCTTCTTAATATTATATATATTATTAGTATTCAATACTTAAATCTAAAATGGCTTGATCCCCGACAGAATCAAACCAAAATTCATCTTTATAGTCTGATAATATTTTATCACCTTCCTCATCATACAAAAATTCTAAGACTTCATTAGTATAATATCCTAACTGATTATTTGGAATTTCATTTTCTACGCTATCTTCTAAACTTACATTAAAGTTACTTATATTATTATTATTAGTATTTTATTAATATAATTTAATAATATATTTTCTAAACTCCTCCTCATCGATGAAAATAATAATGGGGCTTTCTGTTACTTCAAATTCCTTAGAATTCATCTTTTATATTAATGAATTTTCGATATTTTGCTACTTTTTAAAAAAATTTAATGTGAATCTTGACTTCACTACACGTATAGAAATACTTATATAATGAACTAAGTAGTTTAAAATATATTGAATTTATATATAAAAACGCATCATTAGAGGAATATCTCAATCGTAAAACAATGGTAACACTTTTAAACCCACACACACACATATACACACAAGTAAGCGAGCTTTAAAATTGTATCAGAACAACATTATTAAAAAAATAACGTAAACATAATTTTGTTTTGTAAGCATATCTGATTTTATTTCAATCAATCTGTCTGTCTGTCTGTGAACCTACATGCATGTATTCAATTTGTTTACAAATAATTTTTTTTTGTTAATAAACAAAAAAAATATTTTGATCAAACCCAAAACGGTCAAGAATTTATGTATATCTTTTCCTCTATCTGCGTGTCCGTCTGTGACATATATAATAAATACACGCACTTGTAAGACTTAAAAATAAATACATGCTCGTGTAAGACGATCACTAAAACAAACAAACAAATGAACAAAATATACCCTAACAACAAGGAATCGTAATAATCAATTTATCCATCTCTCTACCTTCTGTCCGTCTGTCCGTCTGTGACATATATAATAAATACACACAAACACACACATTTTCGTACTTGAAATTTCTCTGTTAGTCCGTCTGTCAGTCCGTCTGTTTGTTTACGTTATATATTATAAACACACACAAACACACACACACACATTTTCATGCTTAAAATGTCATGGTGACAATTTTAGTTAAAATAAAAAAATTTGTAACAAAAAAAAATAATCCTCATACGGATGATTTTTTATTGCATAGACAAAAAAATTAAAGTTGAGACAAACAAACCAATAACAAAATCCATATCAATAAAAATAAAAATTCATCCTTATGGAAATTACCATTGGGATGAAAATTTTTAATTATTTACAAAAACTCATCCCTATGGAGAATTACCATTGGGATGAAAATTTAAAACAAAAATTCATCCTCATTGAATCTCCATAAGGATGAATTTATTTGTTTATTTAGCCAGAACCTATACATTATACTACTATTTTCTGAAAGCTTATGAATAGGGGAGTCGATTAAGTTCTGTCGGTCTGACCGTCTGTCCGTGTGTATGTTGAAATCAACTTTTTGAAGCTCCCCGGCATCGTATGAGGTATTAAAATATCAGACATATTCGGGAGCAGATCGGCATTGAAAATCAGAAATATCGGTATATAAACAACTCAGATATGAGCAAAAACCCACGACCACCTCGATTTTTTTTGACAAAAACAACATTACAACAACAACATACATACATACAAACGTGTATACTGGTTAGAGAAAACGTGGCATCAAATCCCAGCTGAGACAAAAAATTTTTTTTTTATTTTTTTTTATTTTTTATTATTTAAAAAAAATAAAAAAAAAAAATTAAAAAAAAATAATTAAAATATATATAATAAATATAAAACAAAAAAAATTTTAAAAAAATTAAAAAAAAAAAATAATAAAAATATAAATATATTTCATATCGGATGAATGGTGATACAAACTACTGTTATTGCATAACTACACGTTGTAAAGGGTATATAATATTCGGCACGGCCGAATATAGCGCTCTCACTTGTTTTTTTTATATTTTTTTTAATTTTTTTTTTATTTATTTTTTTAATAACTTTTTTTATAATTATTTTTTTTTTAAATATTTTTTTTTAAATTTTTTTTTTAATTTTTTTTTGTTTTATATTTATTATTTATATTATAATTATTTTTTTTATATTTTTTTTGAATTTTTTTTGAATTTTTTTTGAATTTTTTATTTTATATATTATTTATATTTTTAATTTTTTTTTAAATTCTTTTATATTTTTGTTTTGTTTTATATTTATTATTTATATTTTAATTCTTTTTTTTAATTTTTTTTTTATTTATTTTCTTTTAACATAAATACGTAAACTTATAATTTTACATTGGGATGTTTTTTTATATGTGTATGTTTTTTATATGTATGTATGTATTTCATAGGGGATGAATGGTGATACAAACAATTGTCATTGCATGACTACACGTTGTGAAGGGTATATAAGATTCGGCACGGCCGAATATATCACTTTTACTTGTTTTTACTTATTTTTAAAACATATGTAATGTATTGAATTAAAAGTTAAGTCACCTTTATGTTCTCATAGTTTTTACATGTTTTTATGTTTCTCATTAACTTTTTTTAAATAAAAATGTGATGTATTAAAGTAAAATAAAACAAGTAAGAGCGCTATATTCGGCCGTGCCGAATCTTATATACCCTTCTCAACGTGTAGTCATGCAATAACAATGGTTTGTGTCACCATTCATCCCATATGAAATACGTACATACATATAAAAACATACATATATAAAAACGTCCCATTGTAAAATTAAAAATTCACGTATGTATGTTAAAAAAACAAAAAAAAATTTTTTTAAAAAATTAAAAAAAAAAATTTAAAAAAAATATTTAAAAAAAATATTTATTTGGTTGTTGGGTTTAAGCTGGTTTATATGCATTTCACTGGTGCTTATGCCAGATCATCAGTAAACCTTTACCCAAATTCTTGAAAAAGTTTAAAATGTTATAAGTTATATTTTCAAATTCTCATTAACAAAATGAGAATTCAAAAATAAAACAAAAAACCATAAAAAACTTTTTCAAAAACCCAACCAACAATTTTTCAATTTTAATTTATTTTATTTTTCTAATCCCCTCTGCATTTGGCTAACCGTTGGTTAACACTAAATGCCTAGAGGGACAACCGAAAAATAAAATCTTCTTTTATTATATATTTACTAAATTATTCGGGATATGCTCCCTTAATTTTTCAATAATATTTATTTGGTTGTTGGGTTTAAGCTGGTTTATATGCATTTCACTGGTGCTTATGCCAGATCATCAGTAAACCTTTACCCAAATTCTTGAAAAAGTTTAAAATGTTATAAGTTATATTTTCAAATTCTCATTAACAAAATGAGAATTCAAAAATAAAACAAAAAACTATAAAAAACTTTTTCAAAAACCCAACCAACAATTAGATTAGAATGGGTAATTATTCAGCTAGCAACAATGGATATAAATATATGTTAACAGTCATTGATATATTCTCAAAATATGCTTGGGTTGAATCAATTAAATCAAAAACTGCTTCAGAAGTTGCAAAAGCCCTTCAAAAAATATTTAATTTGGGGCGTAAACCTAAGAATTTACAGACAGATGATGGTAAAGAATTTTTCAATAAGGAGTTTGGAGTGCTAATGCGAAAATATTCAATTAATCATTACTCTACATACAGTGTAATGAAAGCTTCAATTGTTGAACGCTTTAATAGAACATTAAAGGGTATGATGTGGAAAGAGTTTAGTAACAACGGAAGCTATAAATGGATTCATATTTATAAGAGCTTAGTTAAAAAATACAATAATAAAAAACATAGAACAATAAAAATGGCACCGGTTCACGTTACAGCTAAAAATGAAAAACATCTGTTGAATACTATATACAATAATATTAAAATCTTTAAACCATCACGTTTCAAAGTTGGAGATCATGTTCGAATTAGTAAATATAAACATATTGTTACGTTTATACCTTTTATAAACGTTGGATTATTTCCTTTAAATAAACCTTTTTGAGTTCTTTTATTGCAATTAAAAACAGTTGAAATTCGTTGTGAAATTAAGAGCACTTTATTTACTTAAACACACTCAGAAATTATTTTTATATCGCTTTACTTATTACACTTATTATTATACACCTATATTATCAAACACACTTTGATACGCACATTACAAGCTCTACTGTAATACTGATTACGTTAGCTGTGTTGTTCGACTATTTATAGTAACATAGTGGTGTTCGGTAACATTCGACAAAGTTCTCGTATGTACATTCTAGTACATTCGAAAACCGTTAAATTTAAATTAAGACGTTAAGTAATAGGCACGAATAATAGAAGTGCCTAAAAGTATGCTACACATAATAACAAACATCATTTTCGAACAACCAACGAAATAAACTAATACAAATACAACTACAGTAACTTAAACTACTACAACTAAAATAAATTATAATTTAAATTAAGCTACTTAAAAATAAATCTGTAACACTACCGCCCGCTTAAGCCTGTTCGTCTCGAATAGGCACAAATTCACTTTTTACGTACTTAGCGAGGCGCTCGAGATGAACCACTTTCATCTTTGATCTTGGGCTCTTGTATTTTTGGATTCTATACACCACATCATTTATTCTCTTTATCACCTTATACGTCCACATTTGCTGATGATACAGCAATCCTTAGTGTCCACAATGACCCATTAGCAGCGTCAAGATTGTTACAAAATCATATATCACAACTAGAAACATGGTTAGATAAATGGAAAATAAAAGTGAATGAACAGAAATGTATACACGTAACTTTTACTTTAAGAAGAGAAACGTGTCCACCGATTCAAATAAATAATAATAATATACCCCAACAATCAAATGTGAAATATCTCGGTATACATCTTGACCGTCGTCTTACATGGAAAAATCACATAGATGCGAAACTTACCCAGATAAAGTTAAAAACTGGCTTATGGGTAGGAACTCTTTACTTGCCTTGGATTGTAAACTGTTGCTTTATAACTCGATAATTAAACCCATATGTTGCTATGGAATTCAACTCTGGGGTACTGCCTCAGCATCTAACATAGAAAAGTTGCAAAGACGTCAAAACAGACTTCTTAGAATGATCACGTGTGCTCCCTGATATATAAGAAACTCCAACATACATAAGGATCTCAACGTACACCTTGTTAGAGATGAAATCAAAAGACATAGCGAAAACTACTTAAAGAAACTAGAAACCCATCCGAATACACTAGCCCAGAATCTACTAAATAGCAGTGGTCACCTGCGACTAAGAAGAAGACTACTGCTGACTTGGTACCTTGTAAAGAATAAATTAAAATGAAACCACAAAATTTTGTCTGGCATTGGCTGGACTTAATACTTTATTTAGTCTTAAGATTTGAATACTTATTGTTAGTTCACACATTTTCAGTGAAGATTCAATAAATAAATAAAAAAAAAAAAAATTTTTATAAAAAAAAACCTTATACGGTCCATCCCAATGATTTTGCAATCCTTTATTGCGTTGTGGGTTATATAGTAGAACTCGCTGACCCTCATTAAAGCCTTCAGATTCTGCTGCACGGTCGTATCTGGCTCTCATCTTGTTGCTGGACATGTTTGTTTGCTCAAAGGGGCCGCCCAAGTTATACTTCTGCAATGACTTACGACTTTTTCTTGCTTGGCTTTTCGCTGCGATGCATTGGGCACAATTTTCTATCCAACCAGCTACCGATTGTTGACAGCCAACCCAATAGAACCGTTGCTTTAACTTTTTAAGGGTTTTTCTCATGCCAAAGTGACCTCCACTGAGACCTTCGTGAAACTCCCTTAAAACTTCGTCGACTTTAGAGGACGGCACCACAATTAGATTTGTGACCAATTTTCCACTAGCACTTTCCCATATTCGATATAGACATCCATTAACCACCTTAAGGCTATTCCACAGCGCCCAATAGGATTTCATCAGTGGACTTCCCGCTAATATTTGGTTTCGAGTGGGCCTTTTGTCTTTTTCCTTTGCTGATATAATCGTTGCCAGTATAGGATCTTTTCTTTGCGCCACTGACCATTCACCGTTTGTGTCTATATGCGTTAGTCGAACATCTATTACGCACTCTTTTTCCTCAGGTTTTGCACAATATTTGCTCTTTAAGCTACAGAATTTTCGGGAACGTGCATCCGCATTGCCATGTTTGACCCCTTTTCTGTGCTCAATACTGGAGTTATTTTCCTGAAGTCGTTTAGTCCAGTAATGCAACGGAATCTCAATGTTGCGCCAAATCATAACTTTTCATCCCATGTGCAGATTAATGTTATGACTTATCATAAAATCAGCGCCCACGATTACTTCATCCACAATGTCAGCAACAATAAATACATGATTAACACTTATATTGGCAATAGTTAATTTCACCTTTATTTTTCCATAAACATTAGCAAACTCTCCAGTAGCTGTTCGTAGACTTACACCACATAGTGGTTCGATTTCCTTCTTGACTATATCAGGTCTGATAATTGATTGTGATGCTCCTGTATCTATTGTAAGAACATGCCTCCGACCATAGATATACCCACAAGCAGTAAGGTTGCTATTTTCCTGCTGCATAACTGATATGGAGATTGTGGGGCCCTCTGTAATGGGATCATGCTCATGCCTATAAGTGTTAACTTGTTTTAACGGTAACTGCGTGTTTTCCAGCTTGCTGTACTCAGGTGGCGATACAAATCTAGCCCGCTTTCTTGGTGCTCTACAATTTCGCTGATAATGTCCATCCTTACCGCAGTTATAGCATTTGACTTTTACTTTGCCTAACTTCTCCTCTAACGCCTGTATACGTGCCTTTAAATCACTTATTTCATCTCTTTCCATTTTTTTCAGAAATTTCGAGATTTCGCACCTTACATATTTGCGGCTTAGAGAGTAATTTTGCGGCCTCCTGTGTCAGAGCGTATGATACGGTTTCTGCAAACGTTGATTTATGTGTGCCAAACACCGCGTGCTTTATTTCTGGATCACGTATTCCATTAACAAACGTTTCAATTTTAAACTGATCCAAAAATGGGTGATTTTCACCTGGATATGTCAGCTGCACTAAGCGCTCGATCTCCGTTGCGAAATCTTGTAACGACTCATTCGCTTTCTGTGTTCTGCCTCGTAGTTCCATTCGGTATATATCTCGTTTGTGCTCGCCGCCATACTTGCGTTGTAGTGCAACCATTATGTCATCATAGGTTTCTCTGCAGCCAATAGGTATGCTTTCCAAGACTTGCGCTGCGTTGCCTTTTAACGACAAAATCAACTCTATAGCCTTTTCTTCATTGCTCTACATATTTCTATTGGCAACTGTCTCAAATTGAAATTTATAAACATTAAATGGTGCACTACCGTCAAAAGTTGGGGCCTTTATTCTACTCGATGTTTCTGGAATTATTCGCACTGGTCCCTCATGACATTAAAGATCATTAATTTTTATTTCCAGATTTTTAAATTTTTCGTCTTGTAATTGCAATTTTTCATCAACATTTTTTACTTGTAACTGCAATTTTTCGTTAACGTCTTTAACTTGTTTTTCAATGCAATCGACTCTGTTGTTCACTGCTTCAGAAATTTCCTGAAGTTTCTCGTTCGTAGCTCTAGCTGTTTCTTGCACTTCTGCTTTGACTTCAGCTAATAATTTTTCATTATTAGCTCTAGAAGATTCTTGAACTTCGGCTAACAATTTCTCATTATTAGCTCTAGAAGTTTCTTGAACTTCAACCTTAACTTCAGCTAATAATTTTTGACTGTTAAGTTCCATTTTTTCCATCATTGCTGCAAGCATTGTACTTAAATCCATGTTGTTTGTGGTTGCTCGAGTGGAAACTTCCATTTCTTCTTTTTCTTCAAACTCGTAACCATAAATGTCAATATTACGCCGCTTAAATTCATCTAGAAGCCTCATCTGCAATTCTACTTTATTACCTGTTGTCGGCAATGCCAGCTTACTTAATTCTTTCTTGAGTTGTTCAACTTTAAGCTCCTCAAATTTCATGTCTTTTATTATAATGCAATTTCACTTCTGACACCAGTTGTTACGTTTATATCTTTTATAGACGTTGGATTATTTCCTTTAAATAAAACTATTGAGTTCTTTTATTGCAGTCAAAAACAGTTGAAATTAGTTATAAAATTAAGAGAACTTTATTTACTTAAACACACTCAAAGATCGCTTTAATATCACTTTACTTATTACACTTATGGTTACACACTTTAATTATCAAACTCACTTTGATACACACTTTACAAGCTCTATCGTAATACTGATTACGTTAGCTGTGTTGTTCGGCTATTTATAGTAACATAGTGGTGTTCGGTAACATTCGACAAAGTTCTCGCATGTACATTCTAGTACATTCGAAAACCGTTAAATTTAAATTAAGACGTTAAGTAATATGCACGAATAATAGAAGTGCCTAAAAGTATGCTACACATAACAACAAACAACATTTTCGAACAACCAGCAAAATAAACTAATACAAATACAACTACAGTAACTTAAACTACTACAACTAAAATAAATTATAATGTAAATTAAACTACTTAAAAATAAATCTGTAACAATACAATACTCAAGTTCACCATTTAACGCACCTATTTGGCCAGTACAGAAAATGGCAGATAAGGATACTTTACTTAGAATAGTTATTGAGTATAGGAACCTTAACGAACAAACTCGCGAAGACAAATACCCAGTACCACGATTAGTTGATATACTAGATAAATTAGGAAGGGCAAATTATTTTTCAACCCTTGATTTAACTAAAGGATTTTACCAAATCGAAGTAGAAGGAAAACAGCATTTACAACGAACGAAGAATATTTTAAATTTTTAAGAATGTCATTCGGTTTGAAGAACGCACCAGCAACATTTCAGAGAATAATGAATAACGTACTCAGAGACTTAATAAATAAAATATGTGTAGTTTTTATGAACGATATAATAGTATTTCCGACGTCATAACAAGAACACATGGAAAGTTAAGATAGGATATTCAGAACACTTAGAGAACATGTTGGAATATTGAAAGCACGCGAACATTAAAAAGACGTAGCATACAATATCGATTTTAATTTACAAGCATTATTATATAACAACACAGTAACTGGAACAACGGGAAAGAAACCAATTGACTTACATTTTAGCAATACAGAAAACATAGGAAAAATAACTGAAAGAACGGACAAGATAAAAGTTCAGGTACTAAATAGGAAAAACAAAGATAGAAACGATGAGGAAATTGACGAAAATTTCTTAAAATTAAGTCAGAATAGAAAATTAGACCCAAGGATTATTCGCACAGAAATTAGACGTCACAAACTTAAACAATGGAAACAGATTCACAATTATACAACTAGGAGAAGGACAACTTATACAAAACTACTCGAAAATAATACACGTATTTGACACAGCGAATTACCGTAATTATGTCAAGAATCTAAAACAGTAGTATAAATATATAGGTTCTGGCTAAATAAACAAATTCAGGTTTATGTCTTCGCTAAACGGCGTTGACATATGTAAATTATAATATCATTTAGGTTTCTGTATTCGCTGAACGGTGTTGCCATGTGTAAATTACAATATTCATTTATGTTTCTGTATTCGCTAAACGGTGTTGCCATATGTAAATTACAATAGTCATTTAGGTTTCTGTCTTCACTAACACACTGTTGACATACTGTATTTTGGTAATGCTGCCACAAGATGGCGCTGCAATTTATGTAATTCCTACAACCAGATTAAGATGGCGCTGATTAGATTGTCGTATTATATGAGTATAAATTATTTTAAATATAGAGGGCGACTCAGATATTAAAATTCACTAGATGGAGAATTTGATTTGTGATAACTTAAGCTGGATTCACCCATAAAATTTTAGTTCAGAACAAATTTTTTTCATATTGAGTTTGATGTTTTACTTTTGAGAGAGAGAGATTATTTTGTTCAGAAAGATTTTTCTTGAATTGGTTTAATTTTAATTCTTGTTCAGAAGAAACTGAATTGGGATGCCACTTTTTTCAATATTTACATGAAAATTGAATTTGGTTGCCACATCACACAGTGTCAGTACATTTATTATACAAAAATTGTTTTTGCCGAAAATTAACAATTAAAATGAAACTTAATGAAAATATTGCTCAAAAATTAATAGAAGAATTAAAAAAAACAGGAAGAGAATGTTTGTATGACATGAGCAATAGTGCATACAAAAATAATTATTTAAAACAGGGTTTTTCTCACTGCGACTCATTTTATTTTCGATTTTTTTTATAAATTTCTTTTGCAAACAAATTGACTTTATGCACTTCAATTAAAAATAATAATTTTAGTTTTCTTCTATCCGACATTTTCTTCACATATATTTAAATAAAATAATTTACATTTGTATTTATTTACATAGTTTGCTAGCGGTGCTGCCACTTTGTACAACTTTTTGCATTTTTATATTATATGGCAGCTTTGTTTTTTCGGACAAATTTTCTTAAATGGGTGAATCGTTCTGCAGAAAACTCTCAGTAAAAAATGTTATTCTCCGGAAAAAATTTTGTTCAGAACAAATGGGTGAATTCACCTTTAAGGTGAGAGTTTTCTGCAGAACGATTCACCCATTTAAGAAAATTTGTCCGAAAAAACAAAGCTGCCATATAATATAAAAATGCAAACAGTTGTACAAAGTGGCAGCACCGCTAGCAAACTATGTAAATAAATGCAAACGTAAATTATTTTATTAAAATATATGTGAAGAAAATGTCGGATAGAAGAAAACTAAAATTATTATTTTTAATTGAAGTGCATTAAGTCAATTTGTTTGCAAAAGAAATTTATAAAAAAAAATCGAAAATAAAATGAGTCGCAGTGAGAAAAACCGTTTTAAATAATTATTTTTGTATGCACTATTGCTCATGTCATACAAACATTCTCTTCCTGGTTTTTTTAATTCTTCTATCAATTTTTGAGCAATATTTTCATTAAATTCCATTTTAATTGTTAATTTTCGGCAAAAGCAATTTTTGTATAATAAATGCACTGACACTGTGTGATGTGGCAACCAAATTCAATTTTCATGTAAATATTGAAAAAAGTGGCATCACAATTCAGTTTCTTCTGAACAAGAATTAAAATTAAAGCTGGATTCACCCATAAAATTTTAGTTCAGAACAAATTTTTTTTGTATTGAGTTTGATGTTTTACTTTTGAGAGAGAGAGAGATTATTTTGTTCAGAAAGATTTTTCTTGAATTGGTTTAATTTTAATTCTTGTTCAGAAGAAACTGAATTGGGATGCCACTATTTTTCAATATTTACATGAAAATTGAATTTGGTTGCCACATCACACAGTGTCAGTACATTTATTATACAAAAATTGTTTTTGCCGAAAATTAACAATTAAAATGGAATTTAATGAAAATATTGCTCAAAAATTAATAGAAGAATTAAAAAACCAGGAAGAAAATGTTTGTATGACATGAGCAATAGTGCATACAAAAATAATTATTTAAAACAGGGTTTATGAAATGAAATAGAAGCGACTCTTTTTATTTTCGATTTTTTTTTATAAATTTCTTTTGCAAACAAATTGACTTTATGCACTTCAATTAAAAATAATAATTTTAGTTTTCTTCTATCCGACATTTTCTTCACATATATTTTAATGAAATAATTTACGTTTGTATTTATTTACATAGTTTGCTAGCGGTGCTTCCACTTTGTACAACTGTTTGCATTTTATATTATATGGCAGCTTTGTTTTTTCGGACAAATTTTCTTAAATGGGTGAATCGTTCTGCAGAAAACTCTCAGTAAAAAATGTTATTCTCCGGAAAAAATTTTGTTCAGAACAAATGGGTGAATTCACCTTTACACTTTGTAGCATTCTTTTAGGATGCTTTTAAATATCTCATTTGTAAAATATGAGGATAAACTGAAATACCGAATACTTTTTATCTACGTCACTATATATTTAGTTTTGTAGCATACTTTTATAATGTTTTAAAAATAACTGGTTTATGATTTAGGCTAAATTGTTGTAAGTACACAGGTTGACATTTAAATATTCATCCCAATATATAGGTTCTGGCTAAATAAACAAATAAATTCATCCTTATGGAGTTTCAATGAGGATGAATTTTTGTTTTAAATTTTCATCCCAATATTACCATTCATCTGCATAGGGATGAATTTTTTTAAATAATTAAAAATTTTCATCCCAATGGTAATTTCCATAAGAATAAATTTCTATTTTGGTTGATATGCATTTTGTTATTGGTTTGTTTATCTCAACTTTAATTTTCATCCCAATGGTAATTTCCATAAGGATGAATTTTTATTTTGATGTTTGTGTGTGCTTATTATATAAGTATGTCAAAGACGGACAGGCAGATAGAGGAAAAGATATACATAAACTCTTGACCGTTTTTGGTTTGATCAAAATATTTTTTGTTTATTAACAAAAAAAAAAAATTTAATTGTAAACAAATTGAATACATGCATGTAGGTTCACAGACGGACAGGCAGTTAGATTGAAATATAGGCAGATATGCGTACAAAACAAAATTATGTTTACGTTATTTTTTAATAATATTGTTCTGATACAATTTTAAAGCTCGCATTCTTGCGTGTGTTTGTTTAAAATTGATACCATTGTTTTACGCTAATTAAAAAAGTGCTACCATTGTTTTACGATTTGAGATAAGGATATAGTTTTTAGTAAGAGTTTTAAATGAGTATTATTTTGTCAAAATGAGTAATTTTTGTACTATTATTAATAGATTAATTTAAATTTTAATAAATTACTAAACCAATTTTCTATAAATAGCAGTTAAAGACAATTTTCTCTACATTAAATAAATGAGATTGCAACGATGAGCACTAACACGGACTTAATAACCACATTCAGTCAGCTAAATACGAAGCAAATTTTAAGTGTTAAGAATATGATAGCTAGGGAAAATTATCTTATTACTGGAGCTAAGAGAACAACCACAAAGTATGGAGACGTTATTATGTTGGAACTGGGACCAAGTATTTTCTATCTACCTAGAAAATTGAATGCACTTACTGATAAAGATGTGGAAGACTTATCTACTGGGATGTATTTAATTTCCAAAACTCCTGTTAATAGTGATGGACTTAATACATTCTATAGACTGGAGATTAAGACTGCGTCTACCATGAAAGATTATTATAATTTTAATGACTTACCGTTATAAATTAATAAATAAAATATAAACTATATAAAACGTGTGTAAAATTGTTGTTTATTTTGAAAGATGGACATTATTGATGATTTTCTCGAGAAATTTGAAAATGTAATTTTCGAAGAAGATTTAGACTTATTACACACATTCAAAAAACAATACTCCAATATTGAAGAATTCAACAAACCTTGTCCTCACAATGGTTCCGATGGAGATGTAGTTGGTATTTGTGGCTGTAACTTTTTTCGCATGAGAAAGGAAAAAGTTTTTAAGATAATAGAAAAATATCAAAAACTAATTAAGAGATTGAAAAATAATATCAAAATTTAATTGAACTTGAAAGTGCTACTAATCTTATAGAAAACACATCAGTTTACTATATCCTTATACACACAATCTTATAGTTGAGTATTTACTTATTCTTAAAATCATAATTTAGAAAAGTTTTAGAAATTGCTCAATATGCATCGCAGTATTGTCTTTATCGACTTGCAAGGCTTTAAATCTAATTCAAATAATTTTATTGCAAAAGAAATTGCAGTTGTGTTCAATAAAAATTAATATTTTAATTTTATTATAAAACCTCTATACGACTTAATTGTTTATCAGCAAAGAAACAAAAACAAGCACATTGGCTAATGAAAAATTATCACCACTTGAATTGGAATGATGGAATACTGACGTTTGATAGTGTATATAAATTATTAAAAGCAAATACTAAATACTCTAATATATATGTCAAAGGTGATGAAAAAAGGAAATGGTTGGAGAAAATTCTACAGCAAACGGTTTTTAATATTGAAGATCATGCTTGTGTCAACTTTAAATAAATGGAACTGAAGTACTCAGAACACATCTATTGTAATCACCATAGTTATGGAATTTGTGCATTAAAAAATGCTCTTTTACTAGAAAGGGAAAATTTAGTTTTAACATGAAAAAAATACAATTACTTATTTTAATAATTAAAATAAAATCATAAAATAAACAAAATTATGTGCGTTTTTTTTATTATTTCTTTATTTGAAAATTAGTTAAAAATTTTAAGCATAAATGGCCACAATTAAAAGCATTAGTTTTTAGATATCTTTTATAGTTGTATTTAGTATTAGTTCCTAAATATTTTACTACTTCTAACGGAGGTCGAAGATTACCAAAACTATCAAAATATTCTATATTTTTGTTATCTTTGTAATAGGCTACCCAATGTGTGCCTTGTCCTTTATTACTGTCCAAATTGATAATTACGCACTCTTTTCGTCGTGGACATCTAGGAAGTTTATCTCTCATATATACCTCTAAAATTGGGAATATAATTCTTTCCAAATACTTTTAAATCTATGTCTGTGAGAGGTCTGTTGGGTAGCTGTTTTATTAGTTTTTTGATACATTATTATAAAAAATTCCATATCCATTTTTATGTGGTTTGTGTTATGACGCTTACTCTGTTCAAGTTGCTGTCTACCATTTTTAGCTGTTGCTATGGCTTTAACAATTGATGATCCACCAGAAGTTAATGCACCCAATGTTCCAAGTGCAGTAAGTATTGGAACAGTAGGTAGGAAGCCGCCAACTTTTGGAACTTTAATGATTCTTGGAATTTTAATTTCTGATTTCCTTCCACGAAATAAATTTTTGATTACTTTTCGCTCAGTTTTAATAGCATTTTTAACAACTTGAGGTTTTTGTTTTTTTAAGACAACATTTGCTGCTTTAATTGCACTATTAAAAATATTTCGCTTATAGGAGCTTTTCTTGTTGCATTTAACACCCATACCAAATTTTACTTTAGCTTTCATTGCGTTACTTACAAAGAATGCGTTTAGTTTTTCTCCAACTGTACTATCTCTAGCTTTAACTCTTTCCCAAGCTTTATCTGCTAGTTCTTTATCTGCTTGATGTCTTTTATTAATATCAGTATTCTGAGAATAAGCAATATCATGAATTTGGCAAGCTACGTCCAGGGGATTAATTTCTTTATCTCCTCTTTCTAAACGCTTTTCTAGTTTTGTTCCAGGTCCACAGTACTGATAACCGGATAGGTGAAGTTCTACTGGTAGTGAATTAATTAATTTATTAAATAGTCCTTTTCTATGCACGGAAGTTTTTCCACTAAATTTATTATTTACATATACAATCATTTATATACTGCAATAATGGTTTGTACACAGAAAAAATAAAAAAATAAAAAAATTTAGAAATTAATTACATATTCGTGCGTACACATATATACACTCAGTCATAAAAATGCGTTTAATAAGACAACAAAAATATTATAGTAAAAAATTTAGATTTCCAAGAAAGTAAAAACGGAACTAAACACAGCTGTCTATTGCCAAACTCAATAAGAGCACTTATAGTTGGACCGTCTAATTGTGGAAAAACAAATGTAATGCTTAGTTTAATTGAAAGCCCTAATGGATTAAAATTTAAAAATATATATTTATACTCAAAATCCCTACATCAACCAAAATATCAATATCTTAGAAAATAAATTTCATCTGTAAAGGGTATGGGACTTTATACTTTTTCTGAAAATGAATATGTCGTTCCACCTCAGGAAGCTAAGTCAAATTCAATAATGATATTTGATAATGTTGCTTGCGAAAAACAAAATAATATTAGATCATACTTTTGTATGGGGAGACATAATAATATTGATTCCTTCTACTTATACACACCTTCCAAAACATTTAATACGTGATAATGCAAATTTCATAATAATGTTTAAACAAGATGATTTAAATTTAAAGCATATTTATAATGATCACGTTGGAAATGATATGAGTCTTGACATGTTTTCTAAAATATGCTAAGAATGTTGGAAAGAAAAACATGGATTTCTAGTAATAAGTAAAGATGATGAAATTCATAATGGACGTTATAGAAAAGGTTTTGATATATTCATCCAAGTTCAATTATAAATATTCAGCTATCCAAACTGAATACATATATATTATTCTTAATAATTTGTATACTGTAAAGCTGTTTAAAGAGCTGTTTAGCTGTTTTAAGGAGCTGTTTAGCTGTTTGGCTGTTTTAAGGAGCTGTTTAGCTGTTTTAACTATTATAAGGAGCTGTTTTAGAGAAGCTGTTATAAGAAGCAGTTTAGCTGTTCTATTAAACTGTTCAGTTCTTCCACAATTTAATTTGTTTTGTTTAAAATCACTCTCATTCATAAATATGGAAAACGATAATGTATTAATGGAGTTAGTGAAATCTAGAAAAATTTTGAAAAAGAAATTTGATAGCGTGAAACTTGGAGAAGCAGAAGCATATAATCAATTATAGCCTTTTTACACTTGCTCACATCTTTCATCTTTCATCAAATCAACAAGATGTTAACATCTTCCCATATGAATTGTACGTGTTTGTGTGTCAACATATCTCAACATCTTTTAAAGATGTTCCTAAATCATTTTGTTCCACTCAACATCTTTCGATTATTTTAGTGTCTTCACTAGAAAAAACAAATATTGTTGCAAAAATTTACATGGCATCACTAGAAAAAAATTATAAATGCCAAAAACAAAAAAAATACATACAACGAGTGGACTTGAAATATGTCGTATAAAATAAAATATCTTAATATCTTCATTCTCTAACAAAATCTGCATATTGTAATAATAATTGCTCTCCAAGGGCAATAATTAATACAAGTAATACAGAATTTTTAAATTAATTTTTTAAATTTTTATTTGCGCAAACATTTACAATAAATATTATGACAGATGAAAGATGAAGGATGAAAGATGTTGCAAATGTAAACAAGTTTTTTTCATTTTCAACATCTTCCACGCATTCCGCTAAGATGTGAGTAAGTGTAAAAAGGCTATTAGAAAATACATTTAAACCATTGACAGAACCACTAAAAAATTAGTTAAATTATCTAATGAGAATTTACTAAAGCCAACAACAACGACATTGAAACATAACAAAACAAAAATGGAAATTAAAAAGAATACCAGCCTTATTCCTAGCGAAAGTGTTTTAAAAGAAGAAAATCTCCTTAATGCATCACTTATAACAAGTAAAATGGACAAAAGTAATAAATATAGTACAGATGAAGACGACGATGTGGTAAATAATGAATCATTTTATTCCCAATCATCAAATTGGGATTTTGATTTAACAAACCTGAATGAAAACAAAAATCTTGATACGGTATTTGGACCACATAAAATTGATAATGGCGATTGGAAATTCAGATTTAAAACTAAGTAATCACAAAATAATAGTAGCAAATAAGTCTTGGGCCTTAATACCTGGTCATTACACTCATTACTATTTCATCAAAATCCAGAGCAGTATGACTCATCAGAATTAGAAATATATAAAAAAAATTTACTTGAAACAAACGCCCATAGACGAAACCATGACCCTAATAGTCAACATAAAGGAAATAGAGTTTATAAATATAAAAAGGTTATAAAAAAACTATTTCCTACTACTACTCACATTGGTAAAGGTTTAATGAATATAAATCTAAACAAACCAAACTATATATACTGGGACAATCCCAATGAAATAGTAGATCGATTGAGACTTCTAATAGCATCACAACATGCTGGTAACAATAATCACACTAATGAAATAATATCAATAATTGAAGAATTGAGATAAGCAAATATAATTGATTAATAAAAGAAAAAAAAATTACCGTGGACAAATTTGGTCCTTACAATAATCAAAATTTTAATAGCGAAATAAGAAAGAAAAATTTTTTTAAAAAATTTTTGGGTTATACGTTGGATGACGATAACATAGATATCGAGAATAAAAGAATCAAAAATGTTGCAAGTCCTTTGGAGGAGAAGGAGGAGATGTCGTCAATAAATTATTTCTAATATCTTACATGAATCAAGCGGAAAACCAAATAAATAATTATTTAAGGGGGGAAATCAATGTAATTCATGAAAAATTTATACAATTTAAAGTAATACTCGATGAGCAAATAAAAAGTTGTATTGATAAAATTAATAAAATTGAAAATCTGACATTCTCGTCAGTAGCTATAAGTGTTCCAATAGATAACAAATCAACTAAAAAAACAATCTAAGATATAAATAGACAGTAAAAAAAAAAAGTAAAAAAATTATTTCAAAAAGAAATTTAGTAAATGAACTTCATTCTCAAGCACGAAAGAATTTCTTAAGGCGAAGAGTTATAACAAAGGGTATAGACGATCTCTGACAAGCTGATTTGGTTGAAATGGGTAATTATTCAGCTAGCAATAATGGATATAAATATATGTTAACAGTCATTGATATATTCTCAAAATATGCTTGGGTTGAATCAATTAAATCAAAAACTGATTCAGAAGTTGCAAAAGCCTTTCAAAAAATATTTAATTTGGGGCGTAAACCTAAGAATTTACAGACAGATGATGGTAAAGAATTTTTCAATAAGGAGTTTGGAGTGCTAATGCGAGAATATTCAATTAATCATTACTCTACATACAGTGTAATGAAAGCTTCAATTGTTGAACGCTTTAATAGAACATTAAAGGGTATGATGTGGAAAGAGTTTAGTAACAACGGAAGCTATAAATGGATTCATATTTATAAGAGCTTAGTTAAAAAATATAATAATAAAAAACATAGAACAATAAAAATGGCACCGGTTCACGTTACAGCTAAAAATGAAAAACATCTGTTGAATACTGTATACAATAATATTAAAATGTTTAAACCATCACGTTTCAAAGTTGGAGATCATGTTCGAATTAGTAAATATAAACATATTTTTGAAAAAGGGTATACTCCCAACTGGACAACAGAAATATTTAAAATACGATCAATACAAAATACTTATCCCGTCACATTTATATTGGAAGACTATCAAGGAAATGAAATAAAAGGGGGATTTTATAAGGAGGAGATACTTCACACACGTTATCCCGATACAATTTTGGTAGAAAAAGTATTGAAAACTAAAGGAAATAAAGCGTTTGTTAAGTGGTTGGGTTTCTCAAATCAACATAATTCTTGGATAATAAAACTGATATATTGTAAAATTAAAAATAATAATTCATAAATAAAGAAAATAAATAATTAAAAATTATTAAAGCATTTTTCAT
Organism: Phyto melanocephala; assembly: GCA_941918925.1. Taxonomy (NCBI): domain Eukaryota; kingdom Metazoa; phylum Arthropoda; class Insecta; order Diptera; family Rhinophoridae; genus Phyto; species Phyto melanocephala. The sequence continues at coordinate 68,535,931 of OW799233.1, forward strand.
TAATAGTTGGGATGTCAATATGTCAATAACATTAGCATTAAGCGGAAAGTCTTCAATTTTAACAGCAAATTATTTCCCGCCAATACATCTTAGTGATGAATATGAATGTTCTCTAATAGACTTTCATTCATATAATTCCGTTCCCAATGTAGACTTTGATAATAATCTATTTCATATAGGAGATAAAGTAATTGAAATTCCTATAGGTTCTTATGAGTTACAAGATATTGCTGACTATATTATTACAGAATATAAAGCACAGGAATTTAGGTAATCAATTATAATTGAAGCCAATAACAATACTTTACAAGTTGAAATAACCTCATCACACGACAAAATTTTCTTTGATCAGAATCGATCTATTAGTAGTTTATTTGGATTCGATAGAACAACGTTGAATTCTGGTGTAAAACATTTTTCAAATCAGCTAGTAAATATTTTAAAAGTTAATGCCATACAAATTCAATGTAATATAATAACGGGGACATATATGAATAACTCTCCAGCACATATACTTCATGAGTTCGCACTGGATGTCCCTCCAGGTTTTAAATTAGATGTAATCCCTAGTAATATAATTTATTTGCCAGTAAACGTCAAAGAAATAACACGTCTTACTATTTTGATTGTTGATCAAGAAGGTCGTTTACTAAATTTCAGAGGCGAAGAAATAACGCTAAGATTACATCTGAGACCAAATAAGATATGATAATTTATAATAAAAACATACACAATAAAATAAAAAGGAACACTTCTACAAAAACTATTAAATCTACAAGACCAAAGCTAACTGAACAAAATAAAGAGTTTTTAAAATCACTTAAGTTAAAAGTACAAAAGAATGTCTGATATACTCAATGTTGTAGAGAAACCGTTTTCGGATGAAAACATAACTAAAAAAGATAACCACAGTTATTTACCCTATATACAGTCATATAAAAATAATGATGAAATTCGAACTACAATACAAATTCAAGACTTGTATGTTCTTCCCTCAGAAAGCTACTTATATATAGAAGGAAATATAAAAAATGAAAAGGGTGAAGAATCTAAAAATGGTCGATTAAGAAATAATTGTGTAGCATACTTATTTGATGAAATACGTTATGAGATCAATGGTGTTGAAATTGATCGAACTCGATACTTGGGAAGGTCCAGTACACTCAAGAATTATATTTCATTAAATGAATTTGAAAGTAATATGATGAGAAATGCTGGATGGTCTATATCTGAAGACTTATCTATACAAACATTTAATTTTTATATCCCTCTAAAGCTTTTAATGGGATTTGCAGAGGATTTTAATAAAATAATATTATATAGTAAACACGAACTTATTCTTTTACGAAGTTCAACTGATGAGAATGTATATTACTCAACAGATGCCAACGATAAACTTCAGTTGACAATTACAAATATAACATGGAGAATTCCACATGTTGTAATGTACAAAATACGTCCTCTTTACTATGGTAAACTGAATTGCCATGGTAGTGGAGTATCAAGTCTAGTGACTTTGGGGATGATAGAAAAAAAAATATGTGATAATTTTAATAATCAAGAAACAATATACACTTTAGCTTTATAAGATATGAAGATAGACTGTTTTGGGAGCATTTGTACTGCTATCTATCAGTATTTTGGGGTGGGATCTTCTCTACAACTTATCCTAAACTCACATATCTATTTGTACGAAATGTCATAATATTTTATAGACTCCCTTGCCTCTGTGTCAGACTGTAAAGGAATAAGGTGGAATACACACAATCAATTTTTAGAAAGCAAAACACTTTTAGAAGATACCCATGATGGTTGAGGGGCCTTTGCCTCTTTACCCTCCCTTCCATGTTTTAGCGCAGGCAATTATTGCTAAAACCCAAACGATTTCTATTCCTTTACCCTTCACATCCGTAAGAAATTAGATTTAATTTAACGTTCCATTATAACTTAAATTATTTATTCACGTTGAATAATTTACATTAAATTAGTTTTTTTCTGCTTTTCTTTTTTTTTTCAAATTCACTTTAAAGTTTTAATTAATATTCTTTAAAAAAAATATATGTAAGATCATGATAGAATATTTATAAATTCATATATAAGTAACAAAAGTACTAAGGTATACGTCCCTTACTTATTTTCTATAAATTAAAAAAGATATACTATGTATAACAAAGATATGATATAAATAGAAAAAACAAAAAAAAATAAATCACTGCATAACAAAAAAAATCAATAACACATTTTTAGATATACTAATTTAAGTTGTTGCTTGTTTTTACATTGTAAAGTCAAATGAAAGTAATAATAAAAATATATATATATATATATATATATGTATTTATATGTATATGATCACTCACCACTTATATCACGCAACCTTTATTATGACGTAGAGGCCTCTTCGAACATCAGAAACTGTGTATGGGTTTTATGATGTACTGTGAACTTAAAAAGTTTTCGTTACTTGCATATACCTTCTTAAACTATGATATATTAATTAATTTATCTAAATACTTTCGACAAATAAAAAACTTGTTACTATTTAACATTATTTATCCAAAACAAAGAAAACATTTTACTCGCGGTTAAATTTATCTGTGATATTATAAGGTGATTCGGATCTGTAATGTATTGTTTCTTAATTAACTATTAAATAAACAAAAACCAGTATGATTTAACTGTAAGCTTTATATATCATTATTTATAGATTTTAATTAGCGGAATTATTTTAGATTTTTAAACTGTTATTGAATTTATTTGTAATTTTACCATTCATTTGAAAGTTCTTTTGTAGGCTTATTTTGTTAACCGTTATTAGTATTAGGTTAGATTATAACGGAACGGGCTAACGGTACTTTTGTATGTCTATGTAGAAAAAAAAATTGTTTGACCTTATCAAAGAGTTTACAGTTGTCCAGATTTTTTTGCAATTATTGCCGTATGTAGCTACGCTGACCTTCCCTTTGGTTTTATTTCTGATTTCGTTTCTGGTTCTTTTTTGTTGTTTTTTCTCTTTCGAGGGTTTTTTTTTTTTTCAAAACAATAATTGGACTGCTGTAAACTTCAATTATGAAATTTAAAGTGACGTCACTCTTACTAACTGTCCAAGGTGATTTATTGCAGGCTGAATTGCAACCTTTCAATTGAAAGCCAAAATTACTCCTTTCCAATCTAATGAAATTAATTTTAATTATTATTTTATCAGAATACCATAACTTTTAAATTACCTCTCGTTATCTTATGTTATGTTGAGAATATAATAGAAGTTCATTAATTTAAAAAAAATTTTTCGGTGTTAAATAGATTAAACAAGGGTAAGATTTTATTTTTCTTCGTGACAACTTGTATCCAGATCACTGGATAGTGGGCGTTCACGTCTTTGGAGCTTCAGGACTCTGTCCCTTTGTTCTAGGTAAAACAAAGGTTATATTACTCACTTTTGTCTTTAGTTTTTAAATTTAATTAACATTTACCTTTTATTAAAAGATAGGTGCGCAAATATTCTGTAGTATAATTGATTATAATCAAATAAATCAAAAAAAAAAAAAAAATAGAAAAATGCGTATGTATAACTGTTTTAAATTTTTTTCTTTTAACTATTTTATTTTACATTAAATTTTAATGTGAACCATTTTTTATTTTGGCTTAAGTTCATTTGTTTCCTTATTTTAATTTTATAATTCAAATTAAATTAAACTGTAACCATTTTAGGAATATTCTTTCTAAAAATTATTTCCGATATTAGCCGAGTGGAATGCATTTTCGAAATCAGCTACGATTTCATCATCAGCACTCTTAATGAATATTCAACAGAATATGAAAAATAATAATAAGATTCACTAATTCAAATTTCATTCAATTGTAACATAAATAGGAATTTTAAATTACATAGTAGTATACCGATAAAGAGTGCTGATGATGAAATCGTAGCTGATTTCGAAAATGCATTCCACTCGGCTAATATCGGAAATAATTTTTAGAAAGAATATTCCTAAAATGGTTACAGTTTAATTTAATTTGAATTATAAAATTAAAATAAGGAAACAAATGAACTTAAGCCAAAATAAAAAATGGTTCACATTAAAATTTAATATATAGGAAAAAGTTCGAATAAAATATAAATATATAATTATAACACACATGGCACGGTGTTAATGACATTCAAGAATTCATTGTTCAGTGTCTATCACCTAGATGGACTTATATAAATGAAAATGTAAATACAACCTTGTTTTCAATAATTCCAGCCAAAGGATGGATATTGAAAGCATAACGAAAATGTATTACGAATATAGAAGAATATGAACATGTTGAATTATGAATTGTCATTTGATAGGTGGAATTGAATATTCAACAGAATATGAAAAATAATAATAAGATTCACTAATTCAAATTTCATTCAATTGTAACATAAATAGGAATTTTAAATTACATAGTAGTATACCGATAAAGAGTGCTGATGATGAAATCGTAGCTGATTTCGAAAATGCATTCCACTCGGCTAATATCGGAAATAATTTTTAGAAAGAATATTCCTAAAATGGTTACAGTTTAATTTAATTTGAATTATAAAATTAAAATAAGGAAACAAATGAACTTAAGCCAAAATAAAAAATGGTTCACATTAAAATTTAATATATAGGAAAAAGTTCGAATAAAATATAAATATATAATTATAACACACATGGCACGGTGTTAATGACATTCAAGAATTCATTGTTCAGTGTCTATCACCTAGATGGACTTATATAAATGAAAATGTAAATACAACCTTGTTTTCAATAATTCCAGCCAAAGGATGGATATTGAAAGCATAACGAAAATGTATTACGAATATAGAAGAATATGAACATGTTGAATTATGAATTGTCATTTGATAGGTGGAATTGAATATTCAACAGAATATGAAAAATAATAATAAGATTCACTAATTCAAATTTCATTCAATTGTAACATAAATAGGAATTTTAAATTACATAGTAGTATACCGATAAAGAGTGCTGATGATGAAATCGTAGCTGATTTCGAAAATGCATTCCACTCGGCTAATATCGGAAATAATTTTTAGAAAGAATATTCCTAAAATGGTTACAGTTTAATTTAATTTGAATTATAAAATTAAAATAAGGAAACAAATGAACTTAAGCCAAAATAAAAAATGGTTCACATTAAAATTTAATATATAGGAAAAAGTTCGAATAAAATATAAATATATAATTATAACACACATGGCACGGTGTTAATGACATTCAAGAATTCATTGTTCAGTGTCTATCACCTAGATGGACTTATATAAATGAAAATGTAAATACAACCTTGTTTTCAATAATTCCAGCCAAAGGATGGATATTGAAAGCATAACGAAAATGTATTACGAATATAGAAGAATATGAACATGTTGAATTATGAATTGTCATTTGATAGGTGGAATTGAATATTCAACAGAATATGAAAAATAATAATAAGATTCACTAATTCAAATTTCATTCAATTGTAACATAAATAGGAATTTTAAATTACATAGTAGTATACCGATAAAGAGTGCTGATGATGAAATCGTAGCTGATTTCGAAAATGCATTCCACTCGGCTAATATCGGAAATAATTTTTAGAAAGAATATTCCTAAAATGGTTACAGTTTAATTTAATTTGAATTATAAAATTAAAATAAGGAAACAAATGAACTTAAGCCAAAATAAAAAATGGTTCACATTAAAATTTAATATATAGGAAAAAGTTCGAATAAAATATAAATATATTATTATTTTATTTTACTGCACTATATATGAATTTTAAGCCGAACACTTTACTCACTAGGTTCTATTACTTTGAAGATCAAATTGAAAAAGAAATTTTTAAGCTCAGTTACAAAACTCTAAGCCTCTCAAAAAAATATTTGCATATTGCAGTTACCAATACATTTACATACATAGATAATCTCCAGAAAAAGCTGCAATTGTTAAATTAAATGTTCAGCTAATCCATTTAACTGCGCCGAACAGGTGCAGAAGGTGTTTACACCGACAATTTTCTCCGGTTTAGTTAATCGTTAGTTAACTTTAATGGCAATAAATAATTAAAAGTATATTGCAAATGACACAATACAAACAAGTGTTCATATATTTTTTTCTACAGAAGGTAAATATATTAGGTAATAAAAGTAAAAAGAATTAGCATAGCTTAGTAACGTTTCCTTTTTCTTCTTGTAGGTTAGCGCAAATGAAACAAGTATTAATAAATTAATAAAATTTTAATATAAAAAATAGTTTTAGTTAATCACTACGTTTCTTTCGATAAAAACAAATGTTCACTACAAAACCACATAATACGGGCGTTTCATGCTAACGTATTAGGAGGAAAAGAACATTACTCTCTTAAGTCTTTCGCATGAAAAGTACCAATTATTTTGCAATCAAAATCTTCAAAGATATAGTAATTTTGACCGACTTTTTCCTTGATTTTGGCTTTTATATAAAGAGGTGCAAGCTTAGAATTATATTTTTTTTTTCAAAATTACTTTGGGAGAAGTTTTTACGAAATACTATTTGACCAATTGAATAGGTGATTGGGCGTGCACGTAGATTATATTGCATCTGGTTTGTCTTATATGCATTGGAAATATGTTTTTGAATTTGTTTCCTTATTATGGCTAAACTATCATCTCTTGACAGTGGAGAGAAATTTTCCTGTAACATTTTAACCTTTTTCAATAATGTGTAGGATGAACCATGCGTGATCATATCTTGACCAAAGGCAGCACGATATGGGGAAGTTTGCGTAGCCTGATGAATAGTGTTTCTTAAGGCACAACTTATAGAACTGATGTTCTCGTCCCATAAAGTCTGATCTTTTTTCAGGTATGCACGAATTCCTGCTACTATCGATCGATTCACCCGCTCCGACGCATTAGATTGCGGCGAGTATAAAGCGGTGTAAATGTGGCCAATACCAAGTTGAGTAAAAAATGCGTTCAGCTCGTTAGCCTTAAATTGAGAACCATTGTCACTTACTATATGCTCGGGGATACCATAAATGTGGAAAATGTGTTCCAGTAAAAACGTTTGAATAGTTGAAGACGTAAATTTTTTCATTGGGCATAACCAATGAAATTTGGTCAGATGGTCTAGCACTATTAACAAACCTATATTTCCCCGCTTACTTCTCGGGTATGGACCTAATATGTCTATATAAAGACGTTGAAAAGGGCGAGTAGATATTGCCGGTTTTCCCATTTCTGGCTTGGTTATGAAATTTGGCGATTTGGTTGTTTTGCATATTTCACATTTACGAATATAATCCCGTACATCTGTTACTATACCAGGCGAATAAAAATTACGACGTATGAGATTAAGAGTTTTTCCCATGCCACTGTGGGCAGATATTGCAGCGTTATGCGCTCTAGATATTACACCATGACGTAATTGGCTGGGAACCCACAATTTCCAGGCATCTTGTTCCTGCATGTAGTCGCCACTATAGTGTTCAGTTCGAATATAAACATATTTTTCTATTACTTTCAAATCAGGATATTTAGCACCATTACCCTTAATTTTAGCAATAAGTTGATCCAGAAAATGTTCAGAATCTAGGTCAATTTCAGGTTCAGCTAATTCAACTTCGGAAACTTCATTATAGTGTAACCTCGAGAGAGCATCGGGTACAATGTGATCTTTGCCTTTACGATGACTAATAGTAAATTTATAGCTTTGAAGCTTTAATACCCATCGAGCAAGTCTTCCAGTCAGGTCACTTTGCCTCATTAACCATACTAAACTGGAGTGGTCAGTAATGACTTCAAAGTCTTGCATTTCAAGGTAACATCTGATTTTTTTTATTGCTTCAATTGCAGCTAGACATTCTCTCTCAGTTACGCTATAATTTCGCTGTGCTGTATTGAGTTTTTTAGACATGAATGCGATCGGTTTCTCGTTTTCATTGTTATCCAACTGAACCAAAACAGCACCAATCCCGACATCACTAGCATCACAATGAATTTGAAAGTATTGGAGCAGAGGTAAGCAGAGATTTAATTTGGTCAAATGCCTTTTGAGCTTGAGTGGTCCAGCAGAATTTCTTCTTAGTTGACAACAATTCCGTGATAGAGAAAACTACAGACGAGAAATTTGATATAAATCGTCTCTACCAGCCAGCAAGGCCAAGAAATCTTCTGACCTGTTTTATATTCTTAGGCACTGGCCAAGAAACAATTGCATCTACCTTCTCCGGGTCTGTTTTGATTCCCCCATTGCCGATAACATAACCCAAGTATTTTGTTTCAGTAACACAAAAACGAGATTTAAAAGTATTGAGAGTTAAATTTGCTTTTCTAAATTCTTGAGCTATTCTAACTAGTATGGATAAATGAGTTTGAAAATCTTCGGAAACTACTACAAGATCGTCTAAGTATCCAAAAACGCAATGTTTAAGATCCACTGGTATCAGTTCGTCCATAAGACGACACATTGTCTGCGGCGCATTACAAAGCCCGAAAGGCATTACCTTAAACTGGTAAAGAGGCCTTCCAGGTACTGTAAATGCCGTGAGTGGTTTTGCCTCGTCAGATAAACCGATCTGCCAGTACGCATCTTTTAAGTCCAATTTCGAAATTATATTCGCCTTTGGCAGCCTCGCGAAAATCCCTTCTATACTCGGAAGAGGGTATGCATCTTTTCGGGTAACTTGATTGACTCTCCTAGCATCTAAGCAAAGGCGCACCTTATTAGGTTTAACGACCAAACGCATTGGCGAACTCCAGGGTGATGTGGATTTTTCAATCACTCCTAATGAGAGCATTCTATCAATTTCTTTATACATCAGTTTCTCCACTGCAGGAGAAACGGGATAGAACCTTTGCTTTGTAGGTGTGGCCTCGCCAACATCTATATCATGCTCAATTAAACAGGTTCTACCTTATCCCTGAGTTTCAAAATTAGGAAATAGCGCAATAATCGTTTCTAGTTGTGACCTTTGGCTAGAGGTTAATGGGTATTTAAGTTCGTCAGAAACAGAATCGGACTTAACAATATCTATGGATAAAATATCAGACGATTTTTTAAGTTCACACAAATCAGAAGGACAGCTTATTATCGCGGATTCAAACAAATCCGGAGCTAACTCAAATAACTTCCAAAAATCTAAACCTAAAATTAAATTTTGTGAGAGCGATGGAACAATCCATATTTTCATTCGACAAATTTTATTTTTGAAACAAACATTAACTGTAAGGAAACCTAACACCTTCTGTAATTTTCCATCAGCGGTCTTAACATAAGATTTTATTTTAGTAAAATCTGCTGAATTTAAAGAATCTGTTTTTGCTAAATCACTTCCAATGCAAGTAATATTAGCACCGGTATCTAACAGTCCTAACTGGTTAAAATGCAAAAATGAAACACTTGCGTAAAATCTTCTGTCGTCAACATTATTTATAACGGTAGAAACGGTGTAACATGGCGTAAGTTTTCGCATCTTGTAATAACTTCTTAATCTAGCTGTAAAACGTTTAATTTTCTTTCCACTTTGAGATGTTATCGAAGAAACGTTAAAAATTTCATTTCTTTTTAAAATATATCGTCGCCATCGTTCATGGTAAGGACGTATCGGATATAAAATTTTTCCAGGGTTTAAATCAGATGAAATAGTATGTTTAAAAATTTGTAAGTTCCCATTATTATTTTCAATTAAATCTAAGTTTGCATTATCGTTTTTGGATACCGATTTTAAAATACTTAGGTTTTGTTTCGGGTTGGAAGTGGGCGCTGAAAGTTTTTTGCACTACTTATATTTTTAGAATTGCATTTATGCACTGGGGTTTATACGTATTTTTGGATCCACAGCCATAACATAAAATAGATCTATCACTTAGGCAATCTTGCCAGTGGTGTCCTACTTTATCACAATTCCAACACATATTAGTGGTGTTGGACATTTAAATAGCATCAATATGTTCGGTGTCTGGGGTATCAAAAAATTCCTTACGATCTTTTAAATCTAATTCTGCAATATTACGTCTAGAATACGGCTGAGTGAATGGTCTTGGTGAAACAGTTTTACGAAAACTATCATCATTCATTAAATTTTCTCTCATTTGTACTAATTTTCTCAAATGAGCAATTGAGTAAATTGGGACATAAAGCAACTCATGACGAATATCTGGTCTTAGATTTTTAGTTAAAATTTCGATTAATTCATTTTCTGGAATTGGTGACTCAAGACGATCTATAATTATGGAAATGGCTTCAAAAAACATATCAAATGATTCAACTGCCTTCATTTTTCTATTTCGTAGTTCTTCGCGTAAATCAAAGGTTGATTTAAAATCTTTGTATTGGTATTTTATGGCTGCACAAAACTCATTCCATTGGGTATTGCGAACTTGTTTGTGATATCGCCAATACCAATCGCGTGCCTTTCCGGACAACAAAATGTGAAGATTTTTGCAAATTATAGAAAAATCATTATTAAAATTATCAGCTGTTAGTGAACGAATTCTATACAGAAACTCATCAACAGTTAAACTGTTGGTCGACCCATCAAATTTTAAGTTCCAGTTTTGAATAATGGATGTGATTTTGTCTGTACGTATATTAGTATTATCATTGAGGTGAGAAAAAGAAGGTGATGGAAGATTTGGATTACGTTGAATATTTGGAGCTTGTGAAAAAGATGATCTGTCTCTTATATTAGGTATTTGTGGGGGTATCGCTGGAGTTTGTATATTATTTGGTGCAATATTCAGACTACCTAGTATTCTAGCAATGCTTGTCTCAATCAATTGAGAAAGTTGGGCCTGGTTTATATTAAAATTCTCTACAATACGATTTTGATTATGTTGTACTTGTGGTACATTAAATGGTGGTTGTTGTGTATTATGAACACCTTGAGTAGGTGAAAAAAGTACCGATGGATTATTTTCTACTGGTTGAGAAAAAACGTGGCTTGTATCTAGGGGGAGATTTTCTTGAAATAAATTACGAGTGACCTGTCGAGTGTTATATTTTTTACTTATAGCACCACAACCTTTACCTTTAGTATTTGAAGTTCCACCTGCTTTATAGTTAAGGTTTTGTTTTGAAAAATTTTAAAAATTTATTTTTCTAAGATCTGACAACTCACATGGTTTGTGACATTCTGGGCATTCAGCCGCTTGGGAAAAATAATTTTCTATACAAGTTCGATGAAAAATATGACTACAATAAGCAAGTATTACACAGTCAGGATTCTCTAACATGCATTCTTTGCAAACGGGACAAATCGTATTAAAATTAGTAGGTGGTTTAAAACTACCAGGTACCGTGTCTTTAGGGGTTGGAACTACTGCCGTAGCGGAAGTTTATATAGGAGGTGTACGTTCCAATGACATAGTGCAGAGTATGACCAAAGAAAAATTTAAAAGTGTAGGTTCAAGTTTAAAAAAAAAAAATGTATCAAATCAAATTTAATGACGTGCTAATAATGACTAACAATAATCAGAAAAAACTTGCCTTACTTCCGTTTTTTTTTCTTTTGTTTATAACCAATCAGAGCTTATAATTTCTTACGTAATGATGTGATTGTAAAAGGACTAGAGAACAAAAAAAATGTTTTGCTTATCGGTATGTTATAGTTTGTATAATTATTGTTGCAAAGTTTACTAAAAAATCAAATTTTTTTTTTTTTCAAACAAATTAGTGCGAAAACGAAAAAAATACGTTTTAATGAACTCATAAGTAGGATATAAAAATGCGCATATTCAGCAAAATTTATATAATTCCACGCTTTTAGAGATTCTGATCTTTAATTATACTATAAAAATGAGAAATTTTAGCATACTGTTACCAAAAAAAAAAAATAATAAATTAAAATTAGTTGTACCAAAAAGGAAGATTAAGGGAAATTTCGGTCGCCTGATTCGAACTTTGTATGCTCAAATTGACGAAAATCCAGAAAATTGTAAAATTTTATTTTGCTATCAACTTCAATCAATTTAGTACCTTTAAATTTTGGGAATGCAAACATAAAAACAAAATTTTTTTGAGCTAGTAAGTTGGAACCAATAGAATTTAAAATCCTAAGGGCCCCACGTTGGGCGCCAAATTATGTAATGTACAAAATACGTCCTCTTTACTATGGTAAACTGAATTGCTATGGTAGTGGAGTATCAAGTCTAGTGACTTAGGGGATGATAGAAAAAAAAATTAGTGATAATTTTAATAATCAAGAAACAATATACACTTTAGCTTTATAAGATATGAAGATAGACTGTTTTGGGAGCCTTTGTACTGCTAGCTATCAGTATTTTGCTGTGGGATCTTGTCTACAACTTATCCTAAACTCACATATCTATTTGTACGAAATGTCATAATATTTTATAGACTCCCTTGCCTCTGTGTCAGACTGTAAAGGAATAAGGTGGAATACACACAATCAATTTTTAGAAAGCAAAACACTTTTAGAAGACACCCATGATGGTTGAGGGGCCTTTGCCTCTTTACCCTCCCTTCCATGTTTTAGCGCAGGCAATTGTTGCTAAAACCCAAACGATTTCTATTCCTTTACCCTTCACATCCGTAAGAAATTAGATTTAATTTAACGTTCCATTATAACTTAAATTATTTATTCACGTTGAATAATTTACATAAAATTAGTTTTTTTTCTGTTTTTCATTTTTTTTTTTTCAAATTCACTTTAAAGTTTTAATTAATATTCTTTACAAAAAAATATATGTAAGATCATGATAGAATATTTATAAATTCATATATAAGTAACAAAAGTACTAAGGTATACGTCCCTTACTTATTTTCTATAAATTAAAAAAGATATACTATGTATAACACAGATATGATATAAAGAGAAGCAAAAACAAAAAAAAACAAGTAAGAGCGCTATATTCGGCCGTGCCGAATCTTATATACCCTTCACACCGTGTAGTCATGCAATAACAGTAGTTTGTATCACCATTTATCCCATATGAAATCGTACATACATATAAAAAACATACATATATAAAAACATCCCATTGTAATATTATAAATTTACGTATGTATGTTAAAAAAAATTAAAAAAAAAAATTTAAAAAAAAAAATAAAAAAAAAAAATTTTTAAAAAAAAATTTTTAAAAAATAATTAAAATATATATAATTAATATAAAACAAAAAAAAAATAAAAAAAAAAATTAAAAAAAAAAATAATAAAAATATAAATAATATATTAAATAAAAAATAAAAAAAAAATAAAAAAAAAATTTTTAAAATATAAAACAAAATTTTTTTTGGCTTAGCTGGGATTCGATGCCACGTTTTCTCTAACCAGTATACACGTTTGTATGTATGTATGTTGTTGTTGTAATGTTGTTTTTGTGAAAAAAAAATCGAGGTGGTCGTGGGTTTTTGCTCATATCTCAGTTGTTTATGTACCGATGTTTCTGATTTTCAATAGCAATCTACTCCCGAATATTTCTGATATTTTAATACCTCACCCGGGTCCAAGCGATGTCGGGGGGCTTCAAAAAGTTGATTTCAACATACACACGGACAGACGGTCAGACGGACAGACTGACAGACCTTAATCGACTTCCCTATTCATAAGCTTTCAGAAAATATATACTTTATGGGGTCGGAAATGAAAATTGTAGAAATTTCACACGGAATGACAAACCTATATATACCCTTTTTCACTGTGTGAAGGGTATAATAAATCACTGCATAAAAAAAAAACAATAACACATTTTTAGATATACTAATTTAAGCTGTTGCTTCTTTTTACATTGTAAAGTCAAATGCAAGTAATAATAAAAATATATATATATATATATATGTATTTATATGTATATGATCACTCACCACTTATATCACGCAACCTTTATTATATTCCAGGTTTGATGACGTAGAGGCCTCTTCGAACATCAGAAACTGTGTATGGGTTTTATGATGTACTGTGAACTTAAAAAGTTTTCGTTACTTGCATATACCTTCTTAAACTATGATATATTAATTAATTTATCTAAATACTTTCGACAAATAAAAAACTTGTTACTATTTAACATTATTTATCCAAAACAAAGAAAACATTTTACTCGCGGTTAAATTTATCTGTGATATTATAAGGTGATTCGGATCTGTAATGTATTTTTTCTTAATTAACTATTAAACAAAAACCAGTATGATTTAACTGCAAGCTTTATATATCATTATTTATAGATTTTAATTAGCGGAATTATTTTAGATTTTTAAACTGTTATTGAATTTATTTGTAATTTTACCATTCATTTGAAAGTTCTTTTGTAGGCTTATTTTGTTAACCGTTATTAGTATTAGGTTAGATTATAACGGAACGGGCTAACGGTACTTTTGTATGTCTATGTAGAAAAAAAATTTTTTTTTACCTTATCAAAGAGTTTGCAGTTGTCCAGATTTTTTTGCAATTATTGCCGTATGTAGCTACGCAGACCTTCCCTTTGGTTTTATTTCTGATTTGGTTTCTGGTTCTTTTTTGTTGTTTTTTCTCTTTCGAGGGTTTTTTTTTTTTCAAAACAATAATTGGACTGCTGTAAACTTCAATTATGAAATTTAAAGTGACGTCACTCTTACTAACTGTCCAAGGTGATTTATTGCAGGCTGAATTGCAACCTTTCAATTGAAAGCCAAAATTACTCCTTTCCAATCTAATGAAATTAATTTTAATTATTATTTTATTAGAATACCATAACTTTTAAATTACCTCTCGTTATCTTATGTTATGTTGAGAATATAATAGAAGTTCATTAATTTAAAAAAAATTTTTCGGTGTTAAATAGATTAAACAAGGGTAATATTTTATTTTTCTTCGTGACAACTTGTATCCAGATCACTGGATAGTGGGCGTTCACGTCTTTGGAGCTTCAGGACTCTGTCCCTTTGTTCTAGGTAAAACAAAGGTTATATTACTCACTTTTGTCTTTAGTTTTTAAATTTAATTAACATTTACCTTTTATTAAAAGATAGGTGCGCAAATATTCTGTAGTATAATTGATTATAATCAAATAAATCAATAAAAACAAAGGTAGAAAAATGCGTATGTATAACTGTTTTAAATTTTTTTCTTTTAACTATTTTATTTTACTGCACTATATATGAATTTTAAGCCGAACACTTTACTCACTAGGTTCTATTACTTTGAAGATCAAATTGAAAAAGAAATATTTAAGCTCAGTTACAAAACTCTAAGCCTCTCAAAAAAATATTTGCATATTGCAGTTACCAATACATTTACATACATAGATAATCTGCAGAAAAAGCTGCAAATGTTAAATGTTAAATTAAATGTTCAGCTAATCCATTTAACTGCGCCGAACAGGTGCAGAAGGTGTTGTCACCGACAATTTTCTCCGGTTTAGTTAATCGTTAGTTAACTTTAATGGCAATAAATAATTAAAAGTATATTGCAAATGACACAATACAAACAAGTGTTCATATATTTTTTTCTACAGAAGGTAAATATATTAGGTAATAAAAGTAAAAAGAATTAGCATAGCTTAATAACGTTTTCTTTTTCTTCTTTTAGGTTAGCGCAAATGAAACAAGTATTAATAAATTAATAAAATTTTAATTTAAAAAATAGTTTTAGTTAATCACTACGTTTCCTTCGATAAAAACAAATGTTCACTACAATGTTCAGCTATCAGATTCTAGAAAAATATAAATAATGAAGATTATTAAGGATGGAACTTCTTTACCTATTGCATTTCGCAGTTGGGACTGTTATTTAAATCCTACATTTTCTGGTGGAATATATCATCATTGGAATGTTAAAATGTCAATCAATAGAGAAAGACCACGATTTTTAATATTCGTTTTAGAAAATAAAAACATGTATATTCATTCTAATTTAAAAATATTAAAGTGCACTTGAATTCAGATGTCTATCCCTATGACGATTTAAATTTAAAGTTTGAGGGAAATCGATATGCAATTTTATATGATATGTATGCAAAATTTCAACAAAATTACTACATGAGGGAAGCACAACCACTTCTTTCTTGTGAAAAATTTAAAAATAATCCAATTGCTGTAATTGATGTTAGTCAACAAAATGAGATGATTAAAAGTGGACCAATTGATGTTAAAATTGAGTTTGAAACCGGTAGTCCAATTCCTACAAATACAAATGCTTATTGTTTAATCCTATATGACCGTTTGATGGAATACACCCCATTAACTGGAATTGTTAGAAAAGTTATATAAATTTATACTGTAATACTTACCTTTCTCTAATTTATTTAAAACGAAAGATGAAATAAAAACAAACAAAAAATATATATGTATAAAATTGATTTTTATTATTATAATTTACAAGAGGAATTAAAGTTTATAAATTTCTTAGGTAATTAAGACAATTCAAAAAATTTTTATATATTTAACAATGCTTTTTTTTAATTTTTAAATTAATATTCTATTTCCATTAAATATTCATCCAAACCATCATCAACATTTATAAATTTATCAATGTAGTTGTTATCTATATATTCTATTTCATTATTATCTATTGATGAGTTTTCTATAGCATTATTTCGTAAAGCTATTTCTTTGTAATGACCCCAAGCTAGAGTATTAACATTATTATTACATATAAATCTCTTATTATCTAAATAACTTAAAGATAACTTATTTATAAGGGACGTATACATAGTATGCAATTTTGATTTAAAAATATACCTTTTTCCATAATAAATATGTTTATTATATAAGCAATTTTTATAATCTGAAATACTTAGATTTTTAGTAACACAACTTTTGACACCCTTAGCTTTTTTAGTTTCTTCCATGTTATCCGTTTTAAATGAGTACATTTTTGCTCTCAATCCTACGAATTCTTTCATAATTTTACCCATGTTTTCATCCTTCATTATCCCTAAAACTTTCTTATTCTTTTGCGGAATACCAAATTGATTAGCTAGTTCATAATCTGAGGTGTCAAATCTTGTATCAATGTCATTAATTATGTCTTTGTAGAAATCTTCTGTTTCTATGCTATAAATAAATGAATCGGTGTCCATATAATTTAGTTCGAGTTTACTTTCATATTTGGGTAACATATAATCATAATGAAAATCATACATCTTCCATTTTTATAACTCCAAGATTACAAAACCTAGATAAATTGGCTTATTATATAATGAGTAACTTTTGTTTGGCTCAACTGCAATCATGTTTTCATCAAAAATACTTAAAGAATTAAATTCGGGTTTTGCAATGAGAGCACGTGCTCCAAATCTTTTGCCCACACTTTCCCATTTATTTACAATCTTAACATCTTTACGTTTGTCTACATTTTCCATAGTTTTACCATATACTGCATTATTGAGTAATTTAAAGAAATTTTCTTCAAATGTGTTTTTTGCGTTTGTTCTATGTAAATTGTTTAATGCAATATATTTCTTCAACCAAGCTGATTGACTAAATTTTAGTATTCTATGAATCTTTTCTAGTTTCAAACCATGTTTTAAACATTGTTGCAAGTTTTTATAGTATATTATATACTGACGCTTGTCATTTAAATCTACGATTAGCTTTTTTTCCTTAGATTCTGGAGGAGCTTTGTTTTCACAACAAAATGGAAGACTATTATGACTATCATGAATTTCACATGGATATTTCAAGTCAACTTCTAATATATAACCAGTGTTTGAGTTATC
Source organism: Phyto melanocephala (assembly GCA_941918925.1). Classification (NCBI taxonomy): domain Eukaryota; kingdom Metazoa; phylum Arthropoda; class Insecta; order Diptera; family Rhinophoridae; genus Phyto; species Phyto melanocephala. The sequence goes on from OW799233.1 coordinate 68,553,581, forward strand.
TGGAATTGAATCTAAAGAGAAACTTTCAATGTCATCTATCCACGCAAAATTCCCCTCTGGTAAAGCTTCTGACTTTGCCCAACCATATAAATTATTTGCATCCATATACATTAAGTACTTGGATGGCATTTCACTACTATAATTTTCTAAATATTTATTATTGGCTACAGAATGTCTTTGTGAACATTGAACTATGCCTCCTCTGATTTCACTTTGAAGAAATGTAATCATATCTATATCAGTTAATAAATCTAATTTAATGTCTGTTATTTTTAACATAGCATCCCATGAAAGAGCTGGTGCTGTATAATAATGAAATGGATCTAGGTTATAAATATTTTTGCAAACTAATCTAAAGTTTTCAAAAACATCTGCTAGCAATAAAACATCTGTTTTTAAATATAACATTAGATAATCATCTAATGTTTTACACTCGAATTTACTCCAGACCTCTTTTGCATGCTGATTACATAGCTAAAGAACATTCTGTATCCATCAGTTTGTTCAAGAAATCTTCAATTGTTGGTAAATTAGTTTCGGAAAGTTTCTCAATAGAATTCAAATAATTATATGGAAAAACACCTTTTCTTACAAGTAAATTAAATTTACTTTCAACATTAAACATTGACTTGACAATCTGTAAATAATTTTTTGATACATTTTTGACAAGATTGTCTAAAATAGATGGCAAAAATCTATAAGAATCAAGAAATCTTATTTCAAATCTTTCATGATTTTCACTATTAATAGTTTTAGATAATGATATATACAATTCCTTGTTTAAGGGAATAATATTGATTGAACCATCATCAATTTTGTTTAACTCTTTTACAAATAGATGGCAATCATATGATGAAAAATTATGGAAAAACACAGGGAAAAACTTTGGAATTTTGTAATTTAAATTACATGAATTATGTGCCGGTCCTCTGTATTTTCCACTTAAATGGCAGTGATCTTTTATTTTTATTTCATTTAAAATAGGCTTTGAACAAATATGACAGCTATTATTTAAAGTGAAATCTATTTTTTCCTCATTAGTTAAGGGTGTCATTGGTTTAGTTTTTGTAATAAAATTAGATCATTAACTAAACTAACAATGAACTGGTTTGGTGAATCTAATCCTTTAAAACTACAAAATCTATTTAAACTTTCATCAAATGAACACTTAATAAAATACGCAAATGCATAGGGTATATGTTTATCAACTAATGTTGTTGATGAGATATCCCCCCTCGGAATACATGTTTGAATATTTTCAAAAATGCATTCCGAATCTGCATATACTACAAACGGTACATCTAACTTATTACTATAATTCTTAAACTCTAAAATAGACTTATCTGCCTCTGGAACATAAGACACCTTCTGTCTGCAGACCCTCTGATGTTTCGCAAACTTTTCACCATTACTGAAGTATTGTAGGCAGTCATCGCATACAAAAATACTCCTTTCGTATTTGGTTTGTTGAGATCTTATCAATCTGTAAAAATAAATAAATAAATATGTGAATAATTATCAAACTTTTAACATTATACATATACAAAATAGTCATAAAATTTATTTTATCACTTACCTTGAAATATTTTTTATCCACACATAATGTGAAACGACATCCTCTCTTATATTTTGTTGTAGAAATAAAAGATTTATGTGTTTTGTGTTCTTCCCTTTCGTTTTATAATATGGTCCCACTACCAGGTTTTCTGTTTCGTTGTAGCCAAACACATTAATACTGACACATTGATTATTGCTTTCAAAAATGCAAATGTCTTTTATTTTAAGCGGGAAGCATAACCCTTTAAAATTTAGAGAGTAGCCATTGATATTAATTATTTCAGATGATATGTTTACTCTATACATAGAAGGAAGACCTGCATTTTTTTTAAATCAGCAATCGCTGATATCACAGCCCACTTAAAACAGTAGTTATCCTCATTATGGACACTAATGCATGCCTTTTTTAGTAATAATTTTTTTTGTAGTGGGATAAACGATTTTCCTTTTAGTGGTTGATATTTATTCAAATTCAACTGTATTTTAATTAGTTGAACTAAAGTCCAACCACTATCTCTTTCTTGGAACTCTTCCATTTTCTTTAAAATGTTTTGAGTTTGTTTGATAAATATATTATCAAAATCCGTCATTGAATAAATCTCTTCCATTTTTGTTTGAAAATAATTCACCTCTAGTGGAGTATTTTCCATGTCATCTATATTTGGCTTGGCATATAATGCATGCAGCTCTATATCTATTTTAAGAGCATTATGGTTTTTAGAAAGGAATCAACTTCTTCTTTTAATGGTTCACAAGATTCATTAATAAATATCTCTGGTATGAGACATTCTTCCTTTTTATTAACATATGAGAGAGTTATAACTCTGGATTTAAATGCTTTTTTAATTATTTTCACTTCTCCACATAGTGGTGATTTTTGGCAATAACTTCTTTTGAGTAAGATGCATGAGTTTTTTCATGCATTTTAAAATTTTTAATGTCAATAAAAACTTTTTTACACTAACAGTAGGTTTACATGATGAATTTTATGACGTCCAATTGTGGAGGTCATTTTTTGTTTGGTAGCAAGCGGTGTAGAGAAGAAAGGCGGGTAGAAAAATAGACATGGTTTCTGTTTTCATGGTTTTTTTTTTGACACTTCGCTTTACACTTTTTTTCTGTTCTTTCTGTTACGTTTTATTTTTATATTCTCATCAACTGTTTTGTGCTTTTTGACTGATAAAAAAAATATTAAACAGTAATTAGTTTTTTCTACATTCAAAAAAAGGAAATTAAAAATATTAATTTAATAGTCAACAATACAAATTAGAAATTAGACGTCCAAAAAAACCATCGTATAAATTTGAGTAGTTTTTGGTAACAACTTCAAAAGGAAAAGAAGAAAATTAGACGTCATAAAATTCATCATGTAAATTGGGTGTTACTGCATACAAAGGCCATTTTTTATTTTGTTTAATTTTTATTGTCTGCAATTTTTAATATAGTCTTCATAGATTAATTTATACACTCTTAGATATTTTTAAAAAATTTTTGTTATTGTGTAAGTATTACTATTTTAATAGTTTTTGAAGTATACACTGATTAATTTTGTATACACTAAATGTTATTTTATTTTTCTTAATATAATTATTTTTTATTTTCTTTGTGTCTTTATTTTGGAAACGAATCACAAACTTCTTTAAAACTTTTAACGTAACTCTTGACTTCACTTCACGTATAGAAATACTTATATAATGAACTAAGTAGTTTTAAATATATCGAATTTATATATAAAAGAACACATCATTAGAGGAATATCTCAAATCGTAAAACAATGGTAAAACTTTTAAAACATACATACACACACATTTTCGTACTTGAAATTTTATAGTGAGATTTTTAATGTAAACACTTGATTGACTTAGAAAATAAACACACGCACTTGTAAGACTTAAAAATAAATATATGCTCGTGTAAGACGATCAGTAAAACAAACAAACAAATGAACAAAATATACCCTAACAACAAGGAATCGTAATAATCAATTTATTCATCTCTCTACCCTTCTGTCCGTCTGTCAATCCGTCTGTGACATATATAATAAATACATACAAACACACACACATTTTTCGTACTTAAAATTTCAAATTTTATATTTTGTTATTGGTTTGTTTATCTCAACTTTAATTTCCATTGGGATGAAAATTTTTAATTATTTACAAAAATTCATCCCTATGCAGAATTACCATTGGGATGAAAATTTAAAACAAAAATTCATCCTCATTGAATCTCCATAAGGATGAATTTATTTGTTTATTTAGCCAGAACCTATATATTGGGATGAATATTTAAATGTCAACCTGTGTACTTACAACAATTTAGCCTAAATCACAAACCAGTTATTTTTAGAACATTCTAAAAGTATGCTACAAAACTTAAATACATAGTGACGTATATAAAAAGTATTCGGTATTTCAGTTTTATCCTCATATTTTACAAATGAGATATTTAAAAGCATCCTAAAAGAATGCTACAAAGTGTAAGTTATCACAAATCAAATTCTCCATCTAGTGAATTTTAATATCTGAGTCGCCCCCTATATTTAAAATAATTTATATTTTATAATTTATATTTATATTTATTTATTTATATACGACAATCTCATCAGCGCCATCTTAATCTGGTTGTAGGAATTACATAAATTGCAGCGGCATCTTGTGGCAGCAGTGCCAAAATACAGTATGTCAACACCGTTTAGCGAAGACAGAAACCTAAAGATATTATAATTAACATATGGCAACACCGTTTAGCGAATACGGAAACCTAAATGATATTATAATTTACATATGGCAGCACCGTTCAGCGAAGACATAAACCTGAATTTTCTAATAGAACCAGATAAGGACAGAAGATTACATCACCAACTACAATATTTGAAAGTTAGGATAAAATCACTAATGCCAAAATATAGAACAAGATGAGGACTTATAAACATAGTACGAGAATATGTGTAGTTTACATGGACGATATAATAGTATTTTCGATGTCATAACAAGAACACATGGATAGTTTAGATAGGATATTCAGAACACTTAGAAACACAAAGTTAAAAGTTAGTTTAAACAAAAGCTATTTTTTAAAAAGGAAACAGATTTTTTAGGACACTATGATATCCCTTATTTAGAATAATTCAATATTTTTATAAACTAATCGTTGAGAGTCATGATTTCCAATGTCTTAAATAAACTTCTCATGACGTTTAACTTCACGTCGAAGTTTAGCTCTAGATACATCAAAATGAATCAATTCATGCCGTATTTCATTCCTGAGATTACGAATCAAAATCGCACATTTTCTTCTGAAATCGGGTTTTTAATTTGTCAATCATGGCGGATATTGCATCAAAGTAATCATTAAAGTTTTCATCCGAGCGCTGCTTACGTCTATGTATATATTTCATAATGTCAAGGTCATTGTAGTCAGTTTTGTACTGATCACGCAAAGCTCTGGTCAATGCAAACCAGTCCGTTTCATTATCATGTCTTCGATACCGCCAGTACCAATTAAAAGCCTTGCCGTCAAATAAGATATGAGCATGTTTACATAGCATGTTAAAATCTCCACTTAAATTATTCGTTGTCAATACGTTTAGCCGGTACACAAATACGTCAACATTAATGTGGTCGTCACATCCTGTAAATTTAATACTGCAATTACGTATAATATTTGATACCTTTTCTCCCAAATAAGGTTCCTTAGAAAAATTTGTCTTAGGAGAAGAGTCTGTATTGTTATGTCAATTTGCCTGTGTATTAGAGGAATTTGCATAAGCATCTAAATTCATACCCTAAATCATTGAGCTGAGTTCAATTCTAATGAAATCAGTCATTTCACCCCGTAAGGTATCGATTGAGTTTGAAACTAATTCTCTAATATTTTGTTGTTCATTATTACTATTAGACGAAGCCGTATTTCGCTTCTTAGTTGATTGAGGTGGTCTACCCCAAAATGTCTTTGCGATGTAGTCGGAGGAGTGTTGGATTCATTCACAGGAATAGTAAAGCTACAATTCGCTGGTTCTTCCAGCCTCATTAAATTTTCATGACTTCTTGTAATTGGCATATTTGAAACAAAATATCAATTTTTCTTTCTTTTTGAAAATTATTATTACACTACTCAGTTAAGGCTATAATATTAGGCAGAATAAAATAAACAAAATTACAAAAAAAAAAAAAAATTATACTAAACTTCTTTGCGCTTCCCTCTTTCTCTTTTTTTTATAAAAAAAAAATATAATAACAATAAAACATTTTAAGCAAGTATAAAATAAACTATTTAATGTTTTATGTAAAAGTCTCAACTCGAAATTTTAAAACAAAATAAAAAAACAACAATGAGTCTAGTAAAGGAGCATGGTATCAGAAGAATCCAAAATCAAAAATCTCAATTAAACTTCAACTCAAAGTAAACAAGTAACAGTGCTATATTGGGCCGTGCCAAATCTTATATACCCTTCACAACGTGTAGTCATGCAATAACAATTGTTTGTATCACCATTCATCCCATATAAAATACGTTCATACGTACACGTTAGAATAAATGTGGCATCGAATCCCAGCTGAGCCAAAAAAATTTTATTTTATTTCATTTAATATATTATTTATATTTTATTATTTTTAAATTTTTAAAAAATTTTTTTACATTTTTTTTTAAATTTTTTAAAAATTTTTTTTTCTAGTTTTTTTTATTATTTTTTTCTTATTTTTAATATTTTTTTTTTTGTAATTTTTTTTGTTTGGTATGTTTTTTACATGTATGTATGTATGTTGTTGTAATTGTGAAAAAAACGAGGTGGTCGTGGTTTTTTGCTCATATCTCAGAAAGTTATGGGGCGATTGTGCTGAATTTCAATAGCGATTCATTCCTGGATATTTCCAAGAGATTGATACCATATACAGATCTGAGGAACATATAGTTGCTTCTAAAAGTTGATTTCAACCAACACACGGACAGACGGGCAGACGGATAGACGGACAGACGGTCAGGGCTTAATCGACTCCTCTATTCATAAGCTTTCAGAAAATATATACTTTATGGGGTCGGAAATGAAAATTGTAGAAATTACAAACGGAATGACAAAGCTATATATACCCTTGTGCACCACAGGTGAAGGGTATAAAAATTTGGAAACTAAATAAAAATTATAATATTTTAAAACCACCACAAAAAAATATTAGATTTCGTAAGTAAAATTCCAAAATGAATCCAGAATTAAACATCTCAAATGAAATTTGAAACTAAACATATCGATTAGTCAATTGTTAATTCTAAGATGTATAATTGTGTAAGCATCAACACAAGCAAGATTTTATTATGAGACATAATACCTACATATGTCACATATAATCTGCTGATGCCCCACGTTGGGCGCCATTTTAAATTATGTAACAACCCTGACTGTAAAGCCCTACTTTTCATATATGTACTTTTCATATGTATTTATAATGACGTTAAAATTGGTTGTAGCAAATTGTAAGTCAGAGAAGTAATTATACGATAACGCTAATCAATAACGCAAATGATGTCCCAAAAACAAATAAAAAAACAGTTTTCCTTCTCTTTCTTCTGTAATCAGTCTTTCCATTTTTTCTCCTTTTCCCCCCTTCCACGTTGGAGTTATTAAACTGAATTAAAATTCCTAGTTTCCCAAGGAAACTGAAGGAAGAAACTATATTTACCTATTGCAATTAGATATTATCCTGGTTCCTGATATGTTAGAACCTAAATCTTTGTACGATTTAAGCCCAAAAAGTAAAAAAAATAAAAATAAATAAATTCTATCACAATAGAGAAAGAAATTTCTTAACAGAAATCCATATTCTTACCAATCCAATAATTTAATTTATCTTATTAATAAATAAATTTATAATAATCTTTATAAATATACCACCAATATAAGCTATGTATTTTTTACAATTTGTCTTCTCTTTCCTTTCTTTTAGATAGTATTTTTAATTAGAAATTAGTGACTAACAAGACTGTTCCAAACACTTCGAAATTAAATTTTTAAATAATTTTTGTTTTCTTAAAAAAAAATTTTAAAGGTAAATTTTTAAATTTAAAAAAAAAATCCACTTAAAAAAATTTCAAAACGTATGTAATAGAAAATTTTAAGTAGTAAAATAAAGAAGTCAGGTGAAAATTACACTGTACAACATTTCCTTTTTTATTGCTTTTTCTTAAAGCCTCACAGCCACTGAATGATGAGGAAATAGAAAAATATGACATAACTTTGGACAAACTTAGGGAATCAGAAATGTATGAAAAATATGACATAACTTTGAACAAACTTAGGGAATCAGAAATGTATTTAGCCATACACGAGTTGAGAATATACTTCATAATAAAAATCCCAAACATGTCGGAAATTTCATACAAATGAATCTTTATCCAACCGTTACCAAATAGAAATGGAAAAGAATTAGTAATACAAGACAATACTTACATTAACAGGAATGAGAAAATTTACGAACTAACGAGACAAGAAAGACATCTTAAGGAAATTTTAGACAAATGTATTAAGAACATTTTAAATGACAACACTATGGAATGTACTTTCAAAACTAACAACGAGATGGGAATATTGGAAATAAGAACAAATGTATTAATAAATATAAATGGTCAATATAAACCAAATCAAACTTGTAATAAACAAATTATACGGCAACTATGCCCTTTATATCGAAAATTGTAAAATATTTTTAGACAGAGAATATGATAAACTAGAAGAGTGAAACAAGCTCATAATCCCAAATTATATAAGGATATAATAGAAAATAAGAATGAAATCATTGATATAAAAAACTAAGAATATGAACATATAAAAAAATACTGAAGAACTCAAAGAACTAAAATATCACAAAGTAGTAACATATTCTACCATAACAATTATAAATATACCATTTATCCACACACAGATTACCCTTTGAATAGATCTGTACCAATACACTTATCTTCTAAACGAATAATTTATCAGTACGCACTGCACCGAAATGATCAATTCGATACGCATATCACTTTTTGGAAATGTATTTAAAACACATTTCATGTTTACTCATAAAATTATATGGTTTTACTACCTCAAGGCAGACTAACAACAACATTGTTTTTATCATTTCTTGGAAATGTAAATATTTATAAAACATTTCAGTGGTGCGATTCACTAACTTTTAACGATCCGACAATCGTTAAGTTTGTCGACACTTGTTATTGTTTGCACTATCGATTTTGCGATTCAGTAAATACTATTTAACGATTAAGTGCCATCTTTGGCATAAAAAGTGTCTAAATAAATTCACCACTGCCATCCCTCATACACGTAGTCAAGCCATAGCCAAGACTTAAACAAGTGGTTTTTGAGTCGGGTATAAAGTTCAACCAAACAATATAAATCATATAGAATGCGCATCACGTACAAACAAAATTTCTTATGGCGGGTTTTAACATTGGAACACGCTCTTTTCATTACGAATGGCTCTTGTAACGAAATATAAGTTGGTATTAAAATATTGGGATAGGTGCTACCTGTAATATCGGCTGTGCTCGTCGGTGGGGTGTGCTATTTATTCCCAAATTAAATAGAAAAAAAACTTGTTGCGTTGGACTTTACTGTAGGTGGCTTACTAAACAAAAAAAACTGATTTACAACATAAGATAGTGGTTTGATAATTGGAGTGTAGCGATGGATGGAATTTGCTACACTGTTTCCTTTGATATTTATTTTTAGACTGTCAGCCCAAAAAAAAATAAAAATAATAAAATAAAGTTACCCTATCAACCTAACGAACCCCATACCTTCGACCTCACTTTTCGTAATAAAATAAAACTTTATAACAAAAAAAAAAAATAGATAATATTAGAGCATATTTTATTAATTATATATATAGTTTTTTAATTTAGTTTGGAAAGTACATTGAACAAAGTAATTATAAGGAAAAATTATCAAACAAGTTACAGTTACTAAGTTGGTTTAAAAATTAGTCAAAGTCAATTAAAAATTATTTAGGAAGGTATTTTCTTTGTATCGATTATAAAAAGAAAATCTAAGGTATTAAATTTTTAAGAAATTTAACGGTTCCTTTTCAAACAAAAAATATATAATATATTAATTAATTAACTGAATGTACTAAAAAAAGAATATTACAAATGCAATATGAAAATGTAACATAAAAAAAAATCAAATCGATATACATATAAACAACAATAATAATTTATAAACAAAATAAAAACTTAGTGCACTCACAAATGAAAAGAAACTTAGTGACCAAAATTAGGGATTTTCTTTTTTTCTTCTTTTCTTTATATATTGCACTTTTATGTTTACATGTGTACGTGAGTATGTATGTAATGTAATGATAAAATTTAAAATTTAATGATAAATTTATATACAACTTACAAATGCATCCAATTATGTCAGCAGGCGCCGGATGACAGGTGATTGGTGTAGAAAATATTTAAAATTTGCTTAAATTCTAATAAATCAAATATTTTTTTTTTTTTAAGATTTAAAAAGGTTTTTGTATAGGAAGTGGTTTTGGAAAATTGAGTGGATTATATTATTGATGAAAGTTGCTTATTTTTTTTTTTTTACAACTATTTATAATATAATCCAGTTCATTTTAAACTTTATAGAAATTGTATGATTAAGTATATAAATTAAGCCAGTAATTATTGTTAGGTTCTAAGTAATATTATATTCAAAGTAATTTTTGCTTTGTTTTTGGTGTAGTGTAGGTTAATTGAAACTGTTATAAAAAAAGTTCAGATGACCAAATAGTATTCAAATTTTGAGAATTTTAAACATAATATTATTTAAATTACAAAAATTATCAGTATGTACGCCAAAATATTGCTCAAGGAATTTAAAAATGGAAAAAAAATATGTTGAAAGCTGTGATCCCAATATTTACTAGTATAGTTTAAAATAATTTAAAATGAATATATAAATTTTGAACTTCAATATTTTACTACGGATGGCCACCTTTTTTTTAATTTTTTTTCTCTAAGTATCCTTGTATGTGTGTTTGTATGTCCAATGGGTTTCCCTTAACAGAAAGGCAAAACTTAGATAATCCAACGACCCAAAAATGGTGGATCTGGAAATAATAAAAAGGAACTTTTAAAAATTTTTTCATCCACTGTTGAAAGGCTTCCGCAATTATCAAATTGAAACTCGAAATTCTTCACTACAGAGTCTAGTTTTCATTAATCGATCACACGGAATTCTTGAAAATGCTAATCACTATTAATCAATAACAAAAACCAAAATTTTACCACTGAAACACTTGAAAAGAAAAATAATCAACATCTTACCAATATATAAAAAAAACCTTTCCTTTATCCTTGAGCCCCAAAGTCTATTTCATACAATTGTATTTTCACTTATCTTATGTTTTCGCTGTCAATTATTCTTAATCTTCATTTAAAACACTTTTCTGTGACCGACTCAATAAATGAAATGATTTTTCGAAATTGAAGTAAAAAATTTTATTATTTTTTTTTTCCTTATAGACAAATGGAAAAGTAAAAATCAAAGCTAATTTTGTAAAAAAAAACATAAAAAATTAAATTTTTTCAAACCAGTAGAATTTAATTTACATACAGCTAAGTAAATAATAATAGCAACATTGGGATCACAAATTTTCTTAACAATTTAAAACAACGTTAACCTCATCACCCTCACAAAGCAGATAAAAACAAAGTTCAATGCGGAATTTTATCTGAAGAAAAGGTGACATTTATTATAATAGTTAAAATCGACATTAAAATTTATATCCATATATCTTTGATATGGTATACACCAGTATGACCTCCATTGACATCTTCAAGCTCATAGTTTACTTTGCCTATTTGTCTCTTTACAATGGCCTTTACGCCAGTAGGTGCCAGTTTAGCATTAAATTTCTCTACCAATGAACTTTGTACGAAATTGCGCCGAATTACTGCCTGGCCGACGTTAAATTCGCGTTGACGAGATCTTAAATTATATGCCTTAGTATTGCGGTCATACGCTTCTTTAATTTTTGTCCGTATTGAGTCTCGTAAAAGTGAAAAATTGTCCTGTCTTTTCATTTCCGTGTCAGTGTCAGCCAAAAGTTTCAAGTTCCGTAAAAGTTTATAGTCTTGTCCTTGAGTAATCATTCTCTGTCCAAATAAAAGTTCGTAAGGAGTTCGTCCCGTTGTCTGATGTATACTACTGCGAATTGCGCAATTGATGCTAGACAGATACTCATCCCATTGACTCTGATCGTTGCCTGTATTAAAAATTCCAGGATCTCTATTCATATGATGGTTTCTTGAATATACGCTTTGGTTAGCTTGTCTTTCCTGTTGTATTTGCTCCTCAAAAGTATGTTCCGTCTGAATAGGTTGTCCGTCTTGTACTGTTGCTACTTGATGGTTTAAAGACAAATCTCTAAAGCCCTGTACCATCATGTTGACAACTTCATTTCTAAAATCCCTTAATGTTTCATCTAAATAAGAACGTACGTTTTCGAAATTTCCTTGCTCATTTGCTTCCCTACGAGTTTGTAATCTACTTCGTGGTCTTCCAACTGGATTCACCGAAGGATCAAAACCCTCCACAGCTCCTTCATCTAAAGATATAGTACTATTGATGACCTCTTGATCTACCCGAGCTGGTATATTTCCGGTACTGCGGACTAAAGGCATTTTATATTTTAATTTTCAATATTTAAAGCTCAAACAAAAAAAAAAAAATTATAAACAAAAAAGAAAAAAAAAACAAATTATTCCAATTACTTTAACCTATCAAAGTTTATAGAAATCGAGTAAGTAAAAAAAAAATTATATATACTAACAACCAAAAAGTTATTTATTATTTGCTTATTCCGGATAAATTGAAAATATCAATAGCAAATTATATTACTAATCGGTGAGGTTTTAAAGCTAGAGTCAATAAAAATACACACAGCATGTGAAATAAAAAAAAATTGAAAAGAAAAAAAACTTATACCTTTAAGATAAAAAAACAAGTAAGAGTGCTATATTCGGCCATGCCGAATCTTATATACCCTTCACAACGTGTAGTCATGCAATAACAGTTGCTTGTATCACCATTCATCCCATATAAAATACGTACACGTATGTATGTTAAAAAAACGAAAAAAAAAAAAAAAAATTTTAAAAAAAAATTTAAAAAAAAAAATTTTAAAAAAAAATTTAAAAAAAATAAATTTAAAAAAAAAATTTAAAAAAAAATTAAAAAAAAAAATTAAAAAAAAAAATTAAAAAAAAAATTATTATATATATAATATACATATATAAAACAAAAAAAAAAAAAAAAAATAAAAAAAAAAAATAAAAAAAATTAAAACAAGTAACAGTGCTATATTCGGCCGTGCCGAATCTTATATACCCTTCACAACGTGTAGTCATGCAATAACAATTGTTTGTATCACCATTCATCCCATATAAAATACGTGCATACGTACACGTTAGAATAAATGTGGCATCGAATCCCAGCTGAGCCAAAAAAAATTTATTTTATTTAATATATTATTTATATTTTATTATTTTTTTTTAAATTTTTTCAAAAAATTTTTTTAGAAAAATTTTTAAAAAATTTTTTTAAATTTTTTTTTAAATTTTTTTAAAATTTTTTTTTTGTAGTTTTTTTTATTATTTTTTTCTTATTTTTAATATTTTTTTTTTTGTAATTTTTTTTGTTTGGTATGTTTTTTACATGTATCTATGTATGTATGTTGTTGTTGTAATTGTGAAAAAAACGAGGTGGTCGTGGTTTTTTGCTCATATCTCAGAAAGTTATGGGGCGATTGTGCTGAATTTCAATAGCGATTCATTCCTGGATATTTCCAAGAGATTGATACCATAAACAGATCTGAGGAACATATAGTTGCTTCTAAAAGTTGATTTCAACCAACACACGGACAGACGGGCAGACGGACAGACGGACAGACGGACAGACGGATAGACGGACAGACGGACAGACGGTCAGGGCTTAATCGACTCCTCTATTCATAAGCTTTCAGAAAATATATACTTTATGGGGTCGGAAATGAAAATTGTAGAAATTACAAACGGAATGACAAAGCTATATATACCCTTGTACACCACAGGTGAAGGGTATAAAAAAAATAATAATAAAAATATAAATAATATATTAAAAAAAAATAAAAAAAAAATTTAAAAAAAATTTTTAAAAAAATTAAAAAAAATTTTTTTTTGGCTTAGTTGGGATTCGATGCCACGTTTTCTCTAACCAGTATACACGTTTGTATGTATGTATGTTGTTGTTATACCCTTCACACAGTGAAAAAGGGTATAAATAGGTTTGTCATTCCGTGTGAAATTTCTACAATTTTCATTTCCGACCCCATAAAGTATATATTTTCTGAAAGCTTATGAATAGGGAAGTCGATTAAGCCCTGTCAGTCTGTCCGTCTGTCCGTCTGACCGTCTGTCCGTGTGTATGTTGAAATCAACTTTTTGAAGCCCCCCGACATAGGTTGGACCCGGGTAAGGTATTAAAATATCAGAAATATTCGGGAGTAGATCGGTATTAAAAATCAGAAACATCGGTACATAAACAACTGAGATATGAGCAAAAACCCACGACCACCTCGATTTTCTTTTCACAAAAACAACATTACAACAACAACATACATACATACAAACGTGTATACTGGTTAGGGAAAACGTGGCATCGAATCCCAGCTGAGCCAAAAAAATTTTTTTTAATTTTTTTAAAATTTTTTTTTAATTTTTTTTTTTATTTTTTATTTAATATATTATATATATTTTTATTATTATTTTTTTTTTAATTTTTTTTTTTTAATTTTATTTTTTTTTTTTGTTTTATATATATTATATATGTATATAATAATTTTTTTTTTTAATTTTTTTTTTAAATTTTTTTTTTTTTAAATTTTTTTTTTATTTTTTTTTTTTTTTAACATACATACGTGAATTTACTGTTATTGCATGACTACACGTTGTGAAGGGTATATAAGATTTGGCACGGCCGAATATAGCGCTTTTACTTGTTGTAATGTTGTTTTTGTGAAAAAAAATCGTGGTGGTCGTGGGTTTTTGCTCATATCTCAGTTGTTTATGTACCGATGTTTCTGATTTTCAATACCGATCTACTCCCGAATATTTCTGATATTTTAATACCTTACCCGGGTCCAACCTATGTCGGGGGGCTTCAAAAAGTTGATTTCAACATACACACGGACAGACGGACAGACTGACAGACTGACAGGGCTTAATCGACTCCCCTATTCATAAGCTTTCAGAAAATATATACTTTATGGGGTCGGAAATGAAAATTGTAGAAATTTCACACGGAATGACAAACCTATATATACCCTTTTTCACTGTGTGAAGGGTATAAAAATTAACCAACTACCAAAACCACAAAAGTAATAATAGCTAATTTTTGCTGGAAACTTTTGGGATTAACGCCAAATAGAATAAAATCCAAAACAAAAATTAGTAAAAAAAAAAAAAAACAAAGGAGGAAAAGACTACAGGCATAATGATCCGTTGCAGGAAAGAAACCGAAATAAAACCAATTACTTTAAATCTGCACAACCGGAAAAATCAAAAGTAATAAAAAACATTCGTAGACAGAAAGAGAAAAAAAATATATATTTATATATATATTTGAAATAGGAAAATAGTCGAATGAGGATAGAACCGATACCTACCAGAACTATTTCTCAAATTCAAACCAAATCCCTTATAACCCTTAGCCCATCGCATGTCAACCGGGAATTGGTGATCCTATACACAAACACCAATTAAGTCCACAGAAACAAATGACAAGACTAAAAGTAAAAAAAAAAAAAAAAATTTGGAAAACATAAATACATTGTAAACCATTAAACACAATTGATTCAGAGCCCTCAGCATCTAGTTGAAACTGCACAAGAAATATTTTGAAAACTTACGTCTACTGAGGCCCCACGTTGGGCGCCAAAAATCCTCTGTAACGAAATATAAGTTGGTATTAAAATATTGGGATAGGTGCTACCTGTAATATCGGCTGTGCTCGTCGGCGGGGTGTGTTATTTATTCCCAAATTAAATAGAAACAAAACTTGTTACGTTGGACTTTACTGTAGGTAGCTTAAGGCTATAATACACGGCATGTTTTTTACATCTGACTTTAAAATTTGTGAGACATATGTTAATCTACATGTCTGTCAAAATTGTACTTTTACGCTGACTGCTTTGCAGCAGCACAGATTTCTGCCAACGGCTGATGTCACATGTTTTGACAGAAGAAAATAGAGCGCACTCTAAGTAAAATTTTGTCAGATGTCTCAACACATGTTTTTTTACAGAAGTAATGTTTTAAAGGTAACACACGACATGTTTGTATTAGCAGTGGAGAATTTGACAAGTCAGATGTAAAAAACATGCCGTGTATTAGCTCCTTTACTAAACAAAAAAAACTGATTTACAACATAAGATAGTGGTTTGATAATTGGAGTGTAGCGATGGATGGAATTTGCTACACTGTTTCCTTTGCCCTCCCGCCATGCTGACAGATATTTATTTTAAGACTGTCAGCCCAAAAAAAAATAAAAATAATAAAATAAAGTTACCCTATCAACCTAACGAACCCCATACCTTCGACCTCACTTTTCGTAATAAAATAAAACTTTATAATTAATTTCCCATGTTTATAACAAAAAAAAAATAGATAATGTTAGAGCATATTTTATTAATTATATATATAGTTTTTTAATTTAGTTTGGAAAGTACATTGAACAAAGTAATTATAAGAAAAAATTATCAAACAAGTTACAGTTACTAAGTTGGTTTAAAAATTAGTCAAAGTCAATTAAAAATTATTTAGGAAGGTATTTTCTTTGTATCAATTATAAAAAGAAAATCTTAGGTATTAAATTTTTAAGAAATTTAACGGTCCCTTTTCAAACAAAAAATATATAATATATTAATTAATTAACTGAATGTACTAAAAAAAAGAATATTACAAATGCAATATGAAAATGTAACATAAAAAAAAATCAAATCGATATACATATAAACAACAATAATAATTTATAAACAAAATAAAAACTTAGTGCACTCATAAATGAAAAGA
Source organism: Phyto melanocephala (assembly GCA_941918925.1). NCBI lineage: Eukaryota > Metazoa > Arthropoda > Insecta > Diptera > Rhinophoridae > Phyto > Phyto melanocephala. Next base: position 68,570,234 of record OW799233.1, read on the forward strand.
AACTTAGTGACCAAAATTAGGGATTTTCTTTTTTTCTTCTTTTCTTTATATATTGCACTTTTATGTTTACATGTGTATGTGAGTATGTATGTAATGTAATGATATAATTATGATGAAATATAACAAGTAAGAGCACTATATTCGGCTGTGCCGAATCTTTTATACCCACCACCAATTTTGTGTACATTTAAAGCACAATATTTATTATTTTGTTAATCATTAAGGAATAATCTCTTTATAATAAAATATGTATTACTTTCTTTGTATAGGATAGTTAAATTTTAAGGGCCCATGTTGAAGGTGAACTACACCTAGTCTTTAAGTTTGTTTTCTGCATTTCACTTGACATTTCTCAATCTAAAACTTACTCAATTTGGTCCGTGGAAAGATACGCAAATGAGCAACGCTTTAAAGTTATTCAGGTTTTTTATAAAAATGGGCGTTTAAATCAAAATGCATTTTGTGCAGTTCGTAATTCTTTTGATCAACATAATCGTTCAAATTCGTCCACAATCGGGAGAATTGTAAAAAATATTAAAATCTCTGCAAAACAGGTCTGTATAAAATGTTAGAAAATCTATGAATGCCTTCTTAGTGCGTTGAATGGGAACCACTGCTGGTTTTTGCGATAGTGTGGCAAAAGAGCAGTTAACCTCGCCTCATCATCATGCCCAACAATTGAGCATCAATATTGTCATTGAAAATTTGGACCATCAGAAAGAGGAGTGGCGCCAAGGATGGGGGGCCATTTGGCCGATATTTTGTTATATATATAATTGAAACATACAAATATTATAATTACAAAAAGAAATAATAATAATATCCTAAATAATTTGTGTTTTATTCAAATTCAACATAAAATTTAACCACCCTTTATAACTGCGATATGCTACTAAAAAGCTTTTGTAAGTGTAGTCTTTCAATGAAAGTGGGCGTTAAAGTAGGCGTGTCAATAAAGTTTCTGCTAATAAATACAACTTTGATATTTCAATATAGTCCTTTATTTTCCCAAAAACTTTGTCAATAGGGAAATTACATGAATTTAAGATAAACCGTTATATAGGAGGTAGGCGTTAAAGTGAGCGTGTCACTTAAACTTTCTGGCGCAACAATTACATTGATTAGAAGGATATACGTAGCAAATTTGATCATCATACCTCTAATTTTAGCGGTTTTATGAGCTTTTAAATTTCATGAACGGTAAATAACGTGAAAAGTGGGCGTTATAGTAGGCGTGTCAAAGTTATTTTTGCGAATGAGTACAACTTAGGTGTTTCAATATAGCCCTTTATTATTCCAAAATCTTTATTAATAGAGAAATTATATGACTTTTAGGTAAAACCTTATATGGGAGGTGGGCGTAAAAGTGGGCGTGGCACCTTACTTTTCTGGCACAGTAATGAAATTGCATAGGGGGATATACGTAGCAAATTTGACCATCATACATCTAATTTTGGCGGTTTTATGAGCTTTTAAATTTCATTAACGGTAGATAACGTGAAAAGTGGGCGTTATAGTAGGCGTGTCAAAGTTATTTTTGCGAATGAGTACAACTTAGGTGTTTCAATATAGCCTTTTATTATTCCAAAATCTTTATTAATAGAGAAATTATATGAATTTTAGGTATAACGTTATATAAGAGGTGGGCGTAAAAGTGGGCGTGGCACATTGATTTTCCGTTACAAAAAAGCGTCTCACCAAAAAGCAAAGTGTGCAAAATTTCAGAGTCGTACATCAAATTTTGTTGCTTTTATGACGTTTTTGTTTTTAAATATACCGAAAAATACACTGTGCGGTATAAATTTTCGTACATTTTGATCGATAACTCCTCTCCTAATACATAGATTAAAATAATTTTCTGGGTAAAATATTGTTTTTACTCAGGAAATATATATTCGAAGTTTCATGAGCCTACGTTAATGCGTTTGGACACAATTCCATTTTATTCGATGTTTGAAGGACACGGTTTTTTCGACCTACTCTTGCTTTTCGAGCTATAACTCTCTTCCTAATATTCCGATTTAGCCCATTTTCAATACCAAACAAACCTTGTCTATAAGAAAGATTCTGGCAAAATTTGAGCCCCCTAGCTTTTTCGGTGCGACCTCTATCGTGCTTTCAACAGACGGACAGACGGACAGACGGACAGACGGACGGACATAGCTAGATCGTCATCAAATCAAACCCTGATTCAGAATATATATACTTTATGGGGTCTAAAATGGATATTTCGATGTGTTACAAACGGAATGACAAAATGAATATACCCCCATCATTTTTTTGGTGGCGGGTATAAAAATAAACAAGTAAGAGCACTATATTCGGCTGTGCCGAATCTTTTATACCCACCACCAATTTTGTGTATATTTAAAGCACAATATTTATTATTTTGTTAATCATTGTGGATAATCTCTTTACAATAAAATATGTATCACTTTCTTTGTAGAGGGTGGTTAAATTTTAAGGGTCCATGTTGAAGATGAGCCACACAAACAACAAGTTTTTTTTGCATTTCATTTGACATTTCCCAATCTCAGACCAACTTAAAAGTGGAAAGCAACGCGTTAAAGTTATTCAGGTTTTTTATAAAAATGGGCGTTCAAGTCAAAATGCACTTTGTGCACTTCGTAATTCTTTTGATCAACATAATTGTTCAAATTCGTCCACAATCGGGAGAATTGTAAAAAATATTTAAATTTCTGCAAAACAGGTCTGTATAAAATGTTAGAAAATCTGTGAATGCCTTCTTAGTTCGTTGAATGGGAACCATTGCTGTTTTTTGCGATAGTGTGGCAAAAAAGCAGTCAACATCGACTCATCATCATGCCCAACAATTGACCATCAACATTGTCATTGAAAATTTGGACCATCAGATAGAGGAGTGGCGCCAAGGATGGGGGGGGCCATTTGGCCGATATTTTGTTAAATACATAATTAAACCGTACAAATATTATCATTACAAAAGGAAATAATAATAATAATTTCCTAAATAATTTGTGTTTTATTTAGATTCAACATCAGCCCTTAAAATTTAACCACTCTTTATAACTTCGATATGCTACTAAAAAGCTTTTGTAAATGTAGTCTTTCAATGAAAGTGGGCGTTAAAGTAGGTGTGTCAATAAAGTTTCTGCTAATAAATACAACTTAAATATTTCAATATAGTCCTTTATTTTCCCAAAAACTTTGTCCATAGAGAAATTACATGAATTTAAGATAAACCGTTATATGGGAGGTAGGCGTTAAAGTGGGCGTGTAACCAAAATTTTTGGCACAACAATAACATTGATTAGAAGGATATATGTAGCAAATTTCATCATCATACCTCTAATTTTTTCGGTTATATGAGCTTTTAAATTTCATTAACGGTAGATAACGTGAAAAGTGGGCGTTATAGTAGGCGTGTCAAAGCTGTTTTTGCTAATGAGTACAACTAAGGTGTTTCAATATAGTCTTTTGTTATTCCCAAATCTTTATTAATAGAGAAATTATATGAATTTCAGCTAAACCGTTATATGGAAAGTGGGCGTAAAAGTGGGCGTGTCACCTAAATTTGACCATTATACCTCTAATTTTGGCGGTTTTATGAGCTTTTAAAGTTCATTAACGGTAGATAACGTGAAAAGTGGGCGTTAACGTAGGCGTGTCAAAGTTGTTTTTGCGAATGAGTACAGCTAAGATGTTTCAATATAGCCCTTTATTATTCCAAAATCTTTGCTAATAAAGAAATTATATGAATTTTAGATAAATCGTTATATGGGAGGTGGGCGTAAAAGTGGGTGTGGCACCTAAATTTTTTGGCACAGTAATGACATTGCCTAGGGGGATATACGTAGCAAATTTGACCATTATACCTCTAATTTTGGCGGTTTTATGAGCTTTTAAATTTCAATAACGGTAGATAACGTGAAAAGTGGGCGTTATAGTAGGCGTGTCAAAGTTGTTTTTGCGAATGAGTACAACTTAGGTGTTTCAATATAGCCCTTTATTATTCCAAAATCTATATTAATAGAGAAATTATATGAATTTTAGGTAAAACGTTATATGGGAGGTGGGCGTAAAAGTGGGCGTGGCACATTAATTTTCTGGCACAGTAATGAAATTACGTAGGGGGATACACGTAGCAAATTTGATCATCATACCTCTAATTTTGGCGGTTTTATGAGCTTTTAAATTTCATTAACGGTAGATAACGTGAAAAGTGGGCGTTATAGTAGGCGTGTCAAAATTGTTTTTTCTAATGAGCACAACCTAGATGTTTCAATATAGTCTATTATTATTCCAAAATCTATATTAATAGAGAAATTATATGAATTTTGTTTAAAACGTTATATGGGAGGTGGGCGTAAAAGTGGGCGTGTTACATTGATTTTCCGTTACAAAAAAGCGTTTCACCGAAAAACAAAGTGTGCAGAATTTCAGAGTCGTACATTCAATTTTGTTGCTTTTATGACGTTTTTGTTTTTAAATATACCGAAAAATACACTGTGCGGTATAAATTTTCGTACATTTTGATCGATAACTCCTCTCCTAATGCATAGATTTAGATAATTTTTGGGAAAAAATATTGTTTTTACTTAGAAAATATATATTCGAAGTTTCATGAGTCTACGTTAATGCGTTTGGACACAATTCCATTTTATTCGATGTTCGAGGGACACGGTTTTTTCGACCTACTCTTGCTTTTCGAGCTATAACTCTCTTCCTAATATTCCGATTTAGCCCATTTTCAATACCAAACAAACCTTGTCTATAAGAAAGATTCTGGCAAAATTTGAGCCCCCTAGCTTTTTCGGTGCGACCTCTATCGTGCTTTCAACAGACAGACAGACGGACGGACATAGCTAGATCGTCATCAAATCAAACCCTGATTCAGAATATATATACTTTATGGGGTCTAAAATGGATATTTCGATGTGTTACAAACGGAATGACAAAATGAATATACCCCCACCATTTTTTTGGTGGTGGGTATAAAAAAAATGTATATACAACTTACAAATGCATCCAATTATGTCAGCAGGCGCCGGATGACAGGTGATTGGTGTAGAAAATATTTAAAATTTGCTTAAATTCTAATAAATCAAATATTTTTTTTTTAAGATTTAAAAAGGTTTTTGTATAGGAAGTGGTTTTGGAAAATTGAGTGGATTATATTATTGATGAAAGTTGCTTATTTTTTTTTTTTACAACTATTTATAATATAATCCAGTTCATTTTAAACTTTATAGAAATTGTATGATTAAGTATAAAAATTAAGCCAGTAATTATTGTTAGGTTCTAAGTAATATTATATTCAAAGTAATTTTTGTTTTGTTTTTGGTGTAGTGTAGGTTAATTGAAACTGTTATAAAAAAAGTTAAGATGACCAAATAGTATTCAAATTTTGAGAATTTTAAACATAATATTATTAAAATTACAAAAATTATCAGTATGTACGCCAAAATATTGCTCAAGGAATTTAAAAATGGAAAAAAATATGTTGAAAGCTGTGATCCCAATATTTACTAGTATAGTTTAAAATAATTTAAAATGAATATATAAATTTTGAACTTCAATATTTTACTACGGATGGCCACCTTTTTTTTAATTTTTTTTCTCTAAGTATCCTTGTATGTGTGTTTGTATGTCCAATGGGTTTCCCTTAACAGAAAGGCAAAACTTAGATAATCCAACGACCCAAAAATGGTGGATCTGGAAATAATAAAAAGGAACTTTTAAAAATTTTTTCATCCACTGTTGAAAGGCTTCCGCAATTATCAAATTGAAACTCGAAATTCTTCACTACAGAGTCTAGTTTTCATTAATCGATCACACGGAATTCTTGAAAATGCTAATCACTATTAATCAATAACAAAAACCAAAATTTTACCACTGAAACACTTGAAAAGAAAAATAATCAACATCTTACCAATATATAAAAAAAACCTTTCCTTTATCCTTGAGCCCCAAAGTCTATTTCATACAATTGTATTTTCACTTATCTTATGTTTTCGCTGTCAATTATTCTTAATCTTCATTTAAAACACTTTTCTGTGACCGACTCAATAAATGAAATGATTTTTCGAAATTGAAGTAAAAAATTTTATTATTTTTTTTTTCCTTATAGACAAATGGAAAAGTAAAAATCAAAGCTAATTTTGTAAAAAAAAACATAAAAAATTAAATTTTTTCAAACCAGTACAATTTAATTTACATACAGCTAAGTAAATAATAATAGCAACATTGGGATCACAAATTTTCTTAACAATTTAAAACAACGTTAACCTCATCACCCTCACAAAGCAGATAAAAACAAAGTTCAATGCGGAATTTTATCTGAAGAAAAGGTGACATTTATTATAATAGTTAAAATCGACATTAAAATTTATATCCATATATCTTTGATATGGTATACACCAGTATGACCTCCATTGACATCTTCAAGCTCATAGTTTACTTTGCCTATTTGTCTCTTTACAATGGCCTTTACGCCAGTAGGTGCCAGTTTAGCATTAAATTTCTCTACCAATGAACTTTGTACGAAATTGCGCCGAATTACTGCCTGGCCGACGTTAAATTCGCGTTGAAGAGATCTTAAATTATATGCCTTAGTATTGCGGTCATACGCTTCTTTAATTTTTGTCCGTATTGAGTCTCGTAAAAGTGAAAAATTGTCCTGTCTTTTCATTTCCGTGTCAGTGTCAGCCAAAAGTTTCAAGTTCCGTAAAAGTTTATAGTCTTGTCCTTGAGTAATCATTCTCTGTCCAAATAAAAGTTTGTAAGGAGTTCGTCTTGAAAATGCTAATCACTATTAATCAATAACAAAAACCAAAATTTTACCACTGAAACACTTGAAAAGAAAAATAATCAACATCTTACCAATATATAAAAAAACCTTTCCTTTATCCTTGAGCCCCAAAGTCTATTTCATACAATTGTATTTTCACTTATCTTATGTTTTCGCTGTCAATTATTCTTAATCTTCATTTAAAACACTTTTCTGTGACCGACTCAATAAATGAAATGATTTTTCGAAATTGAAGTAAAAAATTTTATTATTTTTTTTTTCCTTATAGACAAATGGAAAAGTAAAAATCAAAGCTAATTTTGTAAAAAAAAACATAAAAAATTAAATTTTTTCAAACCAGTACAATTTAATTTACATACAGCTAAGTAAATAATAATAGCAACATTGGGATCACAAATTTTCTTAACAATTTAAAACAACGTTAACCTCATCACCCTCACAAAGCAGATAAAAACAAAGTTCAATGCGGAATTTTATCTGAAGAAAAGGTGACATTTATTATAATAGTTAAAATCGACATTAAAATTTATATCCATATATCTTTGATATGGTATACACCAGTATGACCTCCATTGACATCTTCAAGCTCATAGTTTACTTTGCCTATTTGTCTCTTTACAATGGCCTTTACGCCAGTAGGTGCCAGTTTAGCATTAAATTTCTCTACCAATGAACTTTGTACGAAATTGCGCCGAATTACTGCCTGGCCGACGTTAAATTCGCGTTGAAGAGATCTTAAATTATATGCCTTAGTATTGCGGTCATACGCTTCTTTAATTTTTGTCCGTATTGAGTCTCGTAAAAGTGAAAAATTGTCCTGTCTTTTCATTTCCGTGTCAGTGTCAGCCAAAAGTTTCAAGTTCCGTAAAAGTTTATAGTCTTGTCCTTGAGTAATCATTCTCTGTCCAAATAAAAGTTTGTAAGGAGTTCGTCCCGTTGTCTGATGTATACTACTGCGAATTGCGCAATTGATGCTAGACAGATACTCATCCCATTGACTCTGATCGTTGCCTGTATTAAAAATTCCAGGATCTCTATTCATATGATGGTTTCTTGAATATACGCTTTGGTTAGCTTGTCTTTCCTGTTGTATTCGCTCCTCAAAAGTATGTTCCGTCTGAATAGGTTGTCCGTCTTGTACTGTTGCTACTTGATGGTTTAAAGACAAATCTCTAAAGCCCTGTACCATCATGTTGACAACTTCATTTCTAAAATCCCTTAATTCATCTAAATAAGAACGTACGTTTTCGAAATTTCCTTGCTCATTTGCTTCCCTACGAGTTTGTAATCTACTTCGTGGTCTTCCAACTGGATTCACCGAAGGATCAAAACCCTCCACAGCTCCTTCATCTAAAGATATAGTACTATTGATGACCTCTTGATCTACCCGAGCTGGTATATTTCCGGTACTGCGGACTAAAGGCATTTTATATTTTAATTTTCAATATTTAAAGCTCAAACAAAAAAAAAAAATTATAAACAAAAAAGAAAAAAAAACAAATTATTCCAATTACTTTAACCTATCAAAGTTTATAGAAATCGAGTAAGTAAAAAAAAAATTATATATACTAACAACCAAAAAGTTATTTATTATTTGCTTATTCCGGATAAATTGAAAATATCAATAGCAAATTCTATTACTAATCGGTGAGGTTTTAAAGCTAGAGTCAATAAAAATACACACAGCATGTGAAATAAAAAAAATTGAAAAGAAAAAAAACTTATACCTTTAAGATAAAAAAAAAATTAACCAACTACCAAAACCACAAAAGTAATAATAGCTAATTTTTGCTGGAAACTTTTGGGATTAACGCCAAATATAATAAAATCCAAAACAAAAATTAGTAAAAAAAAAACAAAGGAGGAAAAGACTACAGGCATAATGATCCGTTGCAGGAAAGAAACCGAAATAAAACCAATTACTTTAAATCTGCACAACCGGAAAAATCAAAAGTAATAAAAAACATTCGTAGACAGAAAGAGAAAAAATATATATATTTATATATATATTTGAAATAGGAAAATAGTCGAATGAGGATAGAACCGATACCTACCAGAACTATTTCTCAAATTCAAACCAAATCCCTTATAACCCTTAGCCCATCGCATGTCAACCGGGAATTGGTGATCCTATACACAAACACCAATTAAGTCCACAGAAACAAATGACAAGACTAAAAGTAAAAAAAAAAAAAAATTTGGAAAACATAAATACATTGTAAACCATTAAACACAATTGATTCAGAGCCCTCAGCATCTAGTTGAAACTGCACAAGAAATATTTTGAAAACTTACGTCTACTGAGGCCCCACGTTGGGCGCCAAAAATCCTCTGTAACGAAATATAAGTTGGTATTAAAATATTGGGATAGGTGCTACCTGTAATATCGGCTGTGCTCGTCGGCGGGGTGTGTTATTTATTCCCAAATTAAATAGAAACAAAACTTGTTACGTTGGACTTTACTGTAGGTAGCTTAAGGCTATAATACACGGCATGTTTTTTACATCTGACTTTAAAATTTGTGAGACATATGTTAATCTACATGTCTGTCAAAATTGTACTTTTACGCTGACTGCTTTGCAGCAGCAGAGATTTCTGCCAACGGCTGATGTCACATGTTTTGACAGAAGAAAATAGAGCGCACTCTAATTAAAATTTTGTCAGATGTCTCAACACATGTTTTTTTACAGAAGTAATGTTTTAAAGGTAACACACGACATGTTTGTATTAGCAGTGGAGTCAGATGTAAAAAACATGCCGTGTATTAGCTCCTTTACTAAACAAAAAAAACTGATTTACAACATAAGATAGTGGTTTGATAATTGGAGTGTAGCGATGGATGGAATTTGCTACACTGTTTCCTTTGCCCTCCCGCCATGCTGACAGATATTTATTTTAAGACTGTCAGCCCAAAAAAAAATAAAAATAATAAAATAAAGTTACCCTATCAACCTAACGAACCCCATACCTTCGACCTCACTTTTCGTAATAAAATAAAACTTTATAATTAATTTCCCATGTTTATAACAAAAAAAAAAAAAAAAAAATAGATAATATTAGAGCATATTTTATTAATTATATATATAGTTTTTTAATTTAGTTTGGAAAGTACATTGAACAAAGTAATTATAAGAAAAAATTATCAAACAAGTTACAGTTACTAAGTTGGTTTACAAATTAGTCAAAGTCAATTAAAAATTATTTAGGAAGGTATTTTCTTTGTATCGATTATAAAAAGAAAATCTTAGGTATTAAATTTTTAAGAAATTTACCGGTTCCTTTTCAAACAAAAAATATATAATATATTAATTAATTAACTGAATGTACTAAAAAAAAGAATATTACAAATGCAATATGAAAATGTAACATAAAAAAAAATCAAATCGATATACATATAAACAACAATAATAATTTATAAACAAAATAAAAACTTAGTGCACTCATAAATGAAAAGAAACTTAGTGACCAAAATTAGGGATTTTCTTTTTTTCTTCTTTTCTTTATATATTGCACTTTTATGTTTACATGTGTATGTGAGTATGTATGTAATGTAATGATATAATTATGATGAAATATTAAAATAAAAAAAAATGTATATACAACTTACAAATGCATCCAATTATGTCAGCAGGCGCCGGATGACAGGTGATTGGTGTAGAAAATATTTAAAATTTGCTTAAATTCTAATAAATCAAATATTTTTTTTTTTAAGATTTAAAAAGGTTTTTGTATAGGAAGTGGTTTTGGAAAATTTAGTGGATTATATTATTGATGAAAGTTGCTTATTTTTTTTTTACAACTATTTATAATATAATCCAGTTCATTTTAAACTTTATAGAAAGTGTATGATTAAGTATAAAAATTAAGCCAGTAATTATTGTTAGGTTCTAAGTAATATTATATTCAAAGTAATTTTTGTTTTGTTTTTGGTGTAGTGTAGGTTAATTGAAACTGTCATAAAAAAAGTTAAGATGACCAAATAGTATTCAAATTTTGAGAATTTTAAACATAATATTATTTAAATTACAAAATTTATCAGTATGTACGCCAAAATATTGCTCAAGGAATTTAAAAATGGAAAAAATATATGTTGAAAGCTGTGATCCCAATATTTACTAGTATAGTTTAAAATAATTTAAAATTAATTTTCTTTTTATTTAATTGTCGAACTATTTAATATCTTAAAGATTATATTATTTTTATTTTGGCTCAAGTTCATTTTATACTAAATTTCTCATATATTTTCTTTTTTCATATACATATGAAGAAATCAGTTTTTATTTGTGGTAATGAAAGAATATACTGGAAAAGTATCTTATTATCCCGACCCCAGCCGAGTGGAATGCATTTTCGAAACCAGCTACGGTTTCATCATCAGCACTCTTTTGATCGGGATGTCTTAGTGTTGATAGTAAATATCATCTATTTAACTCACTAGTTTATATGAAAATTGATTTTGTAAATTAATTCTTTTACCTATAAACTCATATATTTGCCATGGTGAGTGAGAACGAAATTTCTTCAACACTAAAGCTTTTCCCCTTTTTTTTTTGTTATTCTTTTTCAATTACCACATTTTAATCGTAGCTTTAAACCATCAGTCTGATGGCAATGAAAGCTCTTTTTTTTGTTGGTTGTTATACTCACAACTTTATTTAGATCATACATGTTCTTGTATTTGTCTATATGATCTACACCGTGCCATGTGTAATTGTTAATTTTCTTTTTATTTAATTGTCGAACTATTTAATATCTTAAAGATTATATTATTTTTATTCTGGCTCAAGTTCATTTTATACTAAATTTCTCATATATTTTCTTTTTTCATATACATATGAAGAAATCAGTTTTTATTTGTGGTATAACAACCAACAAAAAAAAAGAGCTTTCATTGCCATCAGACTGGTGGTTTAAAGCTACGATTAAAATGTGGTAATTGAAAAAGAATAACAAAGAAAAAAGGGGAAAAGCTTTAGTGTTGAAGAAATTTCGTTCTCACTCACCATGGCAAATATATGAGTTTATAGGTAAAAGAATTAATTTACAAAATCAATTTTCATATAAACTTGTGAGTTAAATAGATGATATTTACTATCAACACTAAGACATCCCGATCAAAAGAGTGCTGATGATGAAACCGTAGCTGGTTTCGAAAATGCATTCCACTCGGCTGGTGTCGGGATAATAAGATACTTTTCCAGTATATTCTTTCATTACCACAAATAAAAACTGATTTCTTCATATGTATATGAAAAAAGAAAATATATGAGAAATTTAGTATAAAATGAACTTGAGCCAGAATAAAAATAATATAATCTTTAAGATATTAAATAGTTCGACAATTAAATAAAAAGAAAATTAACAATTACACATGGCACGGTGTAGATCATATAGACAAATACAAGAACATGTATGATCTAAATAAAGTTGTGAGTATAACAACCAACAAAAAAAAGAGCTTTCATTGCCATCAGACTGATGGTTTAAAGCTACGATTAAAATGTGGTAATTGAAAAAGAATAACAAAGAAAAAAGGGGAAAAGCTTTAGTGTTGAAGAAATTTCGTTCTCACTCACCATGGCAAATATATGAGTTTATAGGTAAAAGAATTAATTTACAAAATCAATTTTCATATAAACTTGTGAGTTAAATAGATGATATTTACTATCAACACTAAGACATCCCGATCAAAAGAGTGCTGATGATGAAACCGTAGCTGGTTTCGAAAATGCATTCCACTCGGCTGCTGTCGGGATAATAAGATATTTTTCCAGTATATTCTTTCATTACCACAAATAAAAACTGATTTCTTCATATGTATATGAAAAAAGAAAATATATGAGAAATTTAGTATAAAATGAACTTGAGCCAGAATAAAAATAATATAATCTTTAAGATATTAAATAGTTCGACAATTAAATAAAAAGAAAATTAACAATTACACATGGCACGGTGTAGATCATATAGACAAATACAAGAACATGTATGATCTAAATAAAGTTGTGAGTATAACAACCAACAAAAAAAAGAGCTTTCATTGCCATCAGACTGATGGTTTAAAGCTACGATTAAAATGTGGTAATTGAAAAAGAATAACAAAGAAAAAAGGGGAAAAGCTTTAGTGTTGAAGAAATTTCGTTCTCACTCACCATGGCAAATATATGAGTTTATAGGTAAAAGAATTAATTTACAAAATCAATTTTCATATAAACTTGTGAGTTAAATAGATGATATTTACTATCAACACTAAGACATCCCGATCAAAAGAGTGCTGATGATGAAACCGTAGCTGGTTTCGAAAATGCATTCCACTCGGCTGGTGTCGGGATAATAAGATACTTTTCCAGTATATTCTTTCATTACCACAAATAAAAACTGATTTCTTCATATGTATATGAAAAAAGAAAATATATGAGAAATTTAGTATAAAATGAACTTGAGCCAGAATAAAAATAATATAATAATTTAAAATTAATATATAAATTTTGAACTTCAATATTTTACTACGGATGGCCACCTTTTGTTTTTTTTAATTTTTTTTCTCTAAGTATCCTTGTATGTGTGTTTGTATGTCCAATGGGTTTCCCTTAACAGAAAGGCAAAACTTAGATAATCCAACGACCCAAAAATGGTGGATCTGGTAATAATAAAAAGGAACTTTTAAAAATCTTTTCATCCACTGTTGAAAGGCTTCCGCAATTATCAAATTGAAACTCGAAATTCTTCACTACAGAGTCTAGTTTTCATTAATCGATCACACGGAATTCTTGAAAATGCTAATCACTATTAATCAATAACAAAAACCAAAATTTTACCACTGAAACACTTGAAAAGAAAAATAATCAACATCTTACCAATATATAAAAAAAACCTTTCCTTTATCCTTGAGCCCCAAAGTCTATTTCATACAATTGTATTTTCACTTATCTTATGTTTTCGCTGTCAATTATTCTTAATCTTCATTTAAAACACTTTTCTGTGACCGACTCAATAAATGAAATGATTTTTCGAAATTGAAGTAAAAAATTTTATTATTTTTTTTTTCCTTATAGACAAATGGAAAAGTAAAAATCAAAGCTAATTTTGTAAAAAAAAACATAAAAAATTAAATTTTTTCAAACCAGTACAATTTAATTTACATACAGCTAAGTAAATAATAATAGCAACATTGGGATCACAAATTTTCTTAACAATTTAAAACAACGTTAACCTCATCACCCTCACAAAGCAGATAAAAACAAAGTTCAATGCGGAATTTTATCTGAAGAAAAGGTGACATTTATTATAATAGTTAAAATCGACATTAAAATTTACATCCATATATCTTTGATATGGTATACACCAGTATGACCTCCATTGACATCTTCAAGCTCATAGTTTACTTTGCCTATTTGTCTCTTTACAATGGCCTTTACGCCAGTAGGTGCCAGTTTAGCATTAAATTTCTCTACCAATGAACTTTGTACGAAATTGCGCCGAATTACTGCCTGGCCGACGTTAAATTCACGTTGACGAGATCTTAAATTATATGCCTTAGTATTGCGGTCATACGCTTCTTTAATTTTTGTCCGTATTGAGTCTCGTAAAAGTGAAAAATTGTCCTGTCTTTTCATTTCCGTGTCAGTGTCAGCCAAAAGTTTCAAGTTCCGTAAAAGTGTATAGTCTTGTCCTTGAGTAATCATTCTCTGTCCAAATAAAAGTTCGTAAGGAGTTCGTCCCGTTGTCTGATGTATACTACTGCGAATTGCGCAATTGATGCTAGACAGATACTCATCCCATTGACTCTGATCGTTGCCTGTATTAAAAATTCCAGGATCTCTATTCATATGATGGTTTCTTGAATATACGCTTTGGTTAGCTTGTCTTTCCTGTTGTATTTGCTCCTCAAAAGTATGTTCCGTCTGAATAGGTTGTCCGTCTTGTACTGTTGCTACTTGATGGTTTAAAGACAAATCTCTAAAGCCCTGTACCATCATGTTGACAACTTCATTTCTAAAATCCCTTAATGTTTCATCTAAATAAGAACGTACGTTTTCGAAATTTCCTTGCTCATTTGCTTCCCTACGAGTTTGTAATCTACTTCGTGGTCTTCCAACTGGATTCACCGAAGGATCAAAACCCTCCACAGCTCCTTCATCTAAAGATATAGTACTATTGATGACCTCTTGATCTACCCGAGCTGGTATATTTCCGGTACTGCGGACTAAAGGCATTTTATATTTTAATTTTCAATATTTAAAGCTCAAACAAAAAAAAAAAATTATAAACAAAAAAGAAAAAAAACAAATTATTCCAATTACTTTAACCTATCAAAGTTTATAGAAATCGAGTAAGTAAAAAAAAAATTATATATACTAACAACCAAAAAGTTATTTATTATTTGCTTATTCCGGATAAATTGAAAATATCAATAGCAAATTCTATTACTAATCGGTGAGGTTTTAAAGCTAGAGTCAATAAAAATACACACAGCATGTGAAATAAAAAAAATTGAAAAGAAAAAAAACTTATACCTTTAAGATAAAAAAAAAATTAACCAACTACCAAAACCACAATAGTAATAATAGCTAATTTTTGCTGGAAACTTTTGGGATTAACGCCAAATATAATAAAATCCAAAACAAAAATTAGTAAAAAAAAAACAAAGGAGGAAAAGACTACAGGCATAATGATCCGTTGCAGGAAAGAAACCGAAATAAAACCAATTACTTTAAATCTGCACAACCGGAAAAATCAAAAGTAATAAAAAACATTCGTAGACAGAAAGAGAAAAAATATATATATTTATATATATATTTGAAATAGGAAAATAGTCGAATTAGGATAGAACCGATACCTACCAGAACTATTTCTCAAATTCAAACCAAATCCCTTATAACCCTTAGCCCATCGCATGTCAACCGGGAATTGGTGATCCTATACACAAACACCAATTAAGTCCACAGAAACAAATGACAAGACTAAAAGTAAAAAAAAAAAAAAAATTTGGAAAACATAAATACATTGTAAACCATCAAACACAATTGATTCAGAGCCCTCAGCATCTAGTTGAAACTGCACAAGAAATATTTTGAAAACTTACGTCTACTGAGGCCCCACGTTGGGCGCCAAAAATCCTCTGTAACGAAATATAAGTTGGTATTAAAATATTGGGATAGGTGCTACCTGTAATATCGGCTGTGCTCGTCGGCGGGGTGTGTTATTTATTCCCAAATTAAATAGAAACAAAACTTGTTACGTTGGACTTTACTGTAGGTAGCTTAAGGCTATAATACACGGCATGTTTTTTTCATCTGACTTTAAAATTTGTGAGACGTATGTTAATCTACATGTCTGTCAAAATTGTACTTTTACGCTGACTGCTTTGCAGCAGCACAGATTTCTGCCAACGGCTGATGTCACATGTTTTGACAGAAGAAAATAGAGCGCACTCTAATTAAAATTTTGTCAGATGTCTCAACACATGTTTTTTTACAGAAGTAATGTTTTAAAGGTAACACACGACATGTTTGTATTAGCAGTGGAGAATTTGACAAGTCAGATGTAAAAAACATGCCGTGTATTAGCTCCTTTACTAAACAAAAAAAAACTGATATACAACATAAGATAGTGGTTTGATAATTGGAGTGTAGCGATGGATGGAATTTGCTACACTGTTTCCTTTGCCCTCCCGCCATGCTGACAGATATTTATTTTAAGACTGTCAGCCCAAAAAAAAATAAAAATAATAAAATAAAGTTACCCTATCAACCTAACGAACCCCATACCTTCGACCTCACTTTTCGTAATAAAATAAAACTTTATAATTAATTTCCCATGTTTATAACAAAAAAAAAAAAAAAAATAGATAATATTAGAGCATATTTTATTAATTATATATATAGTTTTTTAATTTAGTTTGGAAAGTACATTGAACAAAGTAATTATAAGAAAAAATTATCAAACAAGTTACAGTTACTAAGTTGGTTTAAAAATTAGTCAAAGTCAATTAAAAATTATTTAGGAAGGTATTTTCTTTGTATCAATTATAAAAAGAAAATCTTAGGTATTAAATTTTTAAGAAATTTAACGGTTCCTTTTCAAACAAAAAATATATAATATATTAATTAATTAACTGAATGTACTAAAAAAAGAATATTACAAATGCAATACGAAAATGTAACATAAAAAAAAATCAAATCGATATACATATAAACAACAATAATAATTTATAAACAAAATAAAAACTTAGTGCACTCATAAATGAAAAGAAACTTAGTGACCAAAATTAGGGATTTTCTTTTTTTCTTCTTTTCTTTATATGTATATATATATATGTATGTAATGTAATGATATAATTATGATGAAATATAAAAATAAAAAAAAAATGTATATACAACTTACATTAAAAATGCATCCAATTATGTCAGCAGGCACCGGATGACAGGTGATTGGTGTAGAAAATATTTAAAATTTGCTTGAATTCTAATAAATCAAATATTTTTTTTAAGATTTAAAAAGGTTTTTGTATAGGAAGTGGTTTTGGAAAATTGAGTGGATTATATTATTGATGAAAGTTGCTTATTTTTTTTTTTTACAACTATTTATAATATAATCCAGTTCATTTTAAACTTTATAGAAATTGTATGATTAAGTATAAAAATTAAGCCAGTAATTATTGTTAGGTTCTAAGTAATATTATATTCAAAGTAATTTTTGTTTTGTTTTTGGTGTAGTGTAGGTTAATTGAAACTGTTATAAAAAAGTTAAGATGACCAAATAGTATTCAAATTTTGAGAATTTTAAACATAATATTATTTAAATTACAAAAATTATCAGTATGTACGCCAAAATATTGCTCAAGGAAATTAAAAATGGAAAAAAAAAAATATGTTGAAAGCTGTGATCCCAATATTTACTAGTATAGTTTAAAATAATTTAAAATTAATATATAAAAAAATAATATACGTATGTAGCGAATTTGAACATCAATATTTTACTACGGATGGCCACCTTTTTTTTAAATTTTTTTTTCTCTAGGTATCCTTGTATGTGTGTTTGTATGTCCAATGGGTTTCTTTTAACAGAAAGGCAAAACTTAGATAATCCAACGATCCAAAAATGGTGGATCTGGTAATAATAAAAAGGAAACTTTAAAAATTTTTTCATCCACTGTTGAAAGGCTTCCGCAATTATCAAATTGAAACTCGAAATTCTTCACTACAGAGTCTAGTTTTCATTAATCGATCACACGGAATTCTTGAAAATGCTAAACACTATTAATCAATAACAAAAACCAAAATTTTACCACTGAAACACTTGAAAAGAAAAAGAATCAACATCTTACCAATATATAAAAAAAATCTTTCCTTTATCCTTGAGCCCCAAAGTCTATTTCATACAATTGTATTTTCACTTATCTTATGTTTTCGCTGTCAATTATTCTTAATCTTCATTTAAAACACTTTTCCGTGACCGACTCAATAAATGAAATGATTTTTCGAAATTGAAGTAAAAAAATTTTATTATTATTTTTCCTAATAGACAAATGGAAAAGTAAAAATCAAAGCTAATTTTGTAAAAAAAACATAAAAAATTAAATTTTTTCAAACCAGTAGAATTTAATTTACATACAGCTAAGTAAATAATAATAGCAACATTGGGATCACAAATTTTCTTAACAATTTAAAACAATGTTAACCTCATCACCCTCACTCTCATATAGTTTCGCTCACAAAATTTTGTCAAGGCATTTGGTTGTTGGTTTCTTTATTCATATTTATTTACCATGCACTCACAAAATTTTGTAAAGATAATTTGTTGTTGGTTTCTTTATTCATATTTATTTATAACTAGCCAAACCCGGCGCGCGTTGCTACGCCCCTTAATAAATCGAAATGCATTCTGAATTTAATTGAATTTCAAGTGCAAAAACCTAAAAATTATAATTTTTTATGGGCGTGGCCCTGCCCACTTTTCTAGTCACGAAATTGTAAAGTCATAACAGCTCAATATGTGTGCAAAGTTTCAAAATAATCGGTCCAGTGCAAGTACCTCAAAATGATACCTTTTTTATGGGCGTGGCACTGCCCACTTTTCTAATGACGAAATTATTTAGTCATGACAGCTCGATATGTGTGCAAAGTTTCAGAAAAATCGGTCCAGTGTAAGTACCTCAAAATGATACCTTTTTTTATGGGCGTGGCCCTGCCCACTTTTCTAAATACGAAACTGTATAGTCATGACAACTCAATATGTGTGCAAAGTTTCAGAAAAATCGGTCCAGTGCAAGTACCCCAAAATGATACCTATTTTTTAATGGGCGTGGCACTGCCCACTTTTCTAATGACGAAAGTGTAAAGTCATGACAGCTCAGTATTTTCGCAAAGTTTCGGAAAATTCGGTCCAGTGCAAGTAGCTAAAACTGATAACTAATTTTTTATGGGCGTGGCCCCGCCCACTTTTTCAATCACGAAATTATAAAGCCGTGACAGCTCAATATGTGTGCACAGTTTCAGAAAAATCGGTGCAGTGGAAGTACCTCAAAATTAAAACTTTTTTAGGGGCGTGGCCCCGCCCACTTTTCTTCTCACAAAATTATTTAGTCATGACAGCTCGATATGTGTGCAAAGTTTCAGAAAAATCGGTCAAGTGCAAGTAGCTAAAACTGATAACTAATTTTTTATGGGCGTGGCTCCGCCCACTTTTTTTCACCCATAAACACTCCCTGGTATGTGTACAACAACTTACCCAAGTTTGAGCCCGATCGGTTTTACAGTTTCGGAGTCTATAGCTAACACACACACACACACACACACAGAGTTTCACTTTTATATATATAGATGCACTCGTTTAACATCATGCGTTAGACAAGGCAGCAAAGAAACAAAATAAATACGAACACGTGTTTGTCTGTTGTTTATGCATGTATGTATGTATGGATGTGTTAATGTTCTTTAAATGAAGAAATGAGAAAATATAAATTTACATTTATAAAAAAGTCAAATAAATTCAAATAAATGTGAGCAAATATTATATTGAAAACAAATACGCTCGACTGTGTTACAGTAGCATAAGCATATATATATTGTTGTTGTACGAATGAGATTGCATCAATTGTGATCGAATTTTGTTTGCCTTTCTTTGCGAAAATTTTAGTGTACGTGTAAATTTTAATTGATTTGAGATAATTTTAATACAATGAAATTTATTATAGGTGAAAATGTTTTTTTCAAGCATATGAATTTCACTTGTTTTCTAATGTATTACAGATACTTTTACAAATTGGGAGTTTTCGAAAAAACTTTCCCCTACTGTCAAGTACACTAAATGTTTATACATGTAGCTCTAGTGTGATATTTTTTATTTTAAAGTGTAATCTATAATTTATTTTAGCTACTTTATTCTTTAAAATTACAATTTTTATTAAAATTGCTGTCACTCTTTCGCCAATAATTTGTTGGCTCGTAAGGAAACAAATAGTTATGTATGTATGTATTTTGTGATAAAAGAAAAGGAATTTCAATTTTATGTAAAAACGGCAAAACTCATTAAAAAATACTTATGTACCTGTTGCCTGCACTGGAATTATTTGACCGTTTCTTAAAAAAACCCACATGCAATAAATGTGCAAAAACCTAACTAAACCGAAGTCAGGTAGAATTTTTTGTATGTTGTTGTATTTTAAGATGCTCAAATCGTCAAGGACACTTCGCTCGAAAATTTTTTAGTGATTTTTTAAAGGCTCTGCAGCTTTTTATTTTATTTTGTTGTGAAGCATTTCTAACTTATTTCAGTTTCAAAGCTGCAGTGAAACATAACGTACTGTGTGTCTAAAAATTATAATAAAAGTAAATAAAAAAAAAAATAAAAATAACGCAATAAATAAAAACTCTACTGAAGCAATGAATTAGAGTCCAGAGAGAAAAATAAATCGCCATCGGGCATAAAATGCTGCCTAAAAAAATGCCAAAAGTCGAGAAGCCATTTTAAGGGCTTAAAAATGTTTAAATTTCCATCGCCGGATATGATACTAGGTCAAATTTGGCGAGAGAAATGTCGAATTGCTGAGAGAAATTTTAGTAAAAACATTTATATTTGCAAAAATCATTTTTCAAGTTCATACGTTGGGGGAAAAAATTAAAAGCTGACCCCATTCCAACTGTAGATATTGATGAAATGGAGGAAGAATTGGAAGATTTTAACGCAGAGTTCAGGTCCTCCCTAAAAAATTTAGATTGAAAATATCGAAGCCCCCTTCTGCTCAAATTGCGAAAATCAAACTCTACTTACAGATCACTACCGGAAAAAATATAGTAATCTCCTCAAAAAATACAAAAAACTTTTAAAATCAAAGCGACCCACACAAAATATTAAAAAGTTAAATCGTAAAAATATAAAAAAGTCTCTTATTGAATCGATTGATTGTTTACAAAATATAAGCTCAGAAAGCAAAATTTTTTGTAAGCTTTTGTTGAGCTCTCGGCCAAAATAATATTCTGAAAATGTAAAATATGTAGCATATTTTACAAATCTCAGTCCACATACTTATTTCTAAGGGACAAATTAAATTTGAGTCTTCCTCACATTTCCACCTTGAATCGGTGGGCGCCGATTTAATTTCTTCAGCCCAGCTTAAAAAATAATGCTTTTGAATTCGTGAGGGAAAAATGCTCCTAGTTGGATGACAGAAGTGCTAAGCATATGGTTTTAGTTGTGGATGAAATGAGCATAAGAAAAGAGTTGAAGTATAATAGAAGTCTAGATTTAGTTGATGGATTTGAAAGGACTAATAGAATTGTCACTCATGTATATGTTTTTATGATTAAATCTATGTTTTCTAATTTTTCACCCATTCAAAATTATTGTATTTCCTACAACGGCTTATATGCGGATACTTTAAGTGAAATAGTTAAAGAAAATTATAATATTTTAAAAAGCATGGGTATAAACGTTCGTGCCCGTGTATGTGATCAAGGCCCGACCAACCGAAAATGTTTTTCCAACCTTAAAGTATCTGTGGAAAAGCCGTTATTTGGAACTAATGACCAGAAAGTTTCTTTGCATGTACGATTTCCCCTATTTAATTAAGTCTTTGCGGAATGGCTGGTTAAAGTGTGATATAAAATCACCGGATGGAACGGTAAGTTTTCAAGTAATTAAGGAATTGTATGAAATGAAAGCAAGTGCAAAAACAAAAATGTGTCCAAAATTGGCACGGCAATACATTTACCCTAACTGTTTTGAAAAAATGCGTGTAAAATTTGCAACACAAATTTTCAGCAGAACTGTTGCGGCTGCTATCAAAACTATTTCCGAAAGCACAAAATTTAAGATAAATTCCACAAAATTGGCCTTATCAACAGCTGAGTTTGTAGAAAAAATTTACAAGATTTTCGATTGTCTTAATAGTGGCTCCCTTTATGCTGATAACTGCTACAGATCTGCAATTCAGCTTAACAGTGAAGCATATAAATTTATTAATTTTTGTTTGGAATATTTAGAAAATGTGGAGTTTTTGGATAAAAAGAAGCGTGTTTTCTTTTTAAATTGAATAAAGCTCACTCTTAAATCTGTTCTTATGTTAACCGATGATATTTTAAAAGAAGCTGGTATATATTTTTAATGACAAAATCCCTTAATCAGGACAAATTAGAAAACACGTTTTCTGTATTGCGGCAGAAAGGGGGCAACAATAACAACCCGACTGTAGCCGAATTGAATAACATTTTGACAAAAATAATGGTGACTAAAATAGTTCAGTCATGCTCTAGCAACTGCGAACTTGTACAAGACGGAATAGCGAATGTTGATGCTGGCTTTCAAGCAGATTTATGTATTAAACATAAAGAACGAAGTTGCTATGAAATTGACAATATTGATCTTGAGAGCCACATATATGCAGATTATTTTTTGGAAGATGTTTTTTTTAGAAAATTCTGCAGGTATAAATTTCGAAGTAGTTTCTATGAGATACAATGCCAAAAATGTTGTGACGAATTAACATTGACGGATAAAGTTCTAACAGCACCAAGCGAGCTTTTTATACACTTTAAAAATTATCAGTCGCTTACAGATTTTGGAAGCTTAGCTGCTCCATCAGATAGATGCTAGTAAAAGACATTGTTTACCTCGATCGCTGGTGTCCAGGTTGCTGGTGCTACAAAAGGGTTGTGAACGTTCAAGTTGATGTCCAAAAGGTGGTGGTTGAGTGTCTCTGTATATTTACAAACTCTCTGTATTTAATACAAACTGTTCCGTGGCTCTTCTTTATTAAATAAACACACACACTTTAAGTTTTATTTAATTTTTATTGAATTTTATTAACTTTAAATCATTTATTGTGGCTCAAGTGGCGCCTGTCTCGTTTTGTGTTTTACGAAAGAATGCCTGAGTTGATCAAACCTTTTAAGGGCGTTGACTCAGCGCCGACTCACCTCACTATGTAAGTGTGCAATCACACAAGGCAAATACATGACACGGCTTACACATGACAGACGCTAACATACCGCCTCCCTTGCAACGGTAGTGCAAAATATATTTAAATGGAATACAATAAATTTTATGTGTACAATACAAAAAAAAAACAAGTGGTTATTTGTACAAATGAGCCACAAAAAGTATTTAAAATAAAATAGTTGTTTGAGCAAAAGTAATATTAAGGTTTTCAAGTTATTTCAATTTCAATTAATTATTTACTTATTTTAAGTTTAAAAAGACATTTAAATTTTTAATAAATATGAGATAATTAAAAAAAATATATATAAATCAACACAAATCATAATATAAATTCAACAAGAACGATTGAGTTTAAATTAATGATTACTAAAAAATTAATTAGGGCTAAAAAAAACGAAATATATATTTAGGATTTGATGTCCACTTTTTCGAAATTAGTTTCTTGTAACCTGGATGCACCTTTACCGTGTCGGGTTATGACAAGTCATTCTGACCCATTCACGGCCGATAAAAGTAGGAAAAAACCAAGAGTTGTGATCCTTCATGCAACGGTGCCAGCAGTCAATGATTTTGCGATATATTGCTCTGGTAAGGGACAGAGACAGAAAGTCATAACACAGTGACTGTTTGGCAGAAATTTGAAATTTTTTATATAACAATGAATCGTGAGCACTGTCAAATCGCTTGAAGACAATGGCATAAAGGGCAACAAAGACAGGGATTAAACGATTCATCTACTATTTTAAGCTGCAGGCAAAGAGCATATTTCGTTAGGGAAACTATTTGGAGAAATGAAAAGGTAGTGTCCAAATCGGAACAGTTGATCAAGAGTACTACTTTGTGGATCGGTCGCTTAATTACACCATTTTGCGTTTTTAGTTCTACGACACGGACCTTTCCATCCGAACCAGGACAAACTTTCACAATACGACCAAGACGCCATTCATTAGGACAACATGGTTCATTTTTAAGCACAACGAGATCATTTTCATTTAAGCCCTCTTGGAGACACTTCCATTTGTTACGTTTATGTAGCTCTTTCAGATATTCATCTTTCCAGCGCCGACAGAATTCTTGCTGTAGGGCCTTAAGTTTTCGCCACCGATTAATTATGCTTACAGATGAGTTAAGCTCCTCAGGTTCAGCAGGGGAGAGCAAAGCGGAACCAATCAAAAAGTGCCCTGGGGTAAGAGCTGATAAATCTTCAACGTTTTCGGACATCGAACCAAGACGACGGGAATTAAGACACGCTTCTATTTTTGCCAAAAGAGTAGATAACTCCTCAAACGTATATTTCAGCTGGCCAGTAGACTTTTTAAGTAACGTTTTAAAACTTTTTACACCTGCCTCCCACAAACCTCCCATATGAGACGCTGCTGCAGGAATAAAATGCCACTCTAACCGACTATGACCGTATTTTTCAACTGCAGTATCTCGAAGCTCTTTCACATGTTTCTCAAAGTTGATTTCAAGTTGTCTCGCAGCGCCAACGAAGTTTCTACCATTATCTGAGAAAATTTTGTTTGGACAACCACGACGAGCAATAAACCGATCCAAGGCGGCAAGAAACGCAGGGGTATACAAATCGCTAACAGCTTCAAGATGTATCGCCTTGGTAGAGAAACAAACAAAGAGACACACGTAGCCTTTAGTAATACGGCAATATCGACCAGTGAAACTCTTGATTTCGAATCGGCCAGCAAAATCGACACCTATATTTGAAAAGGAGCGACTCAACACTCCTGTCGGACAACATTCAAAATTAAACGATTACCACCATGATGAACTAATTTATGAACAAATTCTACATAAAGACGTGATAACCTACTGCCGTACGCTAGTATTATAGGGTGTCTTTCATTATAGGACAGACAAGTGGTTGAACCAAGGCGACCGTTAGCGCGAATGATTTTATTTTTGTCCAAAAATGGAGAAAGGGTTAATAAAGGGCTACGAGAGTCAAGTTTCTTCTTCGACGACAAACAGTTGAATTCTTTTTTAAAGTGTTGTTGTTGAGATAAGAAAAACAATCGGTTACGCACAAAGGCTAATTCTGTCGCCGTAATTCTCGTTGTATCATAATTAACATCCTTATAAAGGTTTTTACGGGTGAGATGATAGAATCGAAACAAGTACGAAATCACATGAAGAGCTCTCGGTAAACTCGAAAACCGGTCTAGTACATCTTCTATTTCTGACGATCGAGCAACATTAACTTGGACTCTTTTTGAATCTTCTGAAGTCTGAAATTCTAACGGAGTTTGGGGCCACAAAACTTTATCTAATCTGAGCCAATCAGGTCCTTGCCACCAAAGTTTGTTTTCTCGTAGTTCAGAAGGAGTCAGCCCCCGGGTTGCTAGATCGGCAGGATTGTAATTTGTAGGCACATGAAACAAATTTTTGTTACCAACTTTTTCTAAAATAGTAGCGATTCTATTTGCCACAAACGTTTTCAAATTACAAGGTGGTTTTCATAGCCAAGCTAACACAATTGTAGAATCAGACCACAAATATAAAATATTTATATGAATTTAGATTTCAATTAGGGACCACACTATTAAACAAATTTGCCAAAAGTACTGCTCCACATAATTCCAAGCGTGGCAATGATGGTTTTTTCACTGGAGCCACTTTCATTTTCCAAGTGAGCAAATTTGTGTAAACTATATCACTCAAACTAATTCTAACATATATTGTGGCTGCATAAGCTAACTCTGATGCGTCGCGAAAACCATGAAACTCAATGTGACAGTCTGGGGTATATTCAATCCATCGGGGAAGTTTTATTGAGTCGATATCATTATATTTTGTAACAAAGAATTGCCATTTAGTAAGATCCAGAGGTTTTATCGGGTCATCCCAATCTATTTTATCGAGCCACATTTGCTGCATCAAAATTTTGGCTTTGACAACTGCTGGATCAAAAAGTCGAGCAATAATTGAGAGAACTTCCCGCTTTGTGTACGACTGCTTTAGTTTTTTTTTTCAGTCGTAAAGTAAAATACGTCTTCTGCTGCATTCCAGCGTACGCCAAGCGTTTTCGTTGTGCTCTTATCATAGAGGGAAAAAAATTTCGAATTTAGTAAATGCTCTTGGGGCAAATTTTTTAAAATTTGTTTTGAGTTTGAGGTCCATTTTCGTAACTCAAACCCTGCAGTCTCTAATATACCAATTAATTGGTCTCGTGCCGCCAAAGCATCAGAAATACAATGAGCCCCTACAAGAGCATCATCAACATACATACACTCTCGCAGTATTTGAGCGCCGAGTGGAAAACGTAGTTCTTCGTCATCAGCCAATTGAAGTATCGTTCTTAGGGCCAAATAAGGAACACAATTAACGCCGGAAGTGACGGTTTTCAGTTGAAAAACTTTTTGAAAAGGTCTGTGTTCAGGATTTACTAAAATTTGGCGATACATTTTCGCAATATCCGCATTAAATACAAACTGATAAAATCGCCATTTCAAAATCAAAGATACCAAATCAGCTTGCAAAATGGGGCCTACGTACAACATGTCGTTGAGACTCTTACCACTAGAAGACGCACTAGAGGCATTAAAAACTATTCTCAATTTTGTTGTTATACTTTCGGACTTAAACACTCCGTGATGAGGTAAATAATAACTTGGGCCACTTTCAGAACCTCTGAGTTTCTCCATATGTCCTATAGTTAAATATTCTTTAAGGACCTCATCGTATTGAGCCTTAAATTCTGGTTTACGCATTAATGATTTTTCATTTCTTAAATATTGACTAAGAGCAGTATGCCTATTTGGACCAAGTGAAGCAATATTATTCTTAAAGGGCAGACTAACAATGTACCTCCCTTTTATAATCTCTTGTGGTAGTAGAACGATAGATCTCCTCACACTTCTTATCCTCTTCTGATAGAACCTTTTTACGAGAAACTTCTTCTAAATCCCAAAACTTTGTCAAATGGTCATCTATGGAGACTCTTGTCATATGAGACATTCTTACTGATCATGTGGAACCATTACTGGGTGTTGGGCCAGTTACAATCCAACCAAAAATTGTTTCTTGAGCCACTAAGGATTCAAAAATACCATGTTGGACTCCATCACGAAGAATAAAGGGATACAAATCACCTCCTAATAATAAGTCTATTTCACTGCTTTCGTAAAACTTCGGATCAGCATAATTTATATCTGGCAGTTTGTTGTTAGTTAATATCCTAAAAGAATGTTTTTGGACACTACCAGTTACACGAGGCACGACTTACGCTTGAACATTAAGAGATACGTCCGATTGAAAAGTGATACAATAACAAATGCTGCCATTTTAGAAGATCTGCTTATAATATCTCCTCCTAGACCTGTAACTTCAGCTGAAACTGGACTAAATAGTGGGCAACTTCAAAAGTTTTTGTATTCTTTCAGAAATAAAACTCTCATCAGAACATGGATCTATTAGAGCTCGTACCTTGTAGTAAAGACCAGAACTAACAATATTAACCCAAGCTGTAGCCAAGATAACCTTCTTTGAAACAGATGTGTGATGAGATTGAACAACTCCTGATGGACCTGGAGTATTAGTGGACTGTATTGCTTGAACTGAGTTACTTTGCCTTTCGCCATGAGAAAAATTGTTAAATTGTGTTTGACTCGTATTGTTTGCCTTTACAAAATCTCTGTGCATCAATGTATGATGTTTTTTCTTGCACTTGGAGCAACCATTTGCACTATTACAGTCACCATACATATGGCCAATAGAGAGACAATTGAAACTAAATCGGAATTTTTTTAAAGTTGAAGCGCGATTTCTGTAGTTCATACTTAAAAATTTTTCGCAAAAACTAATTTTGTGGTTTTCTTTGCATAATACACATTTCTGTGCATCAACTTTAGTATGTGGGCCTTAAATTGCTTGACTTTCGATGCCTGATTGTTCTTATTTGAAAAAGATTGGGAACCACTTACAGATGCACTATTCGTTGCAATAATGTCTGAGACACTTTCAAGCGCATTTCTATCAGTGAGAAAACTATTTAATTCTTCCCATTTGGGGACTTCTGTTTTATTTTTCACTGATTGTTCCCAAAGATACAAAAATAGGATCCCACGAACCAATATCAACTTTATATAACTTCAAAATAGACATACAATTATTTATTTCTCTTTGCAGTCTTTTTATTTCAGAAGCTGTTTCTAGTAAACAGGGGGCTAAGTTGAAAAGGGACTTTAGCTGAGTATTGATTAGAACTCTTTTGTTTTCGTATTGGGATCTCAAATTGTTCCACGCAATGTCGAAATTTTCTCATGTCAAGGCCACATTTCTGTTAATGTCTCTGGCTTCACCATTAGTTTTTTGAAACAAATAAAACAATTTTTCCACAGGGCTTAGTTTGGTATTATTTATGTAAATCGCAGTAAACATATCCCTAAATGTAGGCTACGACACGTAATCCCCATGAAAAATACCAGTATCACACGGAGGGACAGATATGGAATACAAAGGTTGGGAACTACTGCACTTACATTTTCTTTAACCATTTCCTTTATGTTTTGTTCGGCCTTCGATATTATATTTATACACCGTATATAAATTTTACGCACCTGTGGGTGTTTTGTTTGCACTACTAACAATTCTTTTTATACCCTTCACACAATGAAAAAGGGTATATAGGTTTGTCATTCCGTGTGAAATTTCTACAATTTTGATTTCCGACCCCATAAAGTATATATTTTCTGAAAGCTTATGAATAGGGGAGTCGATTAAGCCCTGTCAGTGTGTATGTTGAAATCAACTTTTTGAAGCCCCCCGACACCGCGTGAGGTATTAAAATATCAGAAATATTCGGGAGTAGATCGGTATTGAAAATCAGAAACATCGGTACATAAACAACTGAGATATGAGCAAAAACCCACGACCACCTCGATTTTTTTTTCACAAAAACAACATTACAACACCAACATACATACATACAAACGTGTATACTGGTTATAGAAAACCTGGCATCGAATCCCAGCTAAGCCAAAAAAAACTTATTTTTATTTTTTTTATATTTTTTTTCTTAATTTTTTTTTATTTTTTATTTAAAATATTATTTATATTTTTTTAATTTTTTTTTGTTATTTTTTTTATATTTATTATATATATTTCAATTATTTTTTTAAGATTTTTTTTAATATTTTTTTATTTTTTTTTTATTTTTTTTTTTAACATACATACGTAAATGTATAATTTTACAATGGGATGTTTTTATATATGTATGTATGTTTTTTATATGTATGTACGTATATCATATGGGATGAATGGTGATACAAACTACTGTTATTGCATGACTACTCGTTGTGAAGGGTATATAAGATTCGGCATGGCCGAATATAGCGCTCTTACTTGTTTCCTTTCCACTTTTCCATCGGAACACTGTTCAAATGTTCTTTTATAAGTGCCCCATATTTTACCCAACTCGTCCCTCTCAAAATCAAAGGCTTCCTGTGTATAGCCTGAAAGGTCTTAATCCTTTAAAGCAGCCTCAAAATTAATTATTTGATCAGCTGCGCGGATATATTTGTCAAACGTTGACATTTTTTATTTTATTCAATGACAATCTGAGAGAACTTCAACAAAACGGATTGGGAAACACTTATCGCAAAAATGAAAGACAAGAACAA
This sequence comes from Phyto melanocephala, assembly GCA_941918925.1. Classification (NCBI taxonomy): domain Eukaryota; kingdom Metazoa; phylum Arthropoda; class Insecta; order Diptera; family Rhinophoridae; genus Phyto; species Phyto melanocephala. The sequence goes on from OW799233.1 coordinate 68,600,096, forward strand.
CAAAGTAAAACGAAAAAAAGCGCCAACAAAAAATTCTAAAAATTCTAATGTATTTCCATATTAAATTCTTTTGAACAACAACAAATTTAAAAGGCGACAAAATATCTGAAAATTTTGTGAAACAACAAAAACGCTGGAATAGCGGTTTTTACGAAAGAATGCCTGAGTTGATCAAACCTTTTAACGGCGTTGACTCAGCGCCGACTCACCGCACTATGTAAGTGTGCAATCACACAAGGCAAATTACATGATACGGTTTACACATGACAGACGCTAACAGACATATTTTAATATTTCATAAAATTTTTAAATCTGAGACCCAAAAAATTGGTATAAAATCCTTTATTATTCAGTCCTGTAAACTCTTGACTCCGCAGTGGTTTGCCGACGCTTGTTCTCAACACAGGATAGAAGTTTTGGACTTTGTACTATTAATACTCCTCCGAAAGCATTGCTCTTGGTCTATAGAAAAAGGAAGTTCCAAGGAAAAAAAATAAAAAATTTAGCAAACCAGTGATGTAATTTATTAAAGTATAATAATTTTGTTAATTATACAAGGGTGGTTCACATCCTTATTGAATACTTTTTGATGGCAGAAATTAATGAAGTGGGAAAAACATATAAAAAATTATTTATTCTTAACAAAAAGACATTCATAGTTTGTTTTTATTTCAATTGTTTTATAAAAAAAACTACTTATTACTTTTCCAATATTATTATTTAATTTATTTTGAAATGAATAAACTTTTCAACATTCTGTTTGTTCTGTTTTTATATAAAGTTTTATTTATTTCAAATACCTCAAGTGAAATTCAATTGAAAAAAACGTTTTCACCTATAATAAATTTCATTGTATAAAAATGATCTCAAATCAATTAAAACTTACACGTACACTAAAATTTTCGCTAAGAAGGGCAAATAAAATTCGATCACAATTGATGCAATCTCATTCGTACAACAACAATATATATATAGTTTTGCTACTGTGACACATTCGAGCGTATTTGTTTTCAATATAATATTTGCTCACATGTATTTGAATTTATTTAACTTTTTTTATAAATGTAAATTTATATTTGCTTATAGCATTGTTTGAAGAACATTAACACATCCATACATACATGCATAAACAACATACATACACGCGTACGTAGTTACACGTCTGACTGACTGTCTGGCTGACAAGAATTTGTTGATTGAATTTGTACAAGAAATGAAAATATCAAAACATAAACAAACATACATGGAAACTGAAGTATTTACAAACACACGCAATTACGTATGAGAGCGAAACATTTTTATGCTCTTTACTTTTGCTTTTTCACTTTTGCCTTACCGACCGCATCGTAAAATTTTTTTAAAAAATATTTCAATTTGGGCCTTCATGCGCATTCTATATGATTTATATTCAAAAATGTTGTGCTGTTACTGATGCGGGCGGGAGAGGAAGTATCAGAAGAAGAAAAGACTTCATTCTCACATGTTGAGAGAATTAAAAAGAGCAAATTACAACATACATACATACATATGTATGTCAATATGTAGATGAAACAAGTTCTGTGAATTGTTATTGGCAAATTTGCTTGTTTTTTTTACTAGCTTAAGTGTTTGTGTGTTTTCCCATTGAAAACAATTGCCAGTAAAAATAATGCCTTTATGCAATCTATGCGTAAATAGCAAACGTAAAACCAAATGTTACCTATTAAGTAATTGTAGGGTAAGGATATGTGTTTTATTGTTGTAAAAGTAAAACCACATTGATTTGTACCGAATTTTAATTCAATTTTTAAATTTGCTTTAATACCATGTGAGATAAGGCCATGATGGCTTTATTGCTCAATTGAATGGGAGATAAAGCCATAATGGCCTTATTGCCCAATCATTGAGAGGTAAGGCCATATTTAAAATTTTGCGAGAGATAAAACCATATTTTTTCCGAATATTGTTATAATTATTTTTATAATTAATTAATTTTTATTCTTGTGACGCACCCAGGAAAACTTTATTCAGCGAAGCCACCTGCCGCGTCCAACTGGAGGATAAAACCCGTAAGCACGGCCGCAGTCCTCCACGCGAAAAAACTTTAGTATGCGAAGCCAGATTTCAATACTCAATTCTCTCAATGTGTATAACAAAAATTGGGATTTATGAAAAATCCCATATAGAAATTAACACCGGCACAACTTTGTATGGCAGTGCAACATCTTTATAGTCTATAGTCTTCAACTTTTTGTCGATAAAATAAACAACCAAAAAATATTAAACATTATTATTAAACAATAACAATTGTCGTTAAAATGTGTTACTGAATACCGAAATCGATAAAATTGTTGTTAACTGTTTTTAACAATACGATTATCGTTAAAATAATGTAGCATATAAGGTTCAAATTTATTTTCTCAAGGCTCGATTATATACGGACATGCATAAATCCGGCTCTGGCTCGTCGGCTAATAGGGTGTGTTCGGATATCTAACCATACCTTAAAACTGGCTGCGAGAGAATTATATATTTTAATATGCATGCAAAAACTATCAAATTGGCTATATAACTATGGATAAAAAAAAATTTAGAATCGGAGACTAGAATTATTGACTTGGGTAAAGTAACGTTAATGGAAATAAAAAACTAATGCAACACAAATCATATTAACCATTTTTGTTGCAAACTGATGTTAGCGTTGCAACAGTTAGCCCTCCCGACCTTGATCATCAATATAATACCCCAAACTAAATGTCTTGATGATCCCACTATTTAATATCACCACTACTACTTAGACTATCAACCACTTGAAATCAAATGATCCACAAATTACAAATTCATTATAAAAATTTATTTACTGAATACTACATATGTAGTATAATTCAAAACTTGTATAATCTAATTATTCTATCAAGATATGACATAAACTTAATAATAGAGATGATTTCACAAAAAAAAAAAAAAAAAATAAAAGCAAATAAGAAAATAAGAAAATTGGAAAAAAAATGATTTTCTTATAAATTTAAAATTTTCTTAATCAAAAACATTGTTTATAAACATATCAGCTGATTAAATATACAAAACAGCAATTAAGAAAAGTTCAATGAACTTTACAAAACTAAAAGTGAGGACGACGAAAAAAAAAAATTAGGGTTTACAATAAAAGCCCACAACGTTAGCGATTAATGTTTAGGAATTACTTAAGTTAGAGAAAAAAAAGAACTAAAACAAGTTGCTATACTAAATACCTATTTATACAATTATTTTATGTCAAAAAAAACAAAAATCATTATACATACATCCATATGATACACTTCTGGTATGGTAAATGAAAGAAACCGATGCTCTAATTAGTTTTTATTTAGTATTAATTTTTATTCACATTCACAATAGAATTCGATTTATCATTTAATTATTTTATTTAAAAATTTTCTTTTCTTTTTCTTTTGTTCTTTTTTTTTATTTCTTTACAAATTTATTCCTCTTTTTTTTCAATTTCTTTCATTTACTTTATTTGTTACTTCTTTTATACAAAAATCACAAAAAAAAAACTTTATTTACACGGTTAAAATAATTATTTTGCACTTTCAAAATCATACGTTTTCATATTTATTTTATTTAACACTTAATATAATATTTTAGGTTTATTAATTTTTGCTTTAAAATTAAATAAAAGCATTTCTTTTTTTTAATTTTTATCTTTTTTTTTTTACACATTTTAGGTGTACTCAGGTGATTTTTGCAAACTAAATTATTCATAAAAAAAGGAATTACAACTTACTTTGATTGCACTACTCCCACGATGAATGTACATTCAGCTATAGGGTCTCTGCAAGTGTGAGAAAGCTAGATGATGTGTAAAAATTAGATGAACGTAAAATGTTATATCTTCTTTTCTTTGATGATTTCGTTACAATTATTTTGTATTCACCATTGTACAGCAACTTTGTCTAGCAACTATTTTTAAACGCTAATGTATAGAAACACCAAAATTATTCCCTTATTTAAAAAAAAAAAACAATTAAGGGCTTAATACAGTGTTTGTTTATTTTTTCTTTTTTTTTTGTTTAAACTAATATTCTTAATCAGTTATCAATTATCTGTTCTTACCTAACTGGTGGCTAGAGCAGGACAAAAATAGTGATATAAACGAAAGATAATAACAAACAAAAGTAAAAGGGTTGCTGTTTGGTTAAAAATTTCAATCTAACTCATTGTGGTAAAATATATGGCTCCACGAAAAGCCCCCCAATGAAATAACGACCAAACGAGAAATGAAATATTCTCCAAATTTTTTTCATACATTTTTGGGTGTTATTTCATATGAAATATCTCCCAAATTTTTTGGGCCGTTTTTCATTTTTTTTTTGGAAATTATTTCATTTATCATTTGGGGTTTTCAAATTATGAAATAATCTCCAATGAAATAGCACCCAACAAATTTTTAAAATTTGGGGTTTGTTTCATAGCGTGTATAATTTGGGTGGTAATTCATTTTGTATTCGGTAGTTATTTAATTTTTAAAGCTGTTGGTTTTCGGGGGTATATTTGCTTGTAAATAAATTATATAAAAATAGGCCTTTTACAAGAAAACTTTTAGCCTGTGAATATATTACAATATGTTTTCAAAAACATAAATGATAACGTTCTGGATTTGGATGGTGCGACCTTCGAGACAGACTACGAAATTAGTCTACGGACGGCAATAATGATTGTTTTCCCTAAATCAAAAGTAATCGGTTGTTGGTTCCACTTTTGCCAAGCAGTGAGGAGGTCCATAATAATAAAGTGTAACCAACTGGCAGCATTTGTACATACAACGTATATTTTCTCCATCTTGAATTCATGAGCAACCATTTTGTTTTTTTTTACCATTTCTTACGTATAATATATTAAGTTTATTATTTGTGTATGTACATGAAAATAATTTTTTGGTAGTTGGGTTTCAAAAATAAATATATTGGAAATATTAAACAATTCTTTGTCCATACTTCCTTACATCTCCATTACAGAAAATTACTGCCTTCTTTACAATATTGTAACTATAATAACGTCTCCTATGAGTTGGATTTTCAAGCCATTCGTAAAGTTTTAGGATAGCTCGTTGGTGGCTGATCTGAAATTGCTTCCATCGTATAAGGGAAAATAACTGCACTGGACTTAGTCCATTTACAAAACCAAAAGTAGTCACTATTAAACGAGCTTTGTATGTTCTTTCACCAAAAAAAATTTATTGCGAGTGCTGGCACACTTTTGAAGTTGCATATATCCTTATTATGAAGAAGACGCCTGCGGGCCTCCACACGATTTATATCAATAAATTTGCCATTTTGCTGTTGGTCCATATTGACTTCATGAAATCCTTAATGAATCTGACTCTTTTATGAATTTTGGGCATAATTTCATTTTTGTTGCTGATGGGGTTTATTTCATTGGGGGTTATTTCATGTTCATCATTGGGAGTTATTTCATATGAAATAACTCCTAAATATTGGGGGTTGTTTCGTTTTCGCTTTGGGGTTTATTTCATTTATTTTTGGATGTTATTTCATTTACTGTTTTTTGGTGTTATTTAAAATTTTTTGGGGTTTACTTCATTGGGGATTGTTTCCTGGGCGTTATTTCATTGGGGGGCTTTTCGTGGAGCCAAATATATGAAATAGGAAAAACTAAAAATTAGTTACCGAATTCAATTAACATAAGTCCCGTGAGTTAAATAGATGATATTTACAACCAACATGTAACCACCGATCAGAGAGTGCTGATGATGAAATCGTAGCTGGTTTCGAAAATGCATTCCACTCGGCTAGTGTCGGTAAAAATATAAATTTTCAAGTCTTATTCTTTCATTTATCACAATTAAAACAAGTAACAGTGCTATATTCGGCCGTGCCGAATCTTATATACCCTTCACAACGTGTAGTCATGCAATAACAATTGTTGTTCATCCCATATAAAATACGTGCATACGTACCCGTTAGAATAAATGTGGCATCGAATCCCAGCTGAGCCAAAAAAATTTTATTTTATTTTATTTAATATATTATTTATATTTTATTATTTTTTTTTATATTTGTTTTAAATTTTTTTAAAAAAATTTTTTTAGAAAAATTTTTAAAAAATTTTTAAAAAATTTTTTAAAATTTTTTTTTAAATTTTTTTAAATTTTTTTTTTTGTAGTTTTTTTTTTATTATTTTTTTCTTATTTTTAATATTTTTTTTTTTGTAATTTTTTTTGTTTGGTATGTTTTTTACATGTATGTATGTATGTATGTTGTTGTTGTAATTGTGAAAAAAAGCGAGGTGGTCGTGGTTTTTTGCTCATATATCAGAAAGTTATGGGGCGATTGTGCTGAATTTCAATAGCGATTCATTCCTGGATATTTCCAAGAGATTGATACCATATACAGATCTGGGGAACATATAGTTGCTTCTAAAAGTTGATTTCAACCAACACACGGACAGACGGGCAGACGGATAGACGGACAGACGGTCAGGGCTTAATCGACTCCTCTATTCATAAGCTTTCAGAAAATATATACTTTATGGGGTCGGAAATGAAAATTGTAGATATTACAAACGGAATGACAAAGCTATATATACCCTTGTGCACCACAGGTGAAGGGTATAAAAATTCTTTGTAAAAATAAAGAATATTAAATATGAACTCAAGCCTGATTAAGAATATTAGTTTAAACAGAAAAAAAAAAAAGTTCAACAAAAATAAAAATTCAATTTTTATACCCTTCACACAGTGAAAAAGGGTATATATAGGTTTGTCATTCCGTGTGAAATTTCTACAATTTTCATTTCCGACCCCATAAAGTATATATTTTCTGAAAGCTTATGAATAGGGGAGTCGATTAAGCTCTGTCAGTCTGTCCGTGTGTATGTTGAAATCAACTTTTTGAAGCCCCCCGACATAGGTTGGACCCGGGTAAGGTATTAAAATATCAGAAATATTCGGGAGTAGATTGGTATTGAAAATCAGAAACATCGGTACATAAACAACTGAGATATGAGCAAAAACCCACGACCACCTCGATTTTTTTTTTCACAAAAACAACATTACAACAACAACATACATACATACAAACGTGTATACTGGTTAGAGCAGGGATTTTCAACCGGTGGGTCGCGACCCACTGGGGGGTCGCGGCGACCTTTTTTGGGGGTCGCGGCGACCTTTCTCGGGGGCGAGCTGATCTAAATAAAACACATCGATTGTTTTTAAATATTTAATTCTTTTAATTTAAAAACATAAAAAATTTTAATTTAAAAACATAAAAGTACTTATGTATATCAATGTGAACGCTGGGCTTGCTTATTTTTAATTAAATGCGAAAAACGTGGTTGCAATTGTGACACGCAAACAATCAAATCATTTTCTAAATTAAGTTTATTCCTGTTTTTTGTTTTAATATTCACCATTTGTGAAAAAGTCGTCTCGCACAGATAAGATGTTGAAAATTGAATTAATATTTTAAGTGCTTTTTTAGCTAGCTCGGGGTATTTCGTCTTTCGCTTTAGCCAAAATGTTGAACTATTTTGAGATAAATATTCCATTTTGAGCATACTGTCCGCTGCCAGTTCACATAAATTTTCTTTCAAATTATTGGTAAGATTGGCGAGCTCAACGCAGTTAGTTATGAATGGATTTAATATCCAGCTATCACCATTATGTGTGTGCTGGGTAACTCTCTCACCAATACAATCACAGTTTTAGCTGTGCACACCCCTGATGTAAACAAACAAGTGGTGAAGAGTATAAAAATCAACAATCAAATACCGTTAGGTGTCTATTGAAAGAATAGCGTTTTTGCTTTATTTTCATTGAATTTTGTCTTTTTATAATAGTACATATTTTCAAACTTTGAAAGCAAATACGTTAAGGGGTCGCCAGATTTTTTGATAATCATTTCGGGGTCGCGGCTTCAAAAAGGTTGACAACCCCTGGGTTAGAGAAAACGTGGCATCGAATCCCAGCTGAGCCAAAAAATTTTTTTAATTTTTTTAAAATTTTTTTTAAAATTTTTTTTTCAATTTTTTTTTTATTTTTTATTTAATATATTATTTATATTTTATAATTTTTTTTTTATAAATTTTTTTTATTTTTTTTTTGTTTTATATTTATTATATATATTTTAATTATTGAAAAAAAAATTTTTTTTTTTTAAATTTTTTTTTTTTATTTTTTTTTATTTGTTCTGTTAGCATACATTCGTAAATTTATAATTTTAAAATGGGTTGTTTTTATACATTTTTTATATGTATGTACGTATTTCATATGGGATGAATGGTGATACAAACTGCTGTTATTGCATGACTACACGTTGTGAAGGGTATATAAGATTCGGTACGGCCGAATATAGCGCTCTTACTTGTTTTGTTTCTTTTTTTTTCCTCTTTTTTTTTTAATTCGGGAAAATGCAGTACAAATTTAAATTAGTTAACTTCAAATAATTAGTATTATTATTACTTTACACACTGTATTTAAGCTAATTATCACATGTGTAAATTTTGTTTGTATTTATTAATTAAAATTCACTATTTTTGTTGGTTTATTTCAGTGAGCTCTTCGAGGAGCTCCAATGTGTTTTATTTGATATTTGCTTTTAGGGAGCTTCTCTAGAAAGCTATACCAAGTGTGGTTAAAATACAATTGATTATGTGTTCTTAAAATTATTTCCTTATATACTACTTATGAGAATCTTAAAACTAGTCTAGTTTTGGTTAGTACTTATTCTAAAATTATCATTATAATTAAATAACTAGTGTTAGTACTTGAAAATAAGTTATCAGTCCCACACTGATATACCGTGGGAATGAACAGAAAAATGAAAGTAATATGAAGCGTGCCGACACTGTAATACACACACACCAATAGTATGGGTTCGTGTGTGTGTTTATATATTTGCCCAAAACGGCAAGAGTAACGGCACACAAACACTTGATGTTGTCAAGTGCCGCCAGACGCTTGCCAGACGAATTGAAGTAATGCGATCTTTTCTCAAGCGCGGCTTATTTCACACACATTTATTTATATTGTCACCACGGGGTTTATATTACAGTTTACCCACATAATTGTGAGTTTAGGTACCCTGCGGTACAAATGTGTTTTTAAGTGAAGTGAATACCTAGTGTTTTCCAAAATTCTCTTAACCATTCTATTTGCTTTCTTAAATCTGTTTTTTTCTCTTTAAGATCTTGGTCATTCCATACGATCTTATTTTTGCTCTTTTTTCTATTTCCTATCATTCTAGAATATAAAGAACCTTATTAAAATTCATAAAATTATTTAGGTTATTACTATTATATTTTGTTATAAATTTTTATTGGATTTTAAAGTTTTATAAAAAAAAAATTATTAATTTTTTTTTCGTATAACTTTTACTTTTACTTTTTTAGGTATTGACAATAATTAAATAATAATTAAAAATTAAATTGGTATTAAAGTAATAATTTAAAAAAAAAATATGTTTGCAAATGGCGGTTAACGCCTTCTTGCCTAAGAGTGCTCTACTGAGAAAGCACTTCATCAAAGGAAACTAACTTAAATATATTTATTTATTATTATTATACTTATTATACCCTTCACACAGTGAAAAAGGGTATATATAGGTTTGTCATTCCGTGTGAAATTTCTACAATTTTCATTTCCGACCCCATAAAGTATATATTTTCTGAAAGCTTATAAATAGGGGAGTCGATTAAGCTCTGTCAGTCTGTCCATCTGACCGTCTGTCAGTGTGTATGTTGAAATCAACTTTTTGAAGCCCCCCGACATAGGTTGGACCCGGGTAAGGTATTAAAATATCAGAAATATTCGGGAGTAGATCGGTATTGATAATCAGAAACATCGGTACTTAAACAACTGAGATATGAGCAAAAACCCACGACCACCTCGATTTTTTTTTCACAAAAACAACATTACAACAACAACATACATACATACAAACGTGTTTAATGGTTAGAGAAAACGTGGCATCGAATCCCAGCTGAGCCAAAAAATTTTTTTAAAGTTTTTTTTATATTTTTTTTTAAATTTTTTGTTATTTTTTTTTTATTTTTTATTTAATATATTATTTATATTAATTTACTAAATTATTTAGGATATGCTCCCATAATTTTTCAATTATATTTATTTGGTTGTTGGGTTTAAGCTGGTTTATATGCATTTCACTGGTGCTTATGCCAGGTCATCAGTAAACCTTTACCCAAATTCTTGAAAAAGTTTAAAATTTTTATAAGTTATATTTGTAAATTCTCATTAACAAAATGAGAATTCAAAAATAAAACAAAAAAAAAACTATAAAAAACTTTTTCAAAAACCCAACCAACAATTTTACAATTTTAATTTATTTTATTTTTCTAATCCCTTTAGCATTTAGCTAACCGTTGGTTAACATTAACGGTTAGCCAAATGCTAAAATATAACTTATAAAAATTTTAAACTTTTTCAAGAATTTGGGTAAAGGTTTACTAATGATCTGGCATAAGCACCAGTGAAATGCATATAAACCAGCTTAAACCCAACAACCAAATAAATATATTATTTATATTTTTATTATTTTTTTTTTTTAATTTTTTTTTTATTTTTTTGTTTTATATATATTATATAAATAATTTTTTTTTTAATTTTTTTTTAAATTTTTTTTCTTTAAATTAAGAAAAGTTCAATGAACTTTACAAAACTAAAAGTGAGGACGACGAAAAAAAAAATTAGGGTTTACAATAAAAGCCCACAACGTTAGCGATTAATGTTTAGGAATTACTTAAGTTAGAGAAAAAAAAGAACTAAAACAAGTTGCTATACTAAATACCTATTATACAATTATTTTATGTCAAAAAAAACAAAAATCATTATACATACATCCATATGATACACTTCTGGTATGGTAAATGAAAGAAACCGATGCTCTAATTAGTTTTTATTTAGTATTAATTTTTATTCACATTCACAATAGAATTCGATTTATCATTTAATTATTTTATTTAAAAATTTTCTTTTCTTTTTCTTTTGTTCTTTTTTTTTATTTCTTTACAAATTTATTCCTCTTTTTTTTCAATTTCTTTCATTTACTTTATTTGTTACTTCTTTTATACAAAAATCACAAAAAAAAAACTTTATTTACACGGTTAAAATAATTATTTTGCACTTTCAAAATCATACGTTTTCATATTTATTTTATTTAACACTTAATATAATATTTTAGGTTTATTAATTTTTGCTTTAAAATTAAATAAAAGCATTTCTTTTTTTTAATTTTTATCTTTTTTTTTTTACACATTTTAGGTGTACTCAGGTGATTTTTGCAAACTAAATTATTCATAAAAAAAGGAATTACAACTTACTTTGATTGCACTACTCCCACGATGAATGTACATTCAGCTATAGGGTCTCTGCAAGTGTGAGAAAGCTAGATGATGTGTAAAAATTAGATGAACGTAAAATGTTATATCTTCTTTTCTTTGATGATTTCGTTACAATTATTTTGTATTCACCATTGTACAGCAACTTTGTCTAGCAACTATTTTTAAACGCTAATGTATAGAAACACCAAAATTATTCCCTTATTTAAAAAAAAAATGTTCTTAAAATTATTTCCTTATATACTACTTATGAGAATCTTAAAACTAGTCTAGTTTTGGTTAGTACTTATTCTAAAATTATCATTATAATTAAATAACTAGTGTTAGTACTTGAAAATAAGTTATCAGTCCCACACTGATATACCGTGGGAATGAACAGAAAAATGAAAGTAATATGAAGCGTGCCGACACTGTAATACACACACACCAATAGTATGGGTTCGTGTGTGTGTTTATATATTTGCCCAAAACGGCAAGAGTAACGGCACACAAACACTTGATGTTGTCAAGTGCCGCCAGACGCTTGCCAGACGAATTGAAGTAATGCGATCTTTTCTCAAGCGCGGCTTATTTCACACACATTTATTTATATTGTCACCACGGGGTTTATATTACAGTTTACCCACATAATTGTGAGTTTAGTTACCCTGCGGTACAAATGTGTTTTTAAGTGAAGTGAATACCTAGTGTTTTCCAAAATTCTCTTAACCATTCTATTTGCTTTCTTAAATCTGTTTTTTTCTCTTTAAGATCTTGGTCATTCCATACGATCTTATTTTTGCTCTTTTTTCTATTTCCTATCATTCTAGAATATAAAGAACCTTATTAAAATTCATAAAATTATTTAGGTTATTACTATTATATTTTGTTATAAATTTTTATTGGATTTTAAAGTTTTATAAAAAAAAAATTATTAATTTTTTTTTCGTATAACTTTTACTTTTACTTTTTTAGGTATTGACAATAATTAAATAATAATTAAAAATTAAATTGGTATTAAAGTAATAATTTAAAAAAAAAATATGTTTGCAAATGGCGGTTAACGCCTTCTTGCCTAAGAGTGCTCTACTGAGAAAGCACTTCATCAAAGGAAACTAACTTAAATATATTTATTTATTATTATTATACTTATTATACCCTTCACACAGTGAAAAAGGGTATATATAGGTTTGTCATTCCGTGTGAAATTTCTACAATTTTCATTTCCGACCCCATAAAGTATATATTTTCTGAAAGCTTATAAATAGGGGAGTCGATTAAGCTCTGTCAGTCTGTCCATCTGACCGTCTGTCAGTGTGTATGTTGAAATCAACTTTTTGAAGCCCCCCGACATAGGTTGGACCCGGGTAAGGTATTAAAATATCAGAAATATTCGGGAGTAGATCGGTATTGATAATCAGAAACATCGGTACTTAAACAACTGAGATATGAGCAAAAACCCACGACCACCTCGATTTTTTTTTCACAAAAACAACATTACAACAACAACATACATACATACAAACGTGTTTAATGGTTAGAGAAAACGTGGCATCGAATCCCAGCTGAGCCAAAAAATTTTTTTAAAGTTTTTTTTATATTTTTTTTTTAAATTTTTTGTTATTTTTTTTTTATTTTTTATTTAATATATTATTTATATTAATTTACTAAATTATTTAGGATATGCTCCCATAATTTTTCAATTATATTTATTTGGTTGTTGGGTTTAAGCTGGTTTATATGCATTTCACTGGTGCTTATGCCAGGTCATCAGTAAACCTTTACCCAAATTCTTGAAAAAGTTTAAAATTTTTATAAGTTATATTTGTAAATTCTCATTAACAAAATAAGAATTCAAAAATAAAACAAAAAAAAAACTATAAAAAACTTTTTCAAAAACCCAACCAACAATTTTACAATTTTAATTTATTTTATTTTTCTAATCCCTTTAGCATTTAGCTAACCGTTGGTTAACATTAACGGTTAGCCAAATGCTAAAATATAACTTATAAAAATTTTAAACTTTTTCAAGAATTTGGGTAAAGGTTTACTAATGATCTGGCATAAGCACCAGTGAAATGCATATAAACCAGCTTAAACCCAACAACCAAATAAATATATTATTTATATTTTTATTATTTTTTTTTTTTAATTTTTTTTTTATTTTTTTGTTTTATATATATTATATAAATAATTTTTTTTTTAATTTTTTTTTAAATTTTTTTTCTTTAAATTTTTTTTTTAAATTTTTTTTCTTTAAATTTTTTTTTTAAATTTTTTTTTTAATTTTTTTTTTTGTTTTTTAACATACATACTTGAATTTATAATTTTAAAATGGGACGTTTTTATAAATATATGTATGTTTTTATATGTGTTTTTATTATACGTACAGTATTTCATATGGGATGAATGGTGACACAAACCACTGTTATTGCATGACTACAAGTTGTGAAGGGTATATAAGATTCGGCACGGCCGAATATAGCGCTCTTACTTGTTTTTACTTAGGTTGTTTATGATGTTCATCCTGAAGTCTATAGCATCTATTTTTTTCCATAAGCTGCTGGCTTCTTCCCAGGATGGTGGAGGTTGGCTGTTGATGATTCTTAAAATTCTTGCTCTTTCTCTTCTGAGGCGCACCAGTTGTCCACCTCTTCTTTTGTGTTTGGTTGTCTTCGGGATTTATATTTCTTCTTTTCTTGGCTTACTGTTCCTTTTCCTATACTCTTCTATTGTAATTGGCTTTGGCCCCACGTTCCTTTTTATTCGATGTGACGGATTTCTTTGACGTATTCGTCAGGATTAGTTCACAGTTTTAGGTGCTTGTTAGGCACTCTAAGGGTGCTTAGTTGGATTGAAGCACTCATTGTATATATCTGTCACTCAATCCTGTATGCACTTTAATGTGTTGCACCACAGGCTGGCAGGATCGCCATGTAAATTTTGTTTGTATTTATTAATAAAAATTCACTATTTTTGTTGGTTTATTTCAGTGAGCTCTTCGAGGAGCTCCACTGTGTTTTATTTGATATTTACTTTTAGGGACCTTCTTTAGGAAGCTCTACCAAGTGTCGTTAAAAAACAATTGATTATTTGTTCTTAAAATTATTTCCTTATATACTACTTATGAGAATCTTAAAACTAGTCTAGTGTTGGTTAGTACTTATTCTAAAATTATCATTATAATTAAATAACTAGTGTTAGTACTTAAAAATAAGTTATCAGTCCCACACTGATATACCGTGGGAATGAACAGAAAAATTAAAGTAATATGAAGTGTGCCGACACTGTAATACACACACACCAATAGTATGGGTTCGTGTGTGTGTTTATATATTTGCCAAAAACGGCAAGAGTAACGGCACACAAACACTTGATGTTGTCAAGTGCCGCCAGACGCTTGCCAGACGAATTGAAGTAATGCGATCTTTTGTCAAGCGCGGCTTATTTCACACACATTTATTTATATTGTCACTACGGGGTTTACATTACAGCTTACCCAAATAATTGTGAGTTTAGGTACCCTGCGGTACAAATGTGTTTTTAAGTGAAGTGCACTGCAGTGCTTTATATTAGCTTCGCTACACATGTGTTGGGATATATTTCTGTGAACCAAAAATGAATGAAAAATTGTGAGGTGAGTGCTATTTATAATTTAATTAGCACATTATGTAAATTGCTGAATTAAAAGTGGCGTGATTAACTGCATAATTAGGTGTTACCAAAAGATACAAATTTGTGGTGGGTGGACTTTACTAATGAGGGGTGATTTATACAAGTATGGGTTGGTTACCTTTTATCGAACAAATAGTAAAAACAAAATTATCAACCCAGCATCCATTTTCGGTTAAGTTTTAAAATTTACTAGCGCTTTGTTTTAAAATTGGCTGGTGCTTCTACACAACCACCCAGCCAAGATCAGATTTTGGGGAATCAAAATGTGATCCCGCTAGCAGCCAAACAAGATAAATTTGAATTTTTTTTCTGTCAAAGATTCTATTTCCAATTTTTTCTATAACAATGAAAACCAATTTTTTTATCAGTACTACATTATTTAAAATAAAAAGAAAAAAAGTGGAGAAAAATAATTTTTTTATTAGAAATATAAATCATAATTCAGAAATTATTAAACTTTAAGATCTTTTGCATGATACCTTCCCACTAATTTACCTTGAAGATCCTCAACGTCATAGTAACAATTCCCAAGTTTCTTTCTGATACGAGCTTTAATAAATGCATGATCCAGCTTTGAGTTGTAACCTTTTTCAAAATTTGATTGCCTAAAGTTGCGCCAAAATATTTCTTGGCCTTCCTTAAAAGAAATTTCCCTTGACCTCAAATTATATGCCTTTTCGTTACGTTCAAACTGCTTTTCCATAAGTTTCTTCGCCCTATTTCGAACCATTTCTATCGAAACTTCCCTTGTGAAATTTATTGTTCTATCATTTAACATGTTACAATTCCGCAGTAAACTATACGTATGACCATTTGTTATCATGTGCTGGCCAAACGTTATATAATATGGTTCTGTACCAATTGAGGAATAAATACTAGATCTTATGGCACAGCCAATACTGCTTAGAACTTCGTCCCAATTTCTCTGATCAGGTGATACATATGCACGGATTGCAGCTATTACGGACCTGTTAATACGTTCAGACGCATTTGCCTGGGGTGAATGTATTGCTGCTAAGGTGTGGTATATATTATATCTTCCTAATAATTCTTGAAAAGCTTTGGACTTAAATTGAACTCCGTTGTCTGAGACTATTGTTTCCGGTACTCCAAACATGTGAAAAATCTCTTCTTCTAAATATTTGCATACAACATCTGCTGTCAACTTCTTTACTGGTTTTAGAAAGGGGAATTTTGAAAAGTGGTCTAAAACTACAAAAATTCCAACATGCCCCGAACGTGAACGAGGATATGGTCCTAAAAAGTCGACGTATAACTTCTGAAATAAACGATTTGACATGGCTGGCTTCCCCAGAGGTGGTCTTAGCACAACATTTGGATGCTTCGTGCTCTTACAAATATCACACTTATTTATGTAGTCTTTAACAGAATTACTAATCCTGGCCAAAAGTAATATCTTCTCATACGCCCAATAGTTTTGTTTATTCCAAAGTGAGCCGACATTTTATTATCATGTGCCATTTTCAAAATATCCTGAATCATCTCTTGTGGCAACCACAGCTTCCAACATAAGTCATCATGAAGTTGCTCACCGGTTATGTGTTCCGTCCGTCTGTAGACTAAATTATCTATTACCCTCAAGTCAGGCAGCTTATCTTGGTCATTTTCAACTTTTTTAATAAGTTCCATACATTCATTGGTTAGAAAATAAGGTGATTTTAAGTCAACGAAGATCCCTGTGTCATTAGATAAGCAATTAATGCCAAAATCCGTAGAGTTATGAGATGTACTAATGAGGGAACATGCGTCAAGATCGTTGGAGTTGGCTCGGGAAAGTGTGTCTGGGACAACGTTTTGACTGCCCTTTCTGTGTAAAATTTTAAAATCGTAGCCTTGCAGTTTCAATGCCCATCGAGCCAGTCTTGAACTCAAATAATTCTGGGACATAAGCCACTTTAGAGATGCATGATCTGTCACTATTGTGAATTCATGTCCCTCAATATAAGGATGAAATTTTTTTACACTTAACACAACAGCTAAACATTCCTGTTCGGTTACGGAGTAATTTCTTTGGGCTTTATTAAGTTTCTTTGACATAAATGCCACCGGAACTTCATCACCCTCCGAATTTACCTGAACCAACACGCTTCCTATGCCTGTCTTGCTTGCATCGCAATGAATATAAAATGGTTTTGGGAAATCTGGACTGTGCAAGACAGGTGCTGAGCTCAATAAACATTTCAACTGATCAAAAGCTTTTTGGGCGTCGCTGTTCCAGACAAACTTTCTTTTTCCTTTTAAGAGATCAGTAAGAGGGGTCGTTAACGATGCATAATTACCTATAAATTGTCTGTACCAACCGGCCATTCCCAGAAAACGCCTTATCTCTTTCACTGATCTAGGTGTAGGGTATTCCAAGATTGCAGAGATTTTGTCAGGGTCAGTACGAATAAGCCCGTTACCTAAAACATGACCAAGATATTTCACCTCTTTCATACAAAAATTACTCTTCTTAACATTTATTGTTAACCCTGCATTACGTAAGCATTCGGCAGCCTCTTTAAGTACTTCCAAGTGCCTTTGGAGACTGTCAGAAACAACTAACAAATCGTCTAAATAAATGAAAACTTCATTTCGAAGGTGTGCTGGTATAACCCTATCCATTAATCGCGACATAGTTTGGGGTGCGTTGCAGAGTCCGAAAGGCATCACTTTGTATTGGTACAATGGGCGTCCGGGAATTGTGAATGCCGTTTTGTCCCTAGAAACTGGATCTAAAGGGATTTGTCAGAAGGCGTCTTTAAGATCCAGAATTGTAATGAATTCCGTCTTTGGAAGCCTGCTTAAAATCCCCACGATATTGGGTAGAGGATAGGCATCCTTTATTGTCATTTCATTTAATTTCCGACTATCCAGGCACAACTAATTTTTGCCAGGTTTCCTAACAAGAACCACTGGTGAGCACCCGGCACTATTGGATTCTTCTATAATTCCTAAACTTATCATCCGATCTACCTCCTCGTACATCAATTTTTCTATGGCTGGGGACACAGGATAATGTCTTTGTTTTATCGCCTTAGCGCTACCTATATCAATATAATTCTTGACTAACGAGGTTTTTTCTAGACCATCCTTCGAAAATGATAGAAATGTCTGTATAACTTTGTTCTAATCATCTTTCTGAGAATTGTTTAAAATACACGTCGCTAACAGGTTCTCCAAAGAGTTCGCATTATATGGAAATATTAAAAATGCTGAAAGAAAATTTGACGGTAATAAATAAAAAGATTTCCAAAAATCTATCCCGAGATATAATGGTTGCGACAAAGAAGAAATTATGTAAATATCTTTATATTTCCCAACAGATCTAAAAATAATTTTAGTTTTGATAAATCCTACAATACTCTGTGGCATGCCATCTGCAGTTCGAACATTGGAATTTAGTTTTTTATATGTACTACCTGATTCAAGATACTTTTTTGCCAAGTCTCCCCCCCTATACAGCTAACAGATGCCCCTGTATCTAAAAGTCCTGAAACCTTATCATCAAACAGCAAAACTTCAGCGTAGGGTCTAATATCATTTTCACCTCCAATTACACAGGTTGCTACCATTTTTCGTTTTTCATTCATACTTTTCCAAAAATGTCTTGCTCGTTTGGCAGATCGACTTGTTTTCATGGCTGTTGGGCAATTAAAAATCCTTGCTCTTGCTTTTTTATAATTTTTCACCCGAATATGAAATGGTATTATTGGTGTAGGGTGTCTCATCTGGGTATTAATATTTCCTAAGTCCGGTATTTTTTTGTATCTTATTCGACAATTTTACTGATCGGTGTTCGTTGCATGATCTGCCATTCTCCTGCCAGGGGTTTTTCGTGCACTCGTCGTTACGTTTTTTGACGTTTTACAATTTCTGCAAGTCGGTTTATACATATTTGCAGCGCCACAACCATAACAAAACACATTCCTTTCTGACATACAGGCTTGATAACGATGTCCTATTTTACCGCAGTTCCAGCAACATAGACCTAATTCAGAAACATCGCCCTCTATTTCATCTATGACTGCATTTGATTCGTCGAAGTTATGTTCTAAGAGCTCAGAAACGCGTTTGGGGTAACTCAAGAATTTCTGTGGATTATTACGTTTTTTAATATCCTGGAGGAAAAATTCCCTTTTTCTACAAATGTTACGTAATTCACTTACTGAAGATATAGTTAAGTTAAGGAGCTCATGTTGAATCTCAGGAAGCCTCATAAAATGTATCGAAATTTTCCCCTGGTTTTTGCTTTCGGTCCCTAATCATTTCCCTATAATCCATGTCAGTTCTATTATCGCGGTACTGACTACGTAGGGCTGCTGAAATTTCGGTGATAACGCCAAAACCACGTGTTTGCCTTTCCCTCAAAAAGGCTGCTAGCATTATCGCAGAGTAATTGAAAATTTCCGCCTAAGGTTTGATGTGTTAAAGCTTCAACTCTATAGAGGAAGGCATCAACATTCAGACCACCTGAACTACCTGAGAATTTTAACTTCTAATTGTTAATTATTTGGCTTACTTTGTCGGGTCGTAGTGACAAGTCACTAGCTGACCCTAAACGAATGGCTCCTAAATTAGGAGGAGATGCATTAGCATGTAAATTATGACCCCTTTCGGCACTTTGGTTATTAGATGAATGATGAAGGCCTACAAGGTCATCTGGAAATCGATTATCATTTTGAACAGAATTATCTTGGTTGCTATGCAGCGGAAAATTCTGATTTCGCATAATATTGGGTAAACTATTAAAGTTAAGTAAGTTTAGCCTACGAAAGCCTGCTTCAAGATTTGTTTCCACTAATCGGGCTAAAGTTTGGTTTAATGATGACAACATCTCAGCTTGTTGAACACCAAGAGCTGCTGCAACTAAATTTCTTATCATTTTTCTATCTTCCTCTGTACGACGTGGCGAAGATTCAGAAAGATTGCTTGTATTCATCGGAAGTTGATCATCCTGCGACATTGAATTTTCTGCTGGTCGATTCTCATCAAGGATATTCTTTCGAGTTTGCTGCCGGGTAACGATAGACCCGAAAGTACTTGACTTTTGGTTTCTGGGTTTTTCTACTTTAGTTCCACAGGTAGGGCAACAGGGTTTATTATTTGTTGATTTTGCTAAGCAAGGTTTATGAAAGCTATGACCACATGTAGTACGAATAGAGTTGCCTTTGACTGTAATGATATTTTTACAAATCCCACAAATTAGTGGTAGATTTGGGGCTGGCTCTAAAGGATGCGGATGCGCGCAAGATGAACTAGCATTTGGTGTTGCTGCCAAATTCTCATTGCTATGTCTCACCGACATTTGAGCAATCAATTTTTTCCTGACCCAAAAAAAAACTATAAGAAAATTTTGCAAATTCTGCGATTATAGGTAGGAAAAATAATTCAATCCCTTACAATCTCTTTTTTTTTTTTAACCAACGAAAATTATCCGAAAATAGATTAATTAAAAATTATACAATCCAGGTTTTCCTTAGATCTGTAAACTTATAAATAAGTTTACAATTTTAACGACAGAATAAAAGAACTGAGAATTGATTTCATCGTAGTGATAGTATCTTCGTAGTGGTGAATGAAAAATGGCTAATACGATAAATTTAATAAGTAACACAACAAAATCTCCAAAAAAAACATTATAAAAGTGGAACATGTCAATTTAAGATTTAAAGGCGTATAACGAATTAGTTTCCATTTATATAATACGAGTCCTTTTAAATCAAAAATGTAAAAGCAAAAAAAAAATTGAAAGAGTGTTTTCTGCCGGCAAGGTCGGGAAAATATTTTCAGTGTCTAGATTCCAAGACAGAAAAAAAATTAACATAGAGACAGTAAGAATTAGAAAACTTAAGTTATGGTAATCATATCGAAGTTTATCTTCTTTATAACTAGTTCCAGTCACATAAAAAATAGAGATGTGTTTTCATCTGAGTTTTCTGCTGGTATTGGTATACCTTGATACCGTTTTAATTCCAGCAAAAATAAAGAAAAGAAAGAAAAATTTTTAAATTATTTATATAATTTAAGATATTTTTTTTTGAGATTTGTTTGTGACGGCATGAATTAACTAAAAATATATATAAACAATATGCCAGTGACCCAAGGAGCAAAATGATGTAAAATATACACTAAAAGCTTTTATGTGGGCCCCACGTTGGGCGCCAAAAATATTAATTCTCTGTATCATATAACGAAAATTAAGGTTCAAATTTATTTTCTCAAGGCTCGATTAGATACGGGCATGCATAAATCCGGCTCTGGCTCGTCGGCTAATAGGGTGTGTTAGGATATCTAACCATACCTTAAAACTGGCTGCGAGAGAATTATATATTTTAATATGCATGCAAAAACTATCGAATTGGCTATATAACTATGGATAAAAAAAAAATTAGAATCGGAGACTAGAATTATTGACTTGGGTAAAGTAACGTTAATGGAAATAAAAAAACTAATGCAACACAAATCATATTAACCATTTTTGTTGCAAACTGATGTTAGCGTTGCAACATTTAGCCCTCCCGACCTTGATCATCAATATAATATCCCAAACTAAATGTCTTGATGACTATCAACCACTTGAAATCAAATGATCCACAAATTACAAATTCATTATAAAAATTTATTTACTAAATAATTCATATGTAGTATAATTCAAAACTTGTATAATCTAATTATTCTATCAAAATATGACATAAACTTAATAATAGAAATGATTTCACAAAAAAAAAATAAAAGCAAATAAGAAAATTGGAAAAAAAATGATTTTCTTATAAATTTAAAATTTTCTTAATCAAAAACATTGTTTATAAACATATCAGCTGATTAACTATATACAAAACAGCAATTAAGAAAAGTTCAATGAACTTTACAAAACTAAAAGTGAGGACGACGAAAAGAAAAAAAAAATAGGGTTTACAATAAAAGCCCACAACGTTAGCGATTAATGTTTAGGAATTACTTAAGTTAGAGAAAAAAAAGAACTAAAACAAGTTGCTATACTAAATACCTATTTACACAATTATTTTATGTCAAAAAAAATAAAAATCATTATACACACATCCATATGATACACTTCTGGTATGGTAAATGAAAGAAACCGATGCTCTAATTAGTTTTAATTTAGTATTAATTTTTATTCACATTCACAATAGATTTCGATTTATCATTTAATTATTTTATTTAAAAATTTTCTTATCTTTTTCTTTCGTTCTTTTTTTTTATTTCTTTACAAATTTATTCCTCTTTTTTTCAATTTCTTTCATTTACTTTATTTCTTACTTCTTTTATACAAAAATCACCAAAAAAAAAACTTTATTTACACGGTTAAAATAATTATTTTGCACTTTCAAAATCATACGTTTTCATATTTATTTTATTTAACACTTAATATAATATTTTAGGTTTATTAATTTTTGCTTTAAATTTAAATAAAAGCATTTCTTTTTTTTAATTTTTATCTTTTTTTTTACACGTTTTAGGTATACTCAGGTGATTTTTGCAAACTAAATTATTCATAAAAAAAGGAATTACAACTTACTTTGATTGCACTACTCCCACGATGAATGTACATTCAGCTATAGGGTCTCTGCAAGTGTGAGAAAGCTAGATGATGTGTAAAAATTAGATGAACGTAAAATGTTATATCTTCTTTTCTTTGATGATTTCGTTACAATTATTTTGTATTCATCATTGTACAGCAACTTTGTCTAGCAACTATTTCTAAACGCTAATGTATAGAAACACCAAAATTATTCCCTTATTTAAACAAGTAAGAGCGCTATATTCGGCCGTGCCGAATCTTATATACCCTTCACAACGTGTAGTCATGCAATAACAGTAGTTTGTATCACCATTCATCCCATATGAAATAAGTAAAAAACATATAAAAAACATACATATATAAAAAACATCCCATTGTAAAATTATAAATATACGTATGTATGTTAAAAAAAAATTAAAAAAAAAATTTAAACAAAAAATTAAAAAAAAAAATTTAAAAATATTAAAATAAAAAAATTTTTTTTGAAATAATTAAAATATATATAATAAATATAAAAAAAAAAAATAAATAAAAAAAAAATTTAAAAAAATATAAAAAAATAATAATAAAAATATTAATAATATATTAAATAAAAAATAAAAAAAAAAAATATAAAAAAAATAAAAAAAATTTTTTTGGCTCAGCTGGGATTCGATGTATGTATGTTGTTCTTGTAATGTTGTTTTTGTGAATAAAAAATCGAGGTGGTCGTGGGTTTTTGCTCATATCTCTGTTGTTTATGCACCGATGTTTCTGATTTTCAATACCTTTCTATTCCCGAATATTTCTGATATTTTAGTACCTCACCCGGGTCCAAGCGATATCGGGGGGCTTCAAAAAGTTGATTTCAACATACACACGGACAGACGGTCAGACGGACAGACTGACAAAGCTTAATCGACTTCCCTATTCATAAGCTTTCAGAAAATATATACTTTATGGGGTCGGAAATGAAAATTGTAGAAATTTCACACGGAATGACAAACCTATATATACCCTTTTTCACTGTGTGAAGGGTATAGAAAAAAACAATTAAGGGTTTAATACAGTGTTTGTTTATTTTTTCTTTTTTTTCTGTTTAAACTAATATTCTTAATCAGTTATCAATTATCTGTTCTTATCGCTACCTAACTGGTGGCTAGAGCAGGACAAAAAAAAGTGATATAAACGAAAGATAATAACAAACAAAAGTAGAAGGGTTGCTGTTTGGATAAAAATTTCAATCTAACTCATTGTGGTAAAATATATGAAATAGGAAAAACTAAAAATTAGTTACCGAATTCAATTAACATAAGTCCCGGGAGTTAAATAGATGATATTTACAACCAAAATGTAACCACCGATCTGATGATGAAATCGTAGCTGGTTTCGAAAATGCATTCCACTCGGCTATTGTCGGTAAAAATATAATTTTTCAGATTTATTCTTTCATTTATCACAATTCAAAAAAAAAGATTCTTTGTAAAAAAAATAAAGAATATTAAATATGAACTCAAGCCTGATTAAAAATTTAAATATTAGTTTAAACAAAAAAGTTCGATAAAATAAAAATTCAATTTGCATAAAACACAGGGCACGGTGCAAACAATCATTCATTCACTGTTGGTCAATCAACATTCAGTTGTATACTGGCCTCACAGAGAATAAAACAAATGATTATAAACATTGATTGTTAAAAACAATTATCTGTTCGTATCGCTACCTAACTGGTGGCTAGAGCAGGACAAAAATAGTAATAAAATGAAAGATAATAACAAACAAAAGTAAAAGGGTTGCTGTTTGGTTAAAATTTCAATCTAACTCGTTGTGGTAAAAATATATGAAAAAAGGAAAATCTCAAGTAGTTACCGAATTCAATTAACTTAAGTCCCGGGAGTTAAATAGATGATATTTACAACCAAAATGTAACCACCGATCAGAGAGTACTGATGATGAAATCGTAGCTGGTTTCGAAAATGCATTCCACTCGGCTAGTGTCGGTAAAAATATAATTTTTCAGATTTATTCTTTCATTTATCACAATTAAAAAAAAAAACAAGTAAGAGCACTATATTCGGCTGTGCCGAATCTTTTATACCCACCACCAATTTTGTGTACATTAAAAGCACAATATTTATTATTTTGTTAATCGCTATAGAATAGTCTCTTTATAATAAAATATGTATCACTTTCTTTGTAGAGGGTGGTTAAATTTTAAGGGCCCATGTTTAAGGTGAACCACATCTAAACTTCAACTTTTTTCTTGTATTTCATTTGACATTTCTCAATCTCAGACTAACTCAATTTGAACCGTAGAAAGATACGCAATCGAGCAACGCTTTTAAATATTAAAGATTTTTATAAAAATGGCCGTTCAAATCAAAATGCATTTTGTGCACTTCGTGATTCTTTTGGTCAACATAATCGTTCGAATTCGTCCACAATCGTGAGAATTATAAAAAATATTTAAATGTCTGCAAAGCAGGTTTCTATGAAATGTGAAAACATCTGTGAATGCCATCTTAGTTCGTTGAATGGGAAACATTGCTGTTTTTCACGATAACGTGGCAAGAGAGCAAGCAACCTCGACTCATCATCGTGCCCAACAATCGAGCATCAACAGTGTCATTGAAAATTTGGACTATCGGATCGTGGTGTGCCGCCTAGGTTGGGGGGCCATTTGGCCGATATTTTGTTCCATACATAATTGAAGCATACAAATATTATCATTATAAAAATAAATGATAATAATTTCATAATAATTTTATTCAAAATCAACATAGTCCCTTAAAATTAAACCACCCATTATAACTTCGGTATGCTAGTAAAATGTTTTCGTAAATTTAGTCTTTTAATTAAAGTGGCCATTAAAATACGCGTGTCAATAAAGTTTCTGCTAATAAACATAACTTAGATATTTCAATATAGTCCTTTAGTATTCCAAAATCTTTATTCATAGAGAATTTACATGAATTTAAGAGGAAGAAAGTGAATTTAAGGTTAAATTTTAAGGGCCACAGGGTGATTTAAAATATACATTCTCTGCATTTTTCTAAAACGGGAAATTTATTAGTAAGATTTTGATTTTTAAACTTCTATAACATTTGCTTTTAAAAGATTTTCAAACGAAATAAGTTTTGTATAATTTTAAAATTTGTTAGCCATTAGTACATGAAAATAAATTGTTTATAATGTTTAGAGATAATTTGTTTTTACTTAAGTCAAAATTTTCCTAAATTCCCATTTTTAATAGAGCATAACTTCAGGAGAACATAAGCATAAGTTGTTAGCAAGCCATCTAGTAGTTGCTAATAGAGTCATCTATCTTATCATCTTTATCTTATATTTAGTTACAGTACAATAAATGGCGCAGTGTAAGATGAATAAATGCTAATATATATGACTAATATATTTTTATAAAAATTTAAAGAAAAAAGTGTGCGTTGCACATATATTTTCCGTTATAACGAAGACTTTGACCAAAAAACCATGTTTGCAAAATTTTAGAATCGTACATATATACACTGTGCGGTATAAATTTTCGTACATTTTTATCTATAACTATTTTCCTAATTCATAGATTTAAGCGATTTTCAGGGAAAAATATTCTTTTGACTCGATAAATATATATTCGAAGTTTCATGACTACGTTTATGCGTCTGGACACAATTCAAAAGTGAAAGTGGGCGTTATAGAAGGCGTGTCAAAGTTGTTTTTGCTAATGAGTACAACTTAGGTGTTTCAATATAGTCCTTTATTATTCCAAAATCTTTATTAATAGAGAAATTATATGAATTTTAGGTAAAACGTTATATGGGAGGTGGGCGTAAAAGTGGGCGTGGCACCTTAATTTTTTTGCATAGTAATGAAATTGCATAGGGGGATAGACGTAGCAAAATTTATCATCATACCTCTAATTTTAGCGGTTTTATGAGCTTTTAAATTTCATTAACGGTAGATAACGTGAAAAGTGGGCGTTATAGTAGGCGTGTCAAAGTTATTTTTGCGAATGAGTACAACTGAGGTGTTTCAGTATAGGCCTTTATTATTCCAAAATCTTTATTAATAGAGAAATTATATGAATTTTAGTTAAAACGTTATATGGGAGGTGGGCGTAAAAATCGGCGTGGCACATTGATTTGCCGTTACAAGAAAGCGTGTCACCAAAAAGCAAAGTGTGCAAAATTTCAGAGTCGTACATCCAATTTTGTTGCTTTTATGACGTTTTTGTTTTTAAATATACCAAAAAATACACTGTGCGGTATAAATTTTCGTACATTTTGATCGATAACTCCTCTCCTAATGCATAGATTGAGACAATTTTCGGGGGGAAAATATTGTCTTTACTCAGGAAATATATATTCGAAGTTTTACGAGTATACGTTAAGGCGTTTGGACACAATTCCATTTTATTCGATGTTCGAAGGACACGGTTTTTTCGACCTACTCTTGCTTTTCGAGCTATAACTCTCTTCCTAATATTCCAATTTGGCCCATTTTCAATACCAAACAAACCTTGTCTATAAGAAAGATTCTGGCAAAATTTGAGCCCCCTAGCTTTTTCGGTGCGACCTCTATCGTGCTTTTAACAGACGGACAGACGGACGGACATAGCTAGATCGTCATAAAATCAAACCCCGATTCAGAATATATATACTTTATGGGGTCTAAAATGGATATTTCGATGTGTTACAAACGGAATGACAAAATGAATATACCCCCACCATTTTTTTGGTGGCAGGTATAAAAATTCTTTGTAAAAAAAAAATAAAGAATATTAAATATGAACTCAAGCCTGATTAAAAATTTAAATATTAGTTTAAATAAAAAAGTTCGATAAAATAAAAATTCAATTTGCATAAAACACAGGGCACGGTGCAAACAATCATTTATTCACTGTTGGTCAATCAACATTCAGTTGTATACTGGCCTCACAGAGAATAAAACAAATGATTATAAACATTAATTGTTAAAAACAATTATCTGTTCGTGGTGGCTAGAGCAGGACAAAAATAGTAATAAAATGAAAGATAATAACAAACAAAAGTAAAAGGGTTGCTGTTTGGTTAAAATTTCAATCTAACTCGTTGTGGTAAAAATATATGAAAAAAGGAAAAACTCAAGTAGTTACCGAATTCAATTAACTTAAGTCCCGGGAGTTGAATAGATGATATTTACAACCAAAATGTAACCACCGATCAGAGAGTACTGATGATGAAATCGTAGCTGGTTTCGAAAATGCATTCCACTCGGCTAGTGTCGGTAAAAATATAATTTTTCAGATTTATTCTTTCATTTATCACAATTAAAAAAAAAAAATTCTTTGTAAAAAAATAAAGAATATTAAATATGAACTCAAGCCTGATTAAAAATTTAAATATTTTTTTGTTTCTTTTTTTCTTTTTTTTTAGTTCGGGAAAATGCAGTACAATTTAAATTAGTTAACTTCAAATAATTAGTTCTATTATTACTTTACACACTGTATTTAAGCTTATTATCGCATGTGTTGGGATATATTTCTGTGAACCAAAAACGAGTGAAAAATTGTGAGGTGACTGCTATTTATAATTTAATTAGCACATTATGTAAATTGCTGAATTAAAAGTGGCGTGATTAACTGCATATTTAGGTGTTACCAAAAGATACAAATTTGTGGTTGGTGGACTTTACTAATGAGGGGTGATTTATACAAGTATGGGTTGGTTACCTTTTATCGAACAAATAGCAATAACAAAATTATCAACCCAGCATCCATTTTCGGTTAAGTTTGAAAATTTACTAGCGCTTTGTTTTAAAATTGGCTAGCGCTTCTACAATAATTTAGTAAATCGCACTACAGGTACTCATAAAATTATATTATTAATACATTGAAACAAAGAACAAACTATAAAATTACCCAACAGTCGTGTGCAAACAAGCACCAACCCTAAATATTTAAAAAGATAAGAAACATTTATAAATACCAGAACAATTCCATTTAGTAAACAGATTTAGTTTGCATTCGAAAAAAAACAAGTATTTTGTTTTAACTCAACGCATATGAGTCGATCCTTCATCACATGTGAACGATCGTATAGAAGAAAGCTTTGTTAAGAAGTACCAAATTGAATTCTCGTAAAAGAATTGAGCTTCTCGCTTTAGACCTTCTAAAGTTAAGCACAACCAAAATTATGTTAGGTGGTGAATTTATTTAGACACTTTTTATTACAAAGAAGCCACTTTGATGTAAAGCTTAGTCTAGACGATATGTTGAATCAGCAAATTTATGCTTAGAAATTTGTTACAATTCCAACATACATATGTTGACGATTCCAACATATCGTGTAAACAGCATATTTTTAGTTCTTGACAAATTTCCTGGCTCCACGAAAAGCCCCCAATGAAATAACGCCCAGGAAACAATCCCCAATGAAGTAAACCCCAAAAAATTGGAAATAACACCCAAAAAATTGAATGAAATAACATCGAAAAATAAATTAAATAAACCCCAAAGCGAAAACGAAACAACCCCCAATGAAATAAACCACATCAGCAACAAAATGAAATTATGCCAAAAATTCATAAAAAGATTTCATGAAGTCAATATGCCCCAACAGCAAAATCGCAAATTTATTGGTATAAATCGTGTGGAGGCCCGCAGGCGTCTTCTTCATAATAAGGATATATGCAACTTCGAATGTGTGCCAGCATTCATAATCAATTTTTTTTGGTGAAAGAACATACAAAGCTCGTTTAATAGTGACTACTTTTGGTTTTGTAAATGGACTAAGTCCAGTGCAGTATTTTCCCTTATACGATGGAAGCAATTTAAGATCAGCCACCAACGAGCTATCCTTAAACTTTCGAATGGCTTGAAAATCAAACCCATGGAAGACGTTATTATAGTTACAATGTTTTAAAGAAGGCAGTAATTTTCTGTAATGGAGATGTGAGGAAGTATGGAAAAGAATTGTTTAATATTTCCAATATATTTGTTTTTGAAACCCAACTACCCAAAAAAAATTTTTCATGAACATACATAAATAATAAACTTAATACATTATACGTAAGAAATGGTAAAAAAAACAAAATGGTTGCTCATGAATTCAAGATGAAGAAAATATATGTTGTATGTACAAATGCTGCCAGTTGGTTACACATTGTTATTATGTACCTCCTACTGCTTGGCAGAAGTGGAACCAACAACCGTCTGTAGAATAATTTCGTAGTCTGTCACGAAGGTCGCACCATCCAAATCCAGAACGTTTTCATTTATGTATTTGAAAAGATATTGTAATATATTCACAGGCTAAAAGATTTTTGTAAAAGGCCTATTTTTATATAATTTATTTACAAACACCCCCAAAAACCAATAGCTTTATAAATGAAATAACCCCCGAATACAAAATGAAATATCACTCAAATTACACACGCTATGAAACAAGCCCCGAACTTTAAAAATAAATACCTATTTACACAATTATTTTATGTCAAAAAAAATAAAAATCATTATACATACATCCATATGATACACTTCTGGTATGGTAAATGAAAGAAACCGATGCTCTAATTAGTTTTAATTTAGTATTAATTTTTATTCACATTCACAATAGATTTTGATTTATCATTTAATTATTTTATTTAAAAATTTTCTTTTCTTTTCTTTCGTTCTTTTTTTTTATTTCTTTACAAATTTATTCCTCTTTTTTTCAATTTCTTTCATTTACTTTATTTGTTACTTCTTGTATACAAAAATCACCAAAAACAAGTAACAGTGCTATATTCGGCCGTGCCGAATCTTATATACCCTTCACAACGTGTAGTCATGCAATAACAATTGTTTGTATCACCATTCATCCCATATAAAATACGTGCATACGTACACGTAAGAATAAATGTGGCATCGAATCCCAGCTGAGCCAAAAAATTTTATTTTATTTAATATATTATTTATATTTTATTATTATACCCTTCACCTGTGGTGCACAAGGGTATATATAGCTTTGTCATTCCGTTTGTAATTTCTACAATTTTCATTTCCGACCCCATAAAGTATATATTTTCTGAAAGCTTATGAATAGAGGAGTCGATTAAGCCCTGACCGTCTGTCCGTCTGTCCGTGTGTTGGTTGAAATCAACTTTTAGAAGCAACTATATGTTCCTCAGATCTGTATATGGTATCAATCTCTTGGAAATATCCAGGAATGAATCGCTATTGAAATTCAGCACAATCGCCCCATAACTTTCTGAGATATGAGCAAAAAACCACGACCACCTCGTTTTTTTTCACAATTACAACAACAACATACATACATACATGTAAAAAACATATCAAACAAAAAAAATTACAAAAAAAAAAAATTAAAAATAAGAAAAAAATAATAAAAAAAACTAAAAAAAAAAAATTTAAAAAAATTTAAAAAAATTTTTTAAAAATTTTTCTAAAAAAATTTTTTAAAAAAATTAAAAAAAAATATAAAAAAAAATAATAAAATATAAATAATATATTAAATAAAACAAGTAAAAGCGCTATATTCGGCCGTGCCGAATCTTATATACCCTTCACAACGTGTAGTCATGCAATAACAGTAAATTCACGTATGTATGTTAAAAAAAACAAAAAAAAAAAAATAAATAAAAAAAATTTAAAAAAAAAAATTTAAAAAAAAAATTAAAAAAAAAAAATTATTATATACATATATAATATATATAAAACAAAAAAAAAATAAAAAAAAATTTAAAAAAAAAAAATTAAAAAAAAAATTTTAAAAAAATTTAAAAAAAATTTTTTTTGGCTCAGCTGGGATTCGATGCCACGTTTTCCCTAACCAGTATACACGTTTGTATGTATGTATGTTGTTGTTGTAATGTTGTTTTTGTGAAAAGAAAATCGAGGTGGTCGTGGGTTTTTGCTCATATCTCAGTTGTTTATGTACCGATGTTTCTGATTTTCAATACCGATCTACTCCCGAATATTTCTGATATTTTAATACCTTAACCGGGTCCAACCTATGTCGGGGGGCTTCAAAAAGTTGATTTCAACATACACACGGACAGACGGACAGACTGACAGGGCTTAATCGACTTCCCTATTCATAAGCTTTCAGAAAATATATACTTTATGGGGTCGGAAATGAAAATTGTAGAAATTTCACACGGAATGACAAACCTATATATACCCTTTTTCACTGTGTGAAGGGTATAATAAAATAAAATTTTTTTGGCTCAGCTGGGATTCGATGCCACATTTATTCTAACGTGTACGTATGCACGTATTTTATATGGGATGAATGTGATACAAACAATTGTTATTGCATGACTACACGTTGTGAAGGGTATATAAGATTCGGCACGGCCGAATATAGCACTGTTACTTGTTTTTTTTTATATTTTTTTTAAATTTTTTTAAAAAATTTTTTTAGAAAAACTTTTAAAAAATTTTTTTAAATTTTTTTTTAAATATTTTTTAAATTTTTTTTGTAGTTTTTTTTATTATTTTTTTCTTATTTTTAATATTTTTTTTTGTAATTTTTTTTGTTTGGTATGTTTTTTACATGTATGTATGTATGAAGGTTGTTGTTGTAAATGTGAAAAAAACGAGGTGGTCGTGGTTTTTTGCTCATATCTCGGAAAGTTATGGGGCGATTGTGCTGAATTTCAATAGCGATTCATTCCTGGATATTTCCAAGAGATTGATACTATATACAGATCTGAGGAACATATAGTTGCTTCTAAAAGTTGATTTCAACCAACACACGGACAGACGGGCAGACGGATAGACGGACAGACGGTCAGAGCTTAATCGACTCCTCTATTCATAAGCTTTCAGAAAATATATACTTTATGGGGTCGGAAATGAAAATTGTAGAAATTACAAACGGAATGACAAAGCTATATATACCATTGTGCACCACAGGTGAAGGGTATTAAAAAACTTTATTTACACGGTTAAAATAATTATTATGCACTTTCAAAATCATACGTTTTCATATTTATTTTATTTAACACTTAATATAATATTTTAGGTTTATTAATTTTTGCTTTAAATTTAAATAAAAGCATTTCTTTTTTTTTAATTTTTATCTTTTTTTTTTACACGTTTTAGGTATACTCAGGTGATTTTTGCAAACTAAATTATTCATAAAAAAAGGAATTACAACTTACTTTGATTGCACTACTCCCACGATGAATGTACATTCAGCTATAGGGTCTCTGCAAGTGTGAGAAAGCTAGATGATGTGTAAAAATTAGATGAACGTAAAATGTTATATCTTCTTTTCTTTGATGATTTCGTTACAATTATTTTGTATTCATCATTGTACAGCAACTTTGTCTAGCAACTATTTCTAAACGCTAATGTATAGAAACACCAAAATTATTCCCTTATTTAAAAAAAAAACAATTAAGGGTTTAATACAGTGTTTGTTTATTTTTTCTTTTTTTTCTGTTTAAACTAATATTCTTAATCAGTTATCAATTATCTGTTCTTATCGCTACCTAACTGGTGGCTAGAGCAGGACAAAAATAGTGATATAAACGAAAGATAATAACAAACAAAAGTAAAAGGGTTGCTGTTTGGATAAAAATTTCAATCTAACTCATTGTGGTAAAATATATGAAATAGGAAAAACTAAAAATTAGTTACCGAATTCAATTAACATAAGTCCCGGGAGTTAAATAGATGATATTTACAACCAAAATGTAACCACCGATCTGATGATGAAATCGTAGCTGGTTTCGAAAATGCATTCCACTCGGCTAGTGTCGGTAAAAATATAATTTTTCAGATTTATTCTTTCATTTATCACAATTAAAAAAAAAATTCTTTGTAAAAAAAATAAAGAATATTAAATATGAACTCAAGCCTGATTAAAAATTTAAATATTTTTTTGTTTCTTTTTTTCTTTTCTTTTTTAGTTCGGGAAAATGCAGTACAATTTAAATTAGTTAACTTCAAATAATTAGTTTTATTATTACTTTACACACTGTATTTAAGCTTATTATCGCATGTGTTGGGATATATTTCTGTGAACCAAAAATGAGTGAAAAATTGTGAGGTGACTGCTATTTATAATTTAATTAGCACATTATGTAAATTGCTGAATTAAAATGGCGTGATTAACTGCATATTTAGGTGTTACCAAAAGATACAAATTTGTGGTTGGTGGACTTTACTAATGAGAGGTGATTTATACAAGTATGGGTTGGTTACCTTTTATCGAACAAATAGCAATAACAAAATTATCAACCCAGCATCCATTTTCGGTTAAGTTTGAAAATTTACTAACGCTTTGTTTTAAAATTGGCTAGCGCTTCTACAATAATTTAGTAAATCGCACTACAGGTACTCATAAAATTATATTATTCATACATTGAAACAAAGAACAAACTATAAAATTACCCAACAGTCGTGTGCAAACAAGCACCAACCCTAAATATTTAAAAAGATAAGAAACATTTATAAATACCAGAACAATTCCATTTAGTAAACAGATTTAGTTTGCATTCGAAAAAAAAACATGTCTTTTGTTTTAACTCAACGCATATGAGTCGATCCTTCATCACATGTGAACGATCGTATAGAAGAAAGCTTTGTTAAGAAGTACCAAATTGAATTCTCGTAAAAGAATTGAGCTTCTCGCTTTAGACCTTCTAAAGTTAAGCACAACCAAAATTATGTTAGGTGGTGAATTTATTTAGACACTTTTTATTACAAAGAAGCCACTTTGATGTAAAGCTTAGTCTAGACGATATGTTGAATCAGCAAATTTATGCTTAGAAATTTGTTACAATTCCAACATACATATGTTGACGATTCCAACATTCGTGTAAACAGCATATTTTTAGTTCTTGACAAATTTCCTGGCTCCACGAAAAGCCCCCAATGAAATAACGCCCAGGAAACAATCCCCAATGAAGTAAACCCCAAAAAATTGGAAATAACACCCAAAAAAATTTAATGAAATAACATCAAAAAATAAATTAAATAAACCCCAAAGCGAAAACGAAACAACCCCCCAATGAAATAAACCACATCAGCAACAAAATGAAATTATGCCAAAAATTCATAAAAAGATTTCATGAAGTCAATATGCCCCAACAGCAAAATCGCAAATTTATTGGTATAAATCGTGTGGAGGCCCGCAGGCGTCTTCTTCATAATAAGGATATATGCAACTTCGAATGTGTGCCAGCATTCATAATCCATTTTTTTTGGTGAAAGAACATACAAAGCTCGTTTAATAGTGACTACTTTTGGTTTTGTAAATGGACTAAGTCCAGTGCAGTTATTTTCCCTTATACGATGGAAGCAATTTCAGATCAGCCACCAACGAGCTATCCTTAAACTTTCGAATGGCTTGAAAATCAAACTCATGGAAGACGTTATTATAGTTACAATGTTTTAAAGAAGGCAGTAATTTTCTGTAATGGAGATGTGAGGAAGTATGGACAAAGAATTGTTTAATATTTCCAATATATTTATTTTTGAAACCCAACTACCCAAAAAAATTTTTTCATGAGCATACATAAATAATAAACTTAATACATTATACGTAAGAAGTGGTAAAAAAAACAAAATAGTTGCTCATGAATTCAAGATGAAGAAAATATACGTTGTATGTACAAATGCTGCCAGTTGGTTACACATTGTTATTATGTACCTCCTACTGCTTGGCAGAAGTGGAACCAGCAACCGTCTGTAGAATAATTTCGTAGTCTGTCACGAAGGTCGCACCATCCAAATCCAGAACGTTTTCATTTATGTATTTGAAAAGTTATTGTAATATATTCACAGGCTAAAAGATTTTTGTAAAAGGCCTATTTTTATATAATTTATTTACAAACACCCCCAAAAACCAATAGCTTTATAAATGAAATAACCCCCGAATACAAAATGAAATATCACTCAAATTACACACGCTATGAAACAAGCCCCGAATTTTAAAAATTTGTTGGGTGTTATTTCATTGGAGATTATTTCATAAATTGAAAGCCCCAAATGAGGAATGAAATAATTTCCAAAAAAAAAATGAAAAACGGCCCAAAAAAATTGGGAGTTATTTCATATGAAATAACATCCTAAAATGTATGAAAAAAAATTGGAGAATATTTCATTTCTCGTTTGGGCGTTATTTCATTGGGGGGCTTTTCGTGGAGCCAAATTTCCTACGTATGATGGCAGAGTTATTTGCTTAAAAGCGTACTTCAGCTTTTCATCATATGGCAAATTTAGTAGCATAGAATTGTTGCAGTGTTGCCTAATTTGTTTTATTCCTTGCTAGATTTTGTAAGTTATATATTAGTTATTTAGGCAAAATGGTTGATGTGAATTTTTTATTATTACTTGCAAAATTACATGAGAATCTTAAAACTAGTCTAGTGTTGGTTAGTGTAGCGAAGCTAATATAAAGCAGGGCAGGGCACTTCACTCAAAAACACATTTGCACCGCAGGGTAACCAAACTCACAATTATTTAGGTAAACTGTAATATAAACCCTGTTGTGACGATATAAATGAATGTGTGTGAAATAAGCAGTGTGAGAAAAGTTCGCATTACTTGAATTCGCCTGGCAAGCGTCTAGCGGCAGTTGACAATATCAAGTGTTTGTGTGCCGTTACTCTTGCCGTTTTTGGCAATGATATAAACACACACACGAAACTACACTATTGGTGCCGGACCGCTACATATTACTATCATTATACCCTTCACCTGTGGTGCACAAGGGTATATATAGCTTTGTCATTCCGTTTGTAATTTCTACATTTTTCATTTCATAAAGTATATATTTTCTGAAAGCTTATGAATAGAGGAGTCGATTAAGCCCTGACCGTCTGCCCGTCTGTCCGTGTGTTGGTTGAAATCAACTTTTAGAAGCAACTATATGTTCCTCAAATCTGTATATGGTATCAATTTCTTGGAAATATCCGGGAATGAATCGCTATTGAAATTCAGCACAGTCGCCAGATAACTTTCTGGGATATAAGCAAAACACCACGACCACCTCTTTTTTTCACAATTACAACAACAACATGCATATATACTGGTTAGAGTAAACGTGGCATCGAATCCCAGCTAAGCCAAAAAAAAATTTTTTTATTTTGTATATTATTTATTTTTTATTACATATTTATTTTTAATTTTTTTAAAAAATTTTCTTAAATTTCTTAAAATTTTTTGTTGTTGTTTTTATACCCTTCACAGAGTGAAAAATGGTATATATAGGTTTGTCATTCCGTGTGAAATTTCTACAATTTTCATTTCCGACCCCATAAAGTATATATTTTCTGAAAGCTTATGAATAGGGGAGTCGATTAAACTCTGTCAGTCTGTCCGTGTGTATGTTGAAATCAACTTTTTGAAGCCCCCCCACATCGCTTGAGGTATTAAAATATCAGAAATATTCGGGAGTAGATCGGTATTGAAAATCAGAAACATCGGTGCATAAACAACTGAGATATGAGCAAAAACCCACGACCACCTCGATTTTGTTTTCACAAAAACAACATTACAACAACAACATACATACATACAAACTAGACTGCTGCATGAAATCTGTGTCTGAAGACGCTCACTTTATTTTTTATTTTTAACTTGTTTGTGTTTATTGCCGACAAGTACCGATGAGTGGACAAGTATGAACAAAAAACACTACCAAAGAAGTATGATCATAAACATGAATACGACCGATTATATGTATTCATAATCATGAACACTAGTAAACGTAGTGAAAATAGTGTTGAACAGTTCAAACAATAATAAAAAATCAGCGTATTCAATCAAAGTTCGAACACATTAAAAAATTTATATAAAATAAAAATAAATGCAGTAGTTTCCGATCAATTTATTTTTTTTTTAAATACTACCTTAATATTTTTAAATGCATTTTATAAGGTATAAAATAAAAATGCAATACATATTTTAAATTTTAAAAAACAATGTTTTATTTGTTTCATTTAATATATTCACTATTATTTCACGTATTATTTAAGGTATACCTATGTATTGTATTTACATATGAAAATAAAATATTGTTTTAAAATGAAATAAAAAGGCGAAAAACCAGGTACATTCCTCGTAGAATTACTCATTTAATGAAAGGAGCTTACAAATTACGGACAGCAATATTAAAAAAAAAAAATAAAATAACCCTAAAAACTAATAAAATTATTTATAATGACCGTATTTAAAGGTAATTTTTAAGTTCTTTTTCCTAAAAAATAAATAATAAAACCGTTAGTGTACGTAAATTGCACGCCTCGTGTTCCTGAAAACTTTAACAGAACAGAATTCATTCCTAATAAAAAGAAAATAAAAACAATTACCGTATGAAAACGCAATACAACATGAGTATTCGAACTGGTTGTTTCTGTTCGAACAATGCCTTCTGTTCATGAACATCGAACAGAATTCATTGAACACCGAACAGTATTCACTGTGATTACAACATAAACAAACATTTGATTACTAATGTTAAACTCGATCAAACATGTACTCAGTTAGCTAGTTTGTGTTCGATGTTAGCTGTTTATTCATTGACACATAAACATGATCACTGTATAAGGCTGTTCATGCAGCAGTTTAATACAAACGTGTATACTGGTTAGAGAAAACGTGGTATCGAATCCCAGCTGAGCCAAAAAAAAAAATTTTTTAATTTTTTTTTTTATTTTTTATTAAATATATTATAATATTTTTATTATTATTTTTTTTAAATCATGAATGGTGATACAAACAATTGTTATTGCATGACTACACGTTGTGAAGGGTATATAAGATTAGGGAAGGCCGAATATAGCACTGTTACTTGTTTTTCATATTCTTTCCCACGGCATATCAGTGTGGGACTGACAACTAATTTTTAAGTACTAACACTAGTTATTTAATTATAATAATAATTTTAGAATAAGTACTAACCAACTCTAGACTAGTTTTAAGATTCTCATAAGTAGTATATAAGGAAATAATTTTAAGAACAAAAAACAATTATAATTTAACTTCACTTAGTTGAGCTTCCTAGAGGAGCTCCTAAAATTGAATATTAAATAAAACACAGTGGAGTTCCTAGAAGAGCTCACTGAAAATTAAACCTATAATCTAATTTTTTAATAAATTAATATCCCAAATCTACATGGAGATCCTGCCAGTTTAAGGAGTGCAATAATAATAATAAGCACCCTTAAATACTAAAGGCAGTAAATAACATCTGAAAAAAGGAGTGCTCCAAGAGACATCCTCAAAACTGAGTGTTATTTAAATAAAGAGCATCAGCGAAAATTTATTCTGACGGACAGCCAAGTTTCCGTCAGCTACGAGGAAGAAGACTATCTAGCCAAGAGATTGGTATGACCAAGGCAAAAGAAGGCCCTCGACCGATCACAATCCAAGAATATAAGAAGAGGATTGAGCGAAGAAAAAGGAGGAAGATTACAAAATACCTGTAGTAAAGAAGCCAAAAAGAAGAGGAGGACATCTGGTCCGCCTAAAGAAAGAGAAAGCCCTATTAATGCGTGAAGTCAACAAGGAACCACCACCCAGATGGGAAGACGCCACAAGAATGTGGTACAGAATGGAAGTATTGGATAAACAAATTAGAAACATTATAAATTCAAGGAAGTGCATCTAAGTGCACTCTTAGGTCAGTAGGCGTTAACCGCCGCTGACAAATATTTTTTTATGTATATTATTTTAAGAAAATTTTAAATAAAATAAGAAAAAATAACATTAT
Organism: Phyto melanocephala; assembly: GCA_941918925.1. NCBI lineage: Eukaryota > Metazoa > Arthropoda > Insecta > Diptera > Rhinophoridae > Phyto > Phyto melanocephala. The sequence goes on from OW799233.1 coordinate 68,639,333, forward strand.
AAATAATATACTTTTGTTAATTTCAAAGGTTTCTTATATTTTTTTAAAAACATGATGAGAAATAGGAAAAATGTTAAAAATAAAATAGTTTGGACAAATGAGGAACTTAAGGTAGAAAAAATAGATATAGAGAAACAATTAGAATTCTTAAGGGAATTTTGGGAAGTATTAGGCATTAGAGAGGAATTTTATTAAAAGTTAGGAGAATAAAAGAAGAATTCGATAAATCGTACAAGTGCCTAAACAATGATAGGAACACTTCGATAGAAACAATAAGTAAACACATAAATATTTTGAAAGGAAAACTTGAGAAAATTAGGGTAATACTTAACGTATACTATACTCGGCTAACAAGTAGCCATAAGGTATTCGCAGAGGCATTTTATTTGAATGTTAGAGAATTGCTGCTAACTGTTATATCAAGGAAAGGTATACAGATAGAAAAGATTCAGAAAATGATGATACAACAATCCCCGAAATTTCAACAATAATTATAGAAATAATAACAACAAAAATAGCAACAGAGATGGACAAAGATATAATCGCAGAGACAGGAACTATGTCAGAGCGACCGAGTCAAATGGAAATTACTCGGAAAACTAAGATCTACCCCTAAGATAAAACAAAAAGATAATAGAGTATACAGCCTTAACCTTAACCTATGTTTTTTCATCAATATCAAGATAAATGGAACCAATGCATTCGTAAATTTACTCTTAGATACAGGAGCTGACATATCACTAATAAAATCAAGATATTTCAATCGGAATCAAATCAATACTCGCAGATACACAACATTGAGTGGAATAGGACAGGGAAAAATAAGATCCTTAGGAAATATATTTTTTGACTTGAGATTCGATAAATTTTTAATACCACATGATTTCCAAGTAGTACGGGATGATTTCCCAATACCTTGTGATGGTATCATTGGAATGGATTTCATGAAGAAATATAATTGTATATTACGTTTTGATGAAGATTGCGATTACCTAATCCTACGTCCATTTAATATACCACAACCAATAGAAATACCAGTGACAACTGGGAACGATAATGTCATTTTACCACCAAGATCGGAAGTTGTTCGTGAAATAAAATTAAGTAATTCGGAGAAGGAAATATTAATTCCAAATCAAGAGATTGAACCAGGTGCTTATATTGCAAGCACATTAGTAAAATCAGATAAGGCATTTATACGTATTTTGAATACTAATAATGAGAGTGGGTACATGGGTACAGAATACAAGACATCCATACTAACTGAACTATGCAACTTGCTGAAAATTGAAAAAATTACTTCAACAGCACATCATCACCAAACACTAGGGACGATAGAACGAAGTCACCGAACATTTAATGAATACGTACGATCATACGTATCGGTTGACAAAACCGATTGGGATGAATGGCTGAAATACTTTACATATTGTTTTAACACCACACCATCGACAGTTCACAATTTTTTTCAAGAACTCCCAACAAATTTAAGCAATTCAGTGAGATAGATGGAATTACACCACTATATAATGTAGATAATTATGCCAAAGAGGCAAAATATAGATTAGTAATAGCACATAATTACTATTAAATAGGAACAAGGAAAAACAGAAAGCTAATTATTTAAGATTTTACTTAGGAATGAATCAGGTCATAAAATAGAACAAAAATATAAGGGACCTTATGAAATAGTAAACGAAGAAACAATGTAACAATAGAAGATAAGCAAAATAAACAAAGAATAGTACATAAGAATAGGCTTAAGATTTATCATAATTAATAAAGTTGTGATGCCCATACAATATATATATATAAAGAGATTCAGTTAAATTAAAAACTTTGATGAATATGTATTGGGGTCAATTTTTAAAAACTGGCGATAAATATTGTACTTGTCATGTACAGTGGAAAACTTTTCAAATAATAAATACAATAGTTTTGGATATGATGATGCAGGTGTTTCTAACCGCAGAAGGAGGGACTAGAACGCAAATTTTTTCTCTTAATAGAGGACAACAAATGCCAACAAATATTCCAATATTTCAATTTAGTCACAATCAACATATAAAAATTGAGGTTATTGGTGGTATGATATCACTAGTTGGAACAGTCTATGAGGGTGGTTTTAAAGATATAAATGTATACTCATACAAACCATCATGTGTTTATAGTGAAATAGATGAACATGTTTTTAGTGATCCAACTAAATCTTATAATGGTAAGACTGGTATCCGCTTATTGAATAAAAATCAGCAAAAACCTCCCCTCCCCCAAAAACCTCCTCTCCCTCAAAAAATGGTTAATAATAGTAAAGTTAAGAAAGCAGCTGGTGGTGCTAGCGATGATGATGATGACTCATTTCAATATGAAGATTATTAAATTAGTATATAAATATGAGAAACAATTCTTATCATCTCATTCAAAAATATATCGCTAACTTAAGAACATATCTATTAAAAAGAAAAACTAAAATGAAAAATATTTTTATCACATTGTTTTCATATATCTATATCATACAAGTGTTTTCAGCTTCATTACCTATTGATTTGAGTGAAAATGAACTTAAAAATACAGAATTTGCAATAAAATTACCAAATAATGATACTGTGAGCATACAACTAAATTTCAAACTTTTAAAGTTTAATAATCATTTAAATAAAAACAACGAGTCAACAGCAAAAACAGAATATAAATCAAACGAAGAACAAGAAGACTCTCCACCACCTATAAATCAATCTTTTACTGTTGAAGAAGCTATTGAAACATTTAGGCAAGATTTAGTAAAAAAAGAAAAAAATATTGCGGGAATAATTGAAAGTTCGGCTCCATTTTATAGACATTTTCAACTTCAATACAAAGATAATATAAAATTGAGAATCCGTTGTAAATATTTATGACAGCAATTACTTGAAACGTCGATTAAATATTTCATGTTTCGAATACCGTCAAGTTGAATACGAGAGAATTTTAAGTAATGGTGAAATTGAGAGGGTTTCTGAGGATGATACTACATACCGATCCGATATTACATTAATCAACATTCAAGACTATACACATGATTTGGATATGGAAATATTATAAATTAACTAATATGATTAAATACATTTACTACTACCTAATATAAACTTTGTTGTTGATGTGTTAAGAAGTTTTATTTAACATAAACAAAAAAAATTAAAATAAGAAAAATAATGAATAATGGTTTTATTCGAAAATTTTACATGACTTCTTGAATGAAGAAAGGTTTTTGTGGTATGAACATGAGATTATTTTGAAGAAATTAAAAACTCAATTCGATGAATATGCATTTTATAAGAAAAGTAAATCAAAATTTGGATATCATTACACCAATTGTGTGCGGTTCAACAATGAAACAACTTGTGGACCTGATACCTGTAAATGTTCCCTTATCGATAAAAGTTGGGGACAAGCATTATGTATAATGAATTTTTATAATAATTTAAAAACATAGACTTTATAAACAGTTCTACAGTCGTCGTCGTTGTGACTTGATTAGTATTACACAATGTCTGAGGAGAGAATATTAGTTGTAGATGTACAAGGGTTTTATCTCAACAATAAATTCATTGAAAAAGAACTGAGTATTTCAATTAACGATATACAAGTACAAACATTTATTATTAAACCACCTTTTCCATATTCATTGTTGACAACAAAAGAAAAAGATTCAATTAATTGGCTTTATAATCATCATCATGGATTAAAATGGAAAGACGGCGATGCAACCTTAACAAATATTATGGAATATTATATTGCGCATGTTAAAGATAAAAATTTTATTTATTATGCTAAAGGATTAGAAAAAATTAAGTGGATTCAAAATATTTTTAAGGATAAAATTAATTTTTATAACCTAGATGATCTAAATTGTCCAAATTTAAAAACATTATATCAAAATGATAAATCTGTAAATGTTTGTTGTTATCATAGAAAATATTGTATATGTGCTCAAAAAAATGTAATACTCTTAAGAAAGTTTATTAAATCAAATATTAATAAAGAAAACATAAAATTATAAAAGACATTTTTTTTTTTTTTGATTTATTATTTAACACTTAAATCAGATAAAATAATCATCAAACATCAGTTCATTCTGAATACTTGAAATGTCAATAACAATATCTTTAATCGGAAACACTTCAACTCTGGTTGGAGAATATTTTCCTCCAATTGAACTCCCTACAAAATATGTTTGTGGACTTATTGATTTTGTAACATTCAATTCCATACCCAATGTAGATGTTCGCAACAATTTGTTTCATATAGGAAATCATATTATTACTATTCCGGTTGGTTCATATGAACTTGAGGATATTGCTTTTTTCTTAAACTCAAGCTTAAAAGATATTGATGAATCACTACACTAAAAAACGCTGGTTGGTGTCTTAACGAAACTTTCGTTTTAGAAAAAAGTCATTTTAGCTGTTGTATACCTCTGAAAATGTTGATGGGGTTTGCTGAAGATTATAACAAAATACTATTAAATTCGAAACATGAGCTCATTTTTCAACGTTCTACATCCGATGAGAGATCATATTATTCTACAAATACAACTGATCATTTGAAATTAACAATTCTGGATATAACATGGAAAATGCCGCATATTCAACTATCGGACTTTGCAAAATTAGAAATGTTTAAGATAATCAACAGCAAAAATTCTATACCAATTGCATTTCGTAGTTGGGATTGTCATGTAAATCCTGCACTACCAACGAATACAAAGGTTTTATGGAATGTGAAGCTTTCTCCACAAAACGAAAGACCACGATTTCTTATAATTGGTTTACAAAAAGAGAAAAGTAAAGAACAAGGAAATATATTTGACCATTGTAATATCTCTAATTTAAAAGTATATCTAAACTCAGAGTCATATCCATATGACGATTTAAATAATCGTTTTGAAAATGGTCAGTATTCTGTACTATATAATATGTATGCAAAATTTCAACAAATCTTTTACATGCGAGAACCTGAACCATTGCTGGATGTTAATGATTACAAGTCTTACGCACCGCTTATTGTTGTTGATGTTTCACATCAAAATGGGACTGTTAGAATTGGACCTATTGATGTACGAATTGAATTTGATACTGAAGCAAACAAACCAATTCCAGAAAAAACATCAGCATACTGTTTAGTTATTCATGATCGCTTAATCGAATACTCACCTCTAACAAGCGAAATTAGAAAAATTATTTAATTATAATATTTCTTTTAAAATTTTTAATAAATGAAAAAAAAAAATAATAAAAAAATAAAATGTTTATATATATAAATAAAACAAGATCTTTTTAAATCTTAATCGATGTATTTTATTAAAACATTTATAGTTTCTTTTTAGTTTAGCTTCGAAAACAAAAATTTTAAACATAAATGACCACAATTTATTGTATTAAAATTTTCATATCTATCATAATTATAACTAATGTTTTTTCCTAAATATTTTATTAATTGTTTTGGTGGCTGCAAATTACCAAAGCTATCAAAATATTCGATTTGATTGTTGTTTTTCCAGTATGCTACCCAATGTGTGCCAGGTCCCTTTGAAGTATCCAGATTGATTATTCCACATTCTTTTTTAAATGGTTTGCTTGGAAGAGTGTTACACATAAACACACCTCTAAAATTTGGAATATGTTTTGCATATTTTCTCAAATCTACATCAGAAAGAGCTCTTTTAGGTAGCTTCATTAAAAATTTTGTTGATAAGGTTTTAAATATAATCCAAATCCTTTTTTATATGGTTTTAAGAACATGCCTTTTCCCATCGCAATGACTTCCATTGTACTATTATGTCGTTTTGATTCAGCCAATTGTTCCTTTCCATTTTTGACTGCATTGATTGCTTTTGTAATGCCAGATACACCACCAGCTAAACCACCAAGTGCGCCCAGTGCAGCGAATATAGGTGCAAGTGGAAGAAAACCTCCAGATTTAGGTAAAGGTATTATTCGAGGAGTTTTTATTAATGATTTTTTTCCCTTGAAAATATTGTTTACTACTTTTCGTGAAATCTTTATAGCATCTTTCAAGTTTTCAGTTTTTTTTATATTCTTTCTTGCACTTTTCAATGCATGTCTAAATAGTTGATGTTTATTTACTGAAGACAATCTTTTAGTTTTACTAATAACGTTACCCATTCCGAATTTTGTTTTTGTTTTCATTGCAGTAGTAACAAACCAAGCGTTTGATTTTTCACCGAAACTACTATCGTTAGCATTAACCCTTTGCCAAGCCTTTTCAGTTAAGATTCTATCAGCAATATGTCTAAATCTTTATTGTTTGAGTATGCTATATCGTGCTCTCTGCAAGCAGTATCCAATGGATTGATTCCTTGATCACCTCTTTCTAAACGTTTCTTTAATTTTGTTCCAGGTCCACAAAATTGATAACCGGGTAAATGAAGTTCAATAGGAAGTTTATTAATTATTTTATTCAGAAAAGTATGGATGACGACTGAATATCTTTTTATAAATGATTGTCATATCTATTGATACTTTACCGATTAAAGATTAAAATCAAATTGATTGAAAACAAATAAAAGAGACTGGTTTATATATTATGTTATCATTAGATTTCAGAATGCGTTTTTTTAAACAACATAAAAGGATTAATGTAAAGAATATCGAATCAAAGTTAGATTCATCAAATAAAATTCGTCATAGTGCATTACTACCGAATTCTATTCGAGCTCTTATTGTGGGTCCATCAAATTGTGGAAAAACAAATGTGATGATCAGTCTTATTGAAAGTCCTCATGGATTGAAATTTAAAAATATTTACTTATATTCAAAGTCAACACAACAACCGAAATATAAGTACTTAGAAAATCTAATTAAACCTATCAAGGAGATAAATTTTTCATCATTTTCCAATAATGATGATGTTCTATCCCCAGACGAAGTTAAACCAAATTCAGTATTTATATTCGACGATATAGCTTGTGAGAAACAAAATCATGTATGTTCTTACTTCTGTATGGGTCGTCATAAAGATATTGATAGTTTTTATTTATGTCAAACTTATACACGTATACCAAAACACTTGATTCGCGATAATGCAAATATGATTATAATTTTTAAACAGGATGTAATGAATATTAAGCATATTTACAATGATCATGTTGGTTCTGATATAAGTTATGTGCCGAGTGTTGGAAAGAAAAATATGGTTTTCTAGTTATTAACAAAGATGATCCTATGAATAACGGTCGATATAGAAAAGGTTTCGATATATTTATAAATCTATAAAAGAAATATTACATATATTTTAAAATCAGTACAAGATTAATTATTAAACTAATAGCTTCTCAACTATTAAACCGCTAACTGCTAAACTGTTCTGTTTTGGATCTGTTTCTAATTCAATCTATAAATATGAATACAAATCTAGTTAATAATCTTATTAAAACTCGAAATATTTTAAAAAAGAAATATAAGAATATTTTGCTTGGAGAAATTGCAAATGATGAATTGTTGGAAAAGACATTTAAACCAATATCAAAACCATTAAAAGAATTAGTTCAATCAACTAACATTATAAAACATGAAAAATATACGGATAACTCTTTTAAACATGATCTTGAGAATAATAAAGTTGCCTTCAGTACACCATATAAAAAGAGTAAGCTTGATTATAACACGTTTTCTCCAAACTTTAATAACAAGAAAATCGAGAAAAGTTCAAACACGTTTCAATCATTTGATGATGAAAATGCTCATGATGACCATGATGATGATGATAATAATGATAATGTTGATAATGAGGATGATAACAATGATGATGATAACACCATTGCAATACATCCCAGTCAAAGTATTCAATATAATTTATCAAAAGTTAACTTAAATATATATGATAAAACCTATGGTCCTCATAAGGATAAAAATCAAATATGGAGACAGGGTAATGAACCCATCGCTTTCAATTCAACCAATATTACTGTAGGTAATTTAAAATGGCCCTTCACATCAGGCTTATATGAATTGTTAGTTTATAAGAACCCAATCAGTTATAATAAAACAGATTTAAATAATTATAAACAAATATTGGAGATGACTAATGTCCATAAACGAAATAACAGTATTAATGGACAAATTAAAGGAAATCGTTCAATTAAATATACAACGATTATTAAAACCCTATTTAAACAACAGAAAATTCATAAGGGAAAAGGTTTAATGAAATTGAATAGAAAAAAGCATAATTATGTTTATTGGGATGATCCTAATGAATTGGTTGATAGATTGCGTCTTTTGATTTCATCAACAACAGCTGGTCACTCAAATCATAATAATGAAATTGTATCAATTATTGAGGAATTGAGAGAAGCAAAAATTATTATATAGTCTTAAAAATGTTTAACAATTCATATTCATAAAATGCCTATCGATAAGTTTGGACATTATATTGAAAAATCTGTAAGATACCAAAATCAACATTTCAAGATTCATTTGGATAGTGATCGTAATTTCAACTTTAACTTGCGGAGAATAAAAAATATTGCTAGTCCTGTATTGGAAAACGATGCTGTGAACAAAATTTACATGAAAAGTTATTTAAGTGAAATAAAGAAACAACTGGATACAATGTATATGGAGAGAATTAAGGAAATGGAGGATCGTTTTAACGAAATAATACGACAACAAAACGTGTTGGCTACAGAAAAATTTGATAATGTAGAAACACGTTTAAGTAAATTAATACATGATCAAAGTATAATACTAAATAATCTCAATCAATCACTAAAGGAAATGAGATCATTATTTAATTACAAAATTGATTCAGTGGAAGAACGTCTAAATGAAGAAACGAATAAAAAAATTTTTTTGGCTCAGCTGGGATTCGATGCCACGTTTTCTTTAACCAGTATACACGTTTGTATGTATGTATGTTGTTGTTGTAATGTTGTTTTTGTGAATAAAACATCGAGGTGGTCGTGGGTTTTTACTCATATCTCAGTTGTGTATGTACCGATGTTACTGATTTTCAATACCTTTCTACTCCCAAATATTTCTAATAGTTTAGTACCTCACCCGGGTCCAAGCAATATCGGGGGGCTTCAAAAAATTGATTTCAACATACACACGGACAGACGGACAGACTGACAGACTGACTGAGCTTAATCGACTTCCCTATTCATAAGCTTTCAGAAAATATATACTTTATGGGGTCGGAAATGAAAATTGTAGAAATTTCACACGGAATGACAAACCTATATATACCCTTTTTCAGTGTGTGAAGGGTATAAAAAAAAACAATTAAGGGTTTAATACAGTGTTTGTTTATTTTTTCTTTTTTTTCTGTTTAAACTAATATTCTTAATCAGTTATCAATTATCTGTTCTTATCGCTACCTAACTGGTGCTAGAGCAGGACAAAAATAGTGATATAAACGAAAGATAATAACAAACAAAAGTAAAAGGGTTGCAGTTTGGATAAAAATTTCAATCTAACGCATTGTGGTAAAATATATGAAATAGGAAAAACTAAAAATTAGTTACCGAATTCAATTAACATAAGTCCCGGGAGTTAAATAGATGATATTTACAACCAAAATGTAACCACCGATCTGATGATGAAATCGTAGCTGGTTTCGAAAATGCATTCCACTCGGCTAGTGTCGGTAAAAATATAATTTTTCAGATTTATTCTTTAATTTATCACAATTAAAAAAAAAAAAAAAAATTCTTTGTAAAAAAAATAAAGAATATTAAATATGAACTCAAGCCTGATAAAAAATTTAAATATTAGTTTAAACAAAAAATTTCGATAAAATAAAAATTCAATTTGCATAAACGGTGCAAACAATCATTCATTCACTGTTGGTCAATCAACATTCAGTTGTATACTGGCCTCACAGAGAATAAAACAAATAATTATAAACATTGATTGTTAAAAACAATTATCTGTTCGTATCGCTACCTAACTGGTGGCTAGAGCAGGGCAAAAATAGTAATAAAATGAAAGATAATAACAAACAAAAGTAAAAGGGTTGCTGTTTGGTTAAAATTTCAATCTAACTCGTTGTGGTAAAAATATATGAAAAAAGGAAAAACTCAAGTAGTTACCGAATTCAATTAACTTAAGTCCCGGGAGTTAAATAGATGATATTTACAACCAAAATGTAACCACCGATCAGAGAGTACTGATGATGAAATCGTAGCTGGTTTCGAAAATGCATTCCACTCGGCTAGTGTCGGTAAAAATATAATTTTTCAGATTTATTCTTTCATTTATCACAATTAAAAAAAAAAACAAGTAACAGTGCTATATTCGGCCGTGCCGAATCTTATATACCCTTCACAACGTGTAGTCATGCAATAACAATTGTTTGTATCACCATTCATCTATATATATAAAAGTGAATCTCTGTGTGTGTGTGTGTGTGTGTTAGCTATAGACTCCGAAACTGTAAAACCGATCGGACTCAAACTTTGGCAAGTTGTTGGACACATACCAGGGAGTGTTTATGGGTGGAAAAAAGTGGGCGGGGCCACGCCCATAAAAATTAGTTATCAGTTTTAGCTCCTTGCACTTAACGGATTTTTCTGAAACTTTGCACACATATCAAGCTGTCATGACTAAATAATTCCGTGATAAGAAAAGTGGGCGGGGCCACGCCCCTAAAAAGTTTTAATATTGAGGTACTTGCACTGGACCGATTTTTCTGAAACTTTGCAGACATATTAAGCTATCATGACTTTATAATTTCGTGATTAAAAAGTGGGCGGGGCCACGCCTATTAAAAATTGGTTATCAGTTTTAGCTACTTGCACTGGACCGAATTTTCTGAAAGTTTGCAAACATACTGAGTTGTCATGACTTTACACTTTCGTCATTAGAAAAGTGGGCAGTGCCACGCCCATTAAAAAAAGGTATCATTTTGAGGAACTTGCACTAGACCGATTTTTCTGAAACTTTGCACACATATTGAGCTGTCATGACCTTATGATTTCGTGGTTAGAAAAGTGGGCAGGGCCACGCCCATAAAAAAAGTTATAATTTTGAGGTACTTGCACTGGACCAATTTTTCTGAAACTTTGCACACATACTGAGCTGTCATGACTTTACAATTTCGTGATTAGAAAAGTGGGCAGTGCCACGCGTATAAAAAAAAGGTATCATTTTGAAGTACTTGCATTGGACCGATTTTTCTGAAACTTTGCACACATATTGACTTTACAACTTCGTGATCCGAAAAGTGGGCAGGGCTACGCCCATTAAAAAATTATAATTTTTAGGTTTTTTTATTTGATATTCAATTAAAATTAAGAATGCATTTTGATTCATTAAGGGGCGTAGCAACGCGCGCCGGGTTTGGCTAGTCCCATATAAAATACGTGCATACGTACACGTTAGAATAAATGTGGCATCGAATCCCAGCTGAGCCAATATTAGTTTAAACAAAAAAGTTCGATAAAATAAAAATTCAATTTGCATAAAACACAGGGCACGGTGCAAACAATCATTCATTCACTGTTGGTCAATCAACATTAAGTTGTATACTGGCCTCACAGAGAATAAAACAAATGATTATAAACATTGATTGTTAAAAACAATTATCTGTTCGTATCGCTACCTAACTGGTGGCTAGAGCAGGACAAAAATAGTAATAAAATGAAAGATAATAACAAACAAAAGTAAAAGGGTTGCTGTTTGGTTAAAATTTCAATCTAACTCGTTGTGGTAAAAATATATGAAAAAAGGAAAAACTCAAGTAGTTACCGAATTCAATTAACATAAGTCCCGGGAGTTAAATAGATGATATTTACAACCAAAATGTAACCACCGATCTGATGATGAAATCGTAGCTGGTTTCGAAAATGCATTCCACTCGGCTAGTGTCGGTAAAAATATAATTTTTCAGATTTATTCTTTCATTTATCACAATTAAAAAAAAAAAATTCTTTGTAGAAAAAATGAAAAAATGTATTAAATATGAACTCAAGCCTGATTAAAAATTTGGATATTTTTTTGTTTCTTTTTTTCTTTTTTTTTTAGTTCGGGAAAATGCAGTACAATTTAAATTAGTTAACTTCAAATAATTAGTTTTATTATTACTTTACACACTGTATTTAAGCTTATTATCGCATGTGTTGGGATATATTTCTGTGAACCAAAAATGAGTGATAAATTGTGAGGTGACTGCTATTTATAATTTAATTAGCACATTATGTAAATTGCTGAATTAAAAGTGGCGTGATTAACTGCATGTTTAGGTGTTACCAAAAGATACAAATTTGTGGTTGGTGGACTTTAATAATGAGGGGTGATTTATACAAGTATGGGTTGGTTACCCTTTATCGAACAAATAGCAATAACAAAATTATCAACCCAGCATCCATTTTCGGTTAAGTTTGAAAATTTGCTAGCGCTTTGTTTTAAAATTGGCTAGCGCTTCTACAATAATTTAGTAAATCGCACTACAGGTACTCATAAAATTATATTATTCATACATTGAAACAAAGAACAAACTATAAAATTACCCAACAGTCGTGTGCAAACAAGCACCAACCCTAAATATTTAAAAAGATAAGAAACATTTATAAATACCAGAACAATTCCATTTAGTAAACAGATTTAGTTTGCATTCGAAAAAAAACAAGTCTTTTGTTTTAACTCAACGCATATGAGTCGATCCTTCATCACATGTGAACGATCGTATAGAAGAAAGCTTTGTTAAGAAGTACCAAATTGAATTCTCGTAAAAGAATTGAGCTTCTCGCTTTAGACCTTCTAAAGTTAAGCACAACCAAAATTATGTTAGGTGGTGAATTTATTTAGACACTTAGCTTAGTCTAGACGATATGTTGAATCAGCAAATTTATTCTTAGAAATTTGTTACAATTCCAACATATATATGTTGACGATTCCAACATATCGTGTAAACAGCATATTTTTAGTTCTTGACAAATTTCCCGGCTCCACGAAAAGCCCCCAATTAAATAACGCCCAGGAAACAATCCCCAATGAAGTAAACCCCAAAAAATTGGAAATAACACCCAAAAAAATTGAATGAAATAACATCGAAAAATAAATTAAATAAACCCCAAAGCGAAAACGAAACAACCCCCAATGAAATAAACCACATCAGCAACAAAATGAAATTATGCCAAAAATTCATAAAAAGATTTCATGAAGTCAATATGCCCCAACAGCAAAATCGCAAATTTATTGGTATAAATCGTGTGGAGGCCCGCAGGCGTCTTCTTCATAATAAGGATATATGCAACTTCGAATGTGTGCCAGCATTCATAATCCATTTTTTTTGGTGAAAGAACATACAAAGCTCGTTTAATAGTAACTACTTTTGGTTTTGTAAATGGACTAAGTCCAGTGCAGTTATTTTCCCTTATATGATGGAAGCAATTTCAGATCAGCCACCAACGAGCTATCCTTAAACTTTCGAATGGCTTGAAAATCAAACTCATGGAAGACGTTATTATAGTTACAATGTTTTAAAGAAGGCAGTAATTTTCTGTAATGGAGATGTGAGGAAGTATGGAAAAGAATTGTTTAATATTTCCAATATAATTATTTTTGAAACCCAACTACCCAAAAAAAAATTTTCATGAACATACATAAATAATAAACTTAATACATTATACGTAAGAAATGGTAAAATAACAAAATGGTTGCTCATGAATTCAAGATGAAGAAAATATACGTTGTATGTACAAATGCTGCCAGTTTGTTACACATTGTTATTATGTACCTACTGCTTGGCAGAAGTGGAACCAACAACCGTCTGTAGAATAATTTCGTAGTCTGTCACGAAGGTCGCACCATCCAAATCCAGAACGTTTTCATTTATGTATTTGAAAAGATATTGTAATATATTCACAGGCTAAAAGTTTTTTGTAAAAGTCCTATTTTTATATAATTTATTTACAAACACCCCCAAAAACCAATAGCTTTATAAATGAAATAACCCCCGAATACAAAATGAAATATCACTCAAATTACACACGCTATGAAACAAGCCCCGAATTTTAAAAATTTGTTGGGTGTTATTTCATTGGAGATTATTTCATAAATTGAAAGCCCCAAATGAGGAATGAAATAATTTCCAAAAAAAATGAAAAACGGCCCAAAAAAATTGGGAGTTATTTCATATGAAATAACATCCTAAAATGTATGAAAAAAAATTGGAGAATATTTCATTTCTCGTTTGGGCGTTATTTCATTGGAGGGCTTTTCGTGGAGCCAAATTTCCTACGTATGATGGCAGAGTTATTTGCTTAAAAGCGTACTTCAGCTTTTCATCATATGGCAAATTTAGTAGCATAGAATTGTTGCAGTGTTGCCTAATTTGTTTTATTCCTTGCTAGATTTTGTAAGTTATATATTAGTTACTTAGGCAAAATGGTTGATGTGAATTTTTTATTATTACTTGCAAAATTACATGAGAATCTTAAAACTAGTCTAGTGTTGGTTAGTGTAGCGAAGCTAATATAAAGCACGGCAGGGCACTTCACCCAAAAACACATTTGCACCGCAGGGTAACCAAACTCACAATTATTTAGGTAAACTGTAATATAAACCCTGTTGTGACGATATAAATGAATGTGTGTGAAATAAGCCGCGCTTGAGAAAAGTTCGCATTACTTGAATTCGTCTGGCAAGCGTCTAGCGGCAGTTGACAATATCAAGTCTTTGTGTGCCGTTACTCTTGCCGTTTTTGGCAATGATATAAACACACACACGAACCTACACTATTGGTGCCGGACCGCTACATATTACTATCATTATACCCTTCACCTGTGGTGCACAAGGGTATATATAGCTTTGTCATTCCGTTTGTAATTTCTACATTTTTCATTTCCGATCCAATAAAGTATATATTTTCTGAAAGCTTATGAATAGAGGAGTCGATTAAGCCCTGAACGTCTGCCCGTCTGTCCGTGTGTTGGTTGAAATCAACTTTTAGAAGCAACTATATGTTCCTCAAATCTGTATATGGTATCAATCTCTTGGAAATATCCGGGAATGAATCGCTATTGAAATTCAGCACAGTCGCCAGATAACTTTCTGGGATATAAGCGAAACACCACGACCACCTCTTTTTTTCACAATTACAACAACAACATGCATATATACTGGTTAGAGTAAACGTGGCATCGAATCCCAGCTAAGCCAAAAAAAAATTTTTTTATTTTGTATATTATTTATTTTTTATTACATATTTATTTTTAATTTTTTTAAAAAATTTTCTTAAATTTCTTAAAATTTTTCTTTTAAATTTTTTGTTGTTGTTTTTATACGCTTCACAGAGTGAAAAATGGTATATATAGGTTTGTCATTCCGTGTGAAATTTCTACAATTTTCATTTCCGACCCCATAAAGTATATATTTTCTGAAAGCTTTTGAATAGGGGAGTCGATTAAACTCTGTCAGTCTGTCCGTGTGTATGTTGAAATCAACTTTTTGAAGCCCCCCGACATCGCTTGAGGTATTAAAATATCAGAAATATTCGGGAGTAGATCGGTATTGAAAATCAGAAACATTGGTGCATAAACAACTGAGATATGAGCAAAAACCCACGACCACCTCGATTTTGTTTTCACAAAAACAACATTACAACAACAACATACATACATACAAACTAGACTGCTGCATGAAATCTGTGTCTGAAGACGCTCACTTTATTTTTTATGTTTAACTTGTTTGTGTTTATTGCCGACAAGTACCGATGAGTGGACAAGTATGAACAAAAAACACTACCAAAGAAGTATGATCATAAACATGAATACGACCGATTATATGTATTCATAATCATGAACACTAGTAAACGTAGTGAAAATAGTGTTGAACAGTTCAAACAATAATAAAAAATCAGCGTATTCAATCAAAGTTCGAACACATTAAAAAATTTATATAAAATGAAAATAAATGCAGTAGTTTCCGATCAATTTATTTTTTTTAAATACTACCTTAATATTTTTAAATGCATTTTATAAGGTATAAAATAAAAATGCAATACATATTTTAAATTTTAAAAAAACAATGTTTTATTTGTTTCATTTAATATATTCACTATTATTTCACGTATTATTTAAGGTATACCTATGTATTGTTTTAAAATGAAATAAAAAGGCGAAAAACCAGGTACATTCCTCGTAGAATTACTCATTTAATGAAAGGAGCTTACAAATTAAGGACAGCAATATTAAAAAAAAAAATAAAATAACCCTAAAAACTAATAAAATTATTTATAATGACCGTAATTAAAGGTAATTTTTAAGTTCTTTTTTCTAAAAAATAAATAATAAAACCGTTAGTGTACGTAAATTGCACGCCTCGTGTTCCTGAAAACTTTAACAGAACAGAATTCATTCCTAATAAAAAGAAAATAAACACAATTACCGTATGGAAACGCAATACAACATGAGTATTCGAACTGGTTGTTTCTGTTCGAACAATGCCTTCTGTTCATGGACATCGAACAGAATTCATTGAACACCGAACAGTATTCACTGTGAATACAACATAAACAAACGTTTGATTACTAATGTTAAACTCGATCAAACATGTACTCAGTTAGGTAGTTTGTGTTCGATGTTAACTGTTTATTCATTGACACATAAACATGATCACTGTCTAAGGCTGTTCATGCAGCAGTTTAATACAAACGTGTATACTGGTTAGAGAAAACGTGGTATCGAATCCCAGCTGAGCCAAAAAAAAAATTTTTTTTAATTTTATTTTTTATTTTTTATTAAATATATTATTATATTTTTATTATTATTTTTTTTAAATCATGAATGGTGATACCAACAATTGTTATTGCATGACTACACGTTGTGAAGGGTATATAAGATTTGGGAAGGCCGAATATAGCCTTCAGTGTGACTGACAACTAATTTTTAAGTACTAACACTAGTTATTTAATTATAATAATAATTTTAGAATAAGTACTAACCAACACTAGACTAGTTTTAAGATTCTCATAAGTAGTATATAAGGAAATAATTTTAAGAACGAAAAACAATTATAATTTAACTTCACTTAGTTGAGCTTCCTAGAGGAGCTCCTAAAATTGAATATTAAATAAAACACAGTGGAGTTCCTAGAAGAGCTCACTGAAAATTAAACCTATAATCTAATTTTTTAATAAATTAATATCCCAAATCTACATAAATAAAAACATAAGTAAATAGCATCTGAAAAAAAAAGTGCTCCAAGAGACATCCTCAAAACTGAGTGTTATTTAAATAAAGAGCACCAGCGAAAATTTATTCTGACGGACAGCCAAGTTTCCGTCAGCTACGAGGAAGAAGACTATCTAGCCAAGAGATTGGTATGACCAAGGCAAAAGAAGGCCTTCGACCGATCACAATCCAAGAATATAAGAAAAGGATTGAGCGAAGAAAAAGGAGGAAGATTACAAAATACCTGTAGTAAAGAAGCCAAAAAGAAGAGGAGGACATCTGGTCCGCCTAAAGAAAGAGAAAGCCCTATTAATGCGTGAAGTCAACAAGGAACCACCACCCAGATGGGAAGACGCCACAAGAATGTGGTACAGAATGGAAGTATTGGATAAACAAATTAGAAACATTATAAATTCAAGGAAGTGCATCTAAGTGCACTCTTAGGTCAGTAGGCGTTAACCGCCGCTGACAAATATTTTTTTTACTATATGTATATTATTTTAAGAAAATTTTAAATAAAATAAGAAAAAATAACATTATAAATAATATACTTTTGTTAATTTCAAAGGTTTCTTATATTTTTTTAAAAACATGATGAGAAATAGGAAAAATGATAAAAATAAAATAGTTTGGACAAATGAGGAACTTAAGGTAGAAAAAATAGATATAGAGAAACAATTAGAATTCTTAAGGGAATTTTGGGAAGTATTAGGCATTAGAGAATATTAAGAATATTAAAAATGTGCAAATCAAAATTAGATAAGGCGAATGCAAATGTAATAAATGAAATAGATATTAGACAGGAAAATAATTTAGGAGTAATAGAAATATGTTTAGTAGTAATAACAATGATATTAGGAATAAAATTTATTTTTTGTGTATATAAATTACACAATAAGAATTTAAAAAGAAAATATAATAATGATAGTAATAATGGAATTTAGGTTACATGGATTGACAATGAATTTTATTAAAAGTTAGGAGAATAAAAGAAGAATTCGATAAATCGTACAAGTGCCTAAACAATGATAGGAACACTTCGATAGAAGCAATAAGTAAACACATAAATATTTTGAAAGG
Source organism: Phyto melanocephala (assembly GCA_941918925.1). Taxonomy (NCBI): domain Eukaryota; kingdom Metazoa; phylum Arthropoda; class Insecta; order Diptera; family Rhinophoridae; genus Phyto; species Phyto melanocephala. The sequence goes on from OW799233.1 coordinate 68,657,589, forward strand.
AAAACTTGAGAAAATTAGGGTAATACTTAACGTATACATACTCGGCTAACAAGTAGCCATAAGGTATTCGCAGAGGCATTTTATTTGAATGTTAGAGAATTGCTGCTAACTGTTATATCAAGGAAAGGTATACAGATAGAAAAGATTCAGAAAATGATGATACAACAATCCCCGAAATTTCAACAATAATTATAGAAATAATAACAACAACAATAGCAACAGAGATGGACAAAGATATAATCGCAGAGACAGGAACTATGTCAGAGCGACCGAGTCAAATGGAAATTACTCGGAAAACTAAGATCTACCCCTAAGATAAAACAAAAAGATAATAGAGTATACAGCCTTAACCTTAACCTATGTTTTTTCATCAATATCAAGATAAATGGAACCAATGCATTCGTAAATTTACTCGTAGATACAGGAGCTGACATATCTATATATATAAAAGTGAAACTCTGTGTGTGTGTGTGTTAGCTATAGACTCCGAAACTACAAAACCGATCGGGCTCAAACATTGGTAAGTTGTTGTACACATACCAGGGAGTGTTTATGGGTAAAAAAAAGTGGGCGGAGCCACGCCCATAAAAAATTAAATATCAGTTTTAGCTACTTGCACTTGACCGATTTTTCTGAAACTTTGCACACATATCGAGCTGTCATGACTAAATAATTTCGTGATAAGAAAAGTGGGCGGGGCCACGCCACTAAAAAAATTTTAATTTTGAGGTACTTGCACTGGACCGATTTTTCTGAAACTTTGCACACATATTGAGCTGTCATGGGTTTATAATTTCGTGATTGAAAAAGTGGGCGGAGCCACGCCCATAAAAAATTAGTTATCAGTTTTAGCTACTTGCACTGGACCGAATTTTCTGAAACTTTGCAAACATACTGAGCTGTCATGATTTTACACTTTCGTCGTTAGAGAAGTGGGCAGTGCCACGCCCATTGAAAATAGGTATCATTTTGAGGTACTTGCACTGGACCGATTTTTCTGAAACTTTGCACACATATTGAGTTGTCATGACTTTACAGTTTCGTATTTAGAAAAGTGGGCAGTGCCACGCCCATAAAACAAGGTATCATTTTGAGGTGCTTACACTGGACCGATTTTTCTGAAACTTTGCACACTTATTGAGCTCTCATGACTATACAGTTTCGTAATTAGAAAAGTGGGCAGTGCCACGCTCATAAAGAAAAAGTTATAGTTTTTAGCCTTGCACTTGATATTCGATTAAAATTTAGAATGCGATTAAAATTCATGAAGGGGCGTAGCAACGCGCGCCGGGATTGGCTAGTCACTAATAAAATCAAGATATTTCAATCGGAATCAAATCAATACTCGCAGATACACAACGGTGAGTGGAATAGGACAGGGAAAAATAAGATCCTTAGGAAATATATTTTTTGACTTGAGATTCGATAAATTTTTAGTACCACATGATTTCCAAGTAGTACGGGATGATTTCCCAATACCTTGTGATGGTATCATTGGAATGGATTTCATGAAGAAATATAATTGTATATTACGTTTTGATGAAGATTGCGATTACCTAATCCTACGTCCATTTAATATACCACAACCAATAGAAATACCAGTGACAACTGGGAACGATAATGTCATTTTACCACCAAGATCGGAAGTTGTTCGTGAAATAAAATTAAGTAATTCGGAGAAGGAAATATTAATTCCAAATCAAGAGATTGAACCAGGTGCTTATATTGCAAGCACATTAGTAAAATCAGATAAGGCATTTATACGTATTTTGAATACTAACAATGAGAGTTTTATCCTGACCTATGGTCCGATGAAGACGTTCATTTCGGACATGGGTACAGAATACAAGAGATCCATACTAACTGAACTATGCAACTTGCTGAAAATTGAAAAAATTACTTCAACAGCACATCATCACCAAACACTAGGGACGATAGAACGAAGTCACCGAACATTTAATGAATACGTACGATCGTACGTATCGGTTGACAAAACCGATTGGGATGAATGGCGGAAATACTTTACATATTGTTTTAACACCACACCATCGACAGTTCACAATTACTGTCCTTACGAACTAATTTTTTCAAGAACTCCCAACAAATTTAAGCAATTCAGTGAGATAGATGGAATTACACCACTATATAATGTAGATAGTTATGCCAAAGAGGCAAAATATAGATTAGAAATAGCACATAAGAGAGCGCAATTACTATTAAATAGGAACAAGGAAAAACAGAAAGCTAATTATTTAAGATTTTACTTAGGAATGAATCAGGTCATAAAATAGAACAAAAATATAAGGGACCTTATGAAATAGTAAACGAAGAAACAATGTAACAATAGAAGATAAGCAAAATAAACAAAGAATAGTACATAAGAATAGGCTTAAGATTTATCATAATTAATAAAGTTGTGATGCCCATACAATATATATATATATATATATATATATATATATATATATATATATATATATATAAAGAGATTCAGTTAAATTAAAAACTTTGATGAATATGTATTGGGGTCAATTTTTAAAAACTGGCGATAAATATTGTACTTGTCATGTACAGTGGAAAACTTTTCAAATAATAAATACAATAGTTTTGGATATGATGATGCAGGTGTTTCTAACCGCAGAAGGAGGGACTAGAACGCAAATTTTTTCTCTTAATAGAGGACAACAAATGCCAACAAATATTCCAATATTTCAATTTAGTCACAATCAACATATAAAAATTGAGGTTATTGGTGGTATGATATCACTAGTTGGAACAGTCTATGAGGGTGGTTTTAAAGATATAAATGTATACTCATACAAACCATCATGTGTTTATAGTGAAATAGATGAACATGTTTTTAGTGATCCAACTAAATCTTATAATGGTAAGACTGGTATCCGCTTATTGAATAAAAATCAGCAAAAACCTCCCCTCCCCCAAAAACCTCCTCTCCCTCAAAAAATGGTTAATAATAGTAAAGTTAAGAAAGCAGCTGGTGGTGCTAGCGATGATGATGATGACTCATTTCAATATGAAGATTATTTAATTAGTATATAAATATGAGAAACAATTCTTATCATCTCATTCAAAAATATATCGCTAACTTAAGAACATATCTATTAAAAAGAAAAACTAAAATGAAAAATATTTTTATCACATTGTTTTCATATATCTATATCATACAAGTGTTTTCAGCTTCATTACCTATTGATTTGAGTGAAAATGAACTTAAAAATACAGAATTTGCAATAAAATTACCAAATAATGATACTGTGAGCATACAACTAAATTTCAAACTTTTAAAGTTTAATAATGATTTAAATAAAAACAACGAGTCAACAGCAAAAACAGAATATAAATCAAACGAAGAACAAGAAGACTCTCCACCACCTATAAATCAATCTTTTACTGTTGAAGAAGCTATTGAAACATTTAGGCAAGATTTAGTAAAAAAAGAAAAAAATATTGCGGGAATAATTGAAAGTTTGGCTCCATTTTATAGACATTTTCAACTTCAATACAAAGATAATATAAAATTGAGAATCCGTTGTAAATATTTATGACAGCAATTACTTGAAACGTCGATTAAATATTTCATGTTTCGAATACCGTCAAGTTGAATACGAGAGAATTTTAAGTAATGGTGAAATTGAGACGGTTTCTGAGGATGATACTACATACCGATCCGATATTACATTAATCAACATTCAAGACTATACACATGATTTGGATATGGAAATATTATAAATTAACTAATATGATTAAATACATTTACTACTACTTAATATAAACTTTGTTGTTGATGTGTTAAGAAGTTTTATTTAACATAAACAAAAAAAATTAAAATAAGAAAAATAATGAATAAATGGTTTTATTCGAAAATTTTACATGACTTCTTGAATGAAGAAAGGTTTTTGTGGTATGAACATGAGATTATTTTGAAGAAATAAAAAACTCAATTCGATGAATATGCATTTTATAAGAAAAGTAAATCAAAATTTGGATATCATTACACCAATTGTGTGCGGTTCAACAATGACACAACTTGTGGACCTGATACCTGTAAATGTTCCCTTATCGATAAAAGTTGGGGACAAGCATTATGTATAATGAATTTTTATAATAATTTAAAAACATAGACTTTATAAACAGTTCTACAGTCGTCGTCGTTGTGACTTGATTAGTATTACACAATGTCTGAGGAGAGAATATTAGTTGTAGATGTACAAGGGTTTTATCTCAACAATAAATTCATTGAAAAAGAACTGAGTATTTCAATTAACGATATACAAGTACAAACATTTATTATTAAACCACCTTTTCCATATTCATTGTTGACAACAAAAGAAAAAGATTCAATTAATTGGCTTTATAATCATCATCATGGATTAAAATGGAAAGACGGCGATGCAACCTTAACAAATATTATGGAATATTATATTGCGCATGTTAAAGATAAAAATTTTATTTATTATGCTAAAGGATTAGAAAAAATTAAGTGGATTCAAAATATTTTTAAGGATAATATTAATTTTTATAACCTAGATGATCTAAATTGTCCAAATTTAAAAACATTATATCAAAATGATAAATCTGTAAATGTTTGTTGTTATCATAGAAAATATTGCATATGTGCTCAAAAAAATGTAATACTCTTAAGAAAGTTTATTAAATCAAATATTAATAAAGAAAACATAAAATTATAAAAGACATTTTTTTTTTTTTGATTTATTATTTAACACTTAAATCAGATAAAATAATCATCAAACATCAGTTCATTCTGAATACTTGAAATGTCAATAACAATATCTTTAATCGGAAACACTTCAACTCTGGTTAGAGAATATTTTCCTCCAATTGAACTCCCTACAAAATATGTTTGTGGACTTATTGATTTTGTAACATTCAATTCCATACCCAATGTAGATGTTCGCAACAATTTGTTTCATATAGGAAATCATATTATTACTATTCCGGTTGGTTCATATGAACTTGAGGATATTGCTTTTTTCTTAAACTCAAGCTTAAAAGATATTGATGAATCAATTTATCTAAAAATTGAAGCTAACAATAACACACTTAAAACTGAAATAACCTCATCAATGGATATAGATTTTTCACAACCAAACAGTATAGGAAAGTTGCTCGGATTTAGCAAAAGAAAATTAGAAGTAAATTCAACTGAATATTATAACACTAATCAAAATCTTCAAAATTATAAATCTTTGGAAGTGATTATTTTAGATATTAATCAATTGAATACTACAAGGTTATTTGAATCTGACTTACCTACATATATTACGAATGTTAATACAATACGCATTGAAAGCAACTTAACAACCGGATCATTTATTAATAATACTTCGAATCATGTTATTCATGAATTTCCTCTTGATGTTCCTCCAGGATATAAAATAAGCGAAAAACCTCGAAATGTTATTTATTTACCCGTCAACTGTCAGCAAATAAACAACATAACGATTAGAATCTTAAATCAAGACGGTGAACTTATAAATTTTAGAGGAGAAAAAATCACTCTTAGACTCCACTTCAAACCAGAATAATGATCATTTACAATAAAAACGTAATGCAAAGAGGATTTCCATTCAATCCCTCATCAACTCACATTCGAGAAAGTATAAAAAATAAAAACCCGTTAACATCATATAATACAGGATACTTAAAATCATTAGGATTTAATCTTCAACCATGAATGAAATACTAAATGTCCTTCAAAAACCTATATATGATGAGAGTATTGTAAAAAGAGAATATCATAGTTACTCTCCATATCTAAAATTATTCAACAGCAATGATGAAATTCGTATACCAATTCAAAATCAGGATCTCTTTGTCTTACCAAGTGAGAGTATGATTTACATTCATGGTTTTATAGTAAAGACGGAAGCAAACAAAGAGGTTCCAACTATAGATGTGAAATTTAAAAACAACTTTATTTCATATTTGTTTGATGAAATTCGTTATGAAATTAATGGTTTTGAAGTTGATCGTACACGCAAACTTGGAATTTCATCCACCATGAAAAATTTTGTATCATTGAATAAGGCTGAAAGTGCTACACTAAAAAACGCTGGTTGGTGTCTTAACGAAACTTTCGTTTTAGAAAAAAGTCATTTTAGCTGTTGTATACCTCTGAAAATGTTGATGGGGTTTGCTGAAGATTATAACAAAATACTATTAAATTCGAAACATGAGCTCATTCTTCAACGTTCTACATCCGATGAGAGATCATATTATTCTACAAATACAACTGATCATTTGAAATTAACAATTCTGGATATAACATGGAAAATGCCGCATATTTAACTATCGGACTTTGCAAAATTGGAAATGTTTAAGATAATCAACAGCAAAAATTCTATACCAATTGCATTTCGTAGTTGGGATTGTCATGTAAATCCTGCACTACCAACGAATACAAAGGTTTTATGGAATGTGAAGCTTTCTCCACAAAACGAAAGACCACGATTTCTTATAATTGGTTTACAAAAAGAGAAAAGTAAAGAACAAGGAAATATATTTGACCATTGTAATATCTCTAATTTAAAAGTATATCTAAACTCAGAGTCATATCCATATGACGATTTAAATAATCGTTTTGAAAATGGTCAGTATTCTGTACTATATAATATGTATGCAAAATTTCAACAAATCTTTTACATGCGAGAACCTGAACCATTGCTGGATGTTAATGATTACAAGTCTTACCCACCGCTTATTGTTGTTGATGTTTCACATCAAAATGAGACTGTTAAAATTGGACCTATTGATGTACGAATTGAATTTGATACTGAAGCAAACAAACCAATTCCAGAAAAAACATCAGCATACTGTTTAGTTATTCATGATCGCTTAATCGAATACTCACCTCTAACAAGCGAAATTAGAAAAATTATTTAATTATAATATTTCTTTTAAAATTTTTAATAAATGAAAAAAAACAGGTCAGAACACTATATTCGGCTGTGCCGAATCTTTTATACCCACCACCAATTTTGTGCACATTTAAAGGACAATAATTATTATTTTGTTAATCGCTTGGAATAATCTCTTTATAATAAAATATACATCACTTTCTTTGTAGAGGGTGGTTAAATTTTAAATTTAAAACAGAGGCCGAATTACGGCACTCGAACGTGATCGAAATTTGAAAACTCTTATTAGAATCTCTATACCTAAAGCACAGCGTACTCGGTCGTTCGAGTAAAATTTCGATCGATATCGAATGCCGTAATTCGGCCCCATGTCTGTATAAAATGTTGGAACATCTATGAATGCCTTTTTAATTCATTATATGAGAAGCATTGCTGTTTATCGCGATAGTGTGGCAAAAAAACAGTCAACTTCGACTCATCATCGTGCTAAACAATTGAGCATCAACAATGTTATTGAAAATTTGGACTATCGGATCGAGGTGTGCCGTTGAGGTCGCGGGGGCCATTTGGCCGATATTTTGTTCCATACATAATTGAACTATGCAAATATTATCATTACAAAAAGAAATGATAATAATTTCCTAAATAATTTGTATATTACTCAAAATCAACATCGGCCCTTAAAATTTCACCACCCTTTACAACTTTGATATGCTGGTAAAATGTTTTCGTAAATTAAGTGTTTCAGTGAAAGTGGGCGTTAAAGTAAGCGTGTGAATAAAATTTCTATTAATAAATACAACTTAGATATTTCAATATAGTCCTTAATTCTTTCAAAATATTTATTCATTGAGAAATTTTCTTAATTTTGAGATAAAGTATTATATAGGATGTGGGCGTAAGAGTGGGCGTGTCACCTTAATTTTCTGGCATAACAATAACATTGACTAGAAGGATTTCCGTAGCAAATTTTATCATCATACCTCTAATTTTGTCGGTTTTATAAATTTAAATTTCATTAAAAGTAGATAACGTGAAAAGTGGCCGTTATAGTAGGTATGTCGAAGTTATTTATGCTAATAAATACAACTTAGACATTTCAATAAAGTCCTCTATTATTCGATTTATAGATAAATTATAAGAATTTGAGAGAAAACGTTGTATGGGAGGTGCGCGTGTCACATTTATTCTCCGTCAGAAGAAAGCCTTTGACCAAGAAGCAATTCCTGCAAATTTTCAGAATCGTAGATCTAATTTGGTCACTCTTATAAGGCTTAGAATTTTGAACCTACTGAAAAATACACTGCGCGGTATTAATTTTAATACATTTTTATCTCTAACTCCCTTCCTAATGCATGCATTTAGGCAATTTTTGGGTAGATATATTGTTTTTGCTCAAGTAGTTTATATTTGGAGTTTCATGACTCTACGTTGATGCTGGTGGACACAACTTCATTTTATTCGATGTTGGAAGGACACGGTTCTTTCGACCTCCTCTTGCATTACGAGCTATAACTTTCTTCCTTATATTCCGATTTAGCCAATTTTCTATTCCAAACAAACCTTGTGTAAGACATATTCTAGCAAAATTTGAGCCCACTAGCTTTTTCGATGGGACCTCTATCGTGCTTTTAACAGACGGACAGACGGACGGACATAGCTAGATCGTCATCAAATAAAACCCCGATTAAGAATATATACATACCATTTTTTGTTGGCGGGTATAAAAACTAAAATACTTTAAAAAAAAAACACATTACAAAAAAATTTGTTTAGCTCTTTTACTAAAATTTTGCAAAAAATATTTGACCTTGTGTCGCAAAAAGGTCTGGTGATCACGGTCGGATCGTTCCGGGTATACAATGGAGTATAGAGGTATAAAGGAGAGTTTTATCTACTAAATGGTGCTAATTTCTTTTTGTTATCTTATGTTCGCCTGAAGTTATGCTCTATTAAAAATGGGAATTTAGGAAAATTTTGACCTAAGTAAAAAAAAATTATCTGTAAATATTATAAACAATTTATTTTCATGTACTAATGGCTAACAAATTTTAAAATTATACAAAACTTATTTCGTTTGAAAATCTTTTAAAAGTAAAATGTTATAGAACTTTAAAAATCAAAATCTTACTAATAAATTTCCCGTTTTAGCAAAATGCTGTGCATGTCTATTTTGAATCACCCTGTGGCCCTTAAAATTTAACCACCCTTTACAAAAGAATAGATAGATAAAAATATAATTTAACTAAAAAATTTATACTAAATATTCAAATACATATTTTAAATCTACTGATGCACATTTTTTTTTAATATTTTTAAATCTTAAACCTCATAAGACTGTGTGTACAACTATATGAAAAGTTTGGCACAAATCATTACTCTAGTTAATTTTTGTCAACAAACTTCGGTCATTTTCGTTTTCACAAACCTATTTAAAATTCCTTTGTAGTTTGTGCAAAATATTAAAGTGGATGTTGTCAAAAATGTTACTAGAGTCATCTAGTGTTCTACATGATGTTTAGCAAAGACATCATCCTCAGTGTTTGCAAAATGTAGTGGCGCCTTCAACAGATGTTGCCATCTGCAATGAATAAATGCTAATATATATGACTAATATATTTTTATAAAAATTTAAAAAAAAGTGGGCGTGGCACATTTATTTTCCGGTATAACAAAGACTTTGACCAAAAAGCCATGTTTGCAAAATTTCAGAATCGTACATATAGTTTTGTCAGTTTTATTACGTTTTAAACTTAAAATATACACTGCGCGGTATAAATTTTCGTACATTTTTATCTATAACTCCTTTTCTAATTTATAGATTTAAGAAATTTTTGGGGAGAAATATTCCTTTGACTCGAGAAATATACATTCGAAGTTTCATGACGATACGTTAATGCGTTTGGACACAATTCCATTTTATTCGATGTTTGACGGACACGGTTTTTTCGACCTACTCTTGCTTTACGAGCTATAACTCTCTTCCTAATATTCCGATTTAGCCCATTTTCAATACCAAACAAACCTTGTCTATAAGAAAGATTCTGGCTTTTTCGGTAAGACCTCTATCGTGCTTTCAACAGACGGACAGACGGACGGACATAGCTAGATCGTCATAAAATCAAACCCTGTTTCAGAATATATATACTTTATGGGGTCTAAAATGGATATTTCGATGTGTTACAAACGGAATGACAAAATGAATATACCCCCACCATTTTTTTGGTGGCGGGTATAAAAAAAAATAATAAAAAAATAAAATGTTTGTATATATAAATAAAACAAGATCTTTTTAAATCTTAATCGATGTATTTTATTAAAACATTTATAGTTTCTTTTTAGTTTAGCTTCGAAAACAAAAATTTTAAACATAAATGACCACAATTTATTGTATTAAAATTTTCATATCTATCATAATTATAACTAATGTTTTTTCCTAAATATTTTATTAATTGTTTTGGTGGCTGCAAATTACCAAAGCTATCAAAATATTCGATTTGATTGTTGTTTTTCCAGTATGCTACCCAATGTGTGCCAGGTCCCTTTGAAGTATCCAGATTGATTATTCCACATTCTTTTTTAAATGGTGTGCTTGAAAGAGTGTTACACATAAACACACCTCTAAAATTTGGAATATGTTTGGCATATTTTCTCAAGTCTACATCAGAAAGAGCTCTTTTAGGTAGCTTCATTAAAAATTTTGTTGATAAGGTTTTAAATATAATCGAAATCCTTTTTTATATGGTTTTAAGAACATGCCTTTTCCCATCGCAATGACTTCCATTGTACTATTATGTCGTTTTGCTTCAGCCAATTGTTCCTTTCCATTTTTGACTGCATTGATTGCTTTTGTAATGCCAGATACACCACCAGCTAAACCACCAAGTGCGCCCAGTGCAGCGAATATAGGTGCAAGTGGAAGAAAACCTCCAGATTTAGGTAAAGGTATTATTCGAGGTGTTTTTATTAATGATTTTTTTTTCCCTTGAAAATATTGTTTACTACTTTTCGTGAAATCTTTATAGCATCTTTCAAGTTTTCAGTTTTTTTTATATTCTTTCTTGCACTTTTCAATGCATGTCTAAATAGTTGATGTTTATTTACTGAAGACAATCTTTTAGTTTTACTAATAACGTTACCCATTCCGAATTTTGTTTTTTCTTTCATTGCAGTAGTAACAAACCAAGCGTTTGATTTTTCACCGAAACTACTATCGCTAGCATTAACCCTTTGCCAAGCCTTTTCAGTTAAGATTCTATCAGCAATATGTCTTTTCTCTAAATCTTTATTGTTTGAGTATGCTATATCGTGCTCTCTGCAAGCAGTATCCAATGGATTGATTCCTTGATCACCTCTTTCTAAACATTTCTTTAATTTTGTTCCAGGTCCACAAAATTGATAACCGGGTAAATGAAGTTCAATAGGAAGTTTATTAATTATTTTATTCAGAAAAGTATAGATGACGACTGAATATCTTTTTATAAATGATTGTCATATCTATTGATACTTTACCGATTAAAGATTAAAATCAAATTGATTGAAAACAAATAAAAGAGACTGGTTTATATATTATGTTATCATTAGATTTCAGAATGCGTTTTTTTAAACAACATAAAAGGATTAATGTAAAGAATATCGAATCAAAGTTAGATTCATCAAATAAAATTCGTCATAGTGCATTACTACCGAATTCTATTCGAGCTCTTATTGTGGGTCCATCAAATTGTGGAAAAACAAATGTGATGATCAGTCTTATTGAAAGTCCTCATGGATTGAAATTTAAAAATATTTACTTATATTCAAAGTCAACACAACAACCGAAATATAAGTACTTAGAAAATCTAATTAAACCTATCAAGGAGATAAATTTTTCATCATTTTCCAATAATGATGATGTTCTATCCCCAGACGAAGTTAAACCAAATGCAGTATTTATATTCGACGATATAGCTTGTGAGAAACAAAATCATGTATGTTCTTACTTCTGTATGGGTCGTCATATTTTATTTATGTCAAACTTATACACGTATACCAAAACACTTGATTCGCGATAATGCAAATATGATTATAATTTTTAAACAGGATGTAATGAATATTAAGCATATTTACAATGATCATGTTGGTTCTGATATGACTTTAAAAACATTTCATAAGTTATGTGCCGAGTGTTGGAAAGAAAAATATGGTTTTCTAGTTATTAACAAAGATGATCCTATGAATAACGGTCGATATAGAAAAGGTTTCGATATATTTATAAATCTATATATTTATAAATCAGTACAAGATTAATTATTAAACTAATAGCTTCTCAACTATTAAACCGCTAACTGCTAAACTGTTCTGTTTTGGATCTGTTTCTAATTCAATCTATAAATATGAATACAAATCTAGTTAATAATCTTATTAAAACTCGAAATATTTTAAAAAAGAAATATAAGAATATTTTGCTTGGAGAAATTGAAAATGATGAATTGTTGGAAAAGACATTTAAACCAATATCAAAAACATTAAAAGAATTAGTTCAATCAACTAATCTATATATATAAAAGTGAAACTCTGTGTGTGTGTGTGTGTGTGTGTGTGTGTGTGTGTTAGCTATAGACTCCGAAACTGTAAAACCGATCGGACTCAAACTTTGGCAAGTTGTTGTACACATACCAGGGAGTGTTTATGGGTGAAAAAAAGTGGGCGGAGCCACGCCCATAAAAAATTAGCTATCAGTTTTAGCTACTTGCACTTGACCGATTTTTCTGAAACTTTGCACACACATCGAGCTGTCATGACTAAATAATTTCGTGATAAAGAAAGTGGGCGGGGCCACGCCCCTAAAAAAGTTTTAATTTTGAGGTACTTGCACTAGACCGATTTTTCTGAAACTTTGCACACATATTGAGCTGACATGGCTTTATAATTTCGTGATTGAAAAAGTGGGCGGGGCCGCGCCCATAAAAAATTAGTTATCAGTTTTAGCTACTTGCACTGGACCGAATTTTCTGAAACTTTGCAAACATACTGAGCTGTCATGACTTTACACTTTCGTCATTATAAATGTAGGCAGTGCCACGCCCATTAAAAAAAAGGTATCATTTTGTGGTACTTGCACTGGACCGATTTTTCTGAAATTTTGCACACATATTGAGTTGTCATGACTATACAGTTTCGTATTTAGAAAAGTGGGCAGTGCCACGCCCATAAAAAAAGGTATCATTTTGAGGTACTTACACTGGACCTATTTTTCTGAAACTTTGCACACTTATTGAGCTGTCATGACTATACAGTTTCGTAATTAGAAAAGTGGGCAGTGCCACGCTCATATAGAAAGTTATAGTTTTTAGCCTTGCACTTGATATTCGATTACAATTTAGAATGCGATTAAAATTCATTAAGGGGCGTAGCAGCGCGCGCCGGGATTGGCTAGTAATCTATATATATAAAAGTCTAACTCTGTGTGTGTGTGTGTGTTAGCTATAGACTCTGAAACTGTAAAACCGATCGGGCTCAAACTTTGGTAAGTTGTTGTACACATACCGGGGAGTGTTTATGGATGAAAAAAGTGGGCGGGGCCACGCCCATAAAAAATTAGTTATCAGTTTTAGCTACTTGCACTTGACCGCTTTTTCTGAAACTTTGAACACATATCGAGCTGTCATGACTAAATAATTTCGTGATAAGAAAAGTGGGCGGGGCCACGCCCCTAAAAAAGTTTTAACTTTGAGGTACTTGCACTGGACCGATTTTTCTGAAACTTTGCGCACATATTAAGCTGTCGTGACTTTATAACTTCGTGATTAAAAAAGTGGGCGGGGCCACGCCCATAAAAAAAGGCTATAATTTTGAGGTACTTGCATCAGACCGATTTTTCTGAAACTTTGCACACATATTGAGCTGTCATGACTAAATAATTTCAAGATAAGAAAAGTTGGCAGTGCCACGCCCATAAAAAAAGGTATCATTTTGAGGTACTTGCACTGGACCGATTATTCTGAAACTTTGCACACATATTGAGCTATTATGACTTTACAATTTCGTGATTAGAAAAGTGGGCAAGGCCACGCCCATAAAAACCATTTTAATTTTGGGATACTTGCACTGGTCCGATTCTTCTGAAACTTTGCACACATATTGAGCTGTTATGACTTTACAATTTCGTGACTAGAAAAGTGGGAAATGCCACGCCCATAAAAAAATTATAATTTTTAGGTTTTTGCACTTGATATTCAATTAAAATTCAGAATGCATTTCGATTCATTAAGGGGCGTAGCAACGCACGCCGGGTTTGGCTAGTAACATTATAAAACATGAAAAATATACGGATAACTTTTTTAAACATGATCTTGAGAATAATAAAGTTGCCTTCAGTACACCATATAAAAAGAGTAAGCTTGATAATAACACGTTTTCTCCAAACTTTAATAACAAGAAAATCGAGAAAAGTTCAAACACGTTTCAATCATTTGATGATGAAAATGCTCATGATGACCATGATGATGATGATAATAATGATAATGTTGATAATGAGGATGATAACAATGATGATGATAACACCATTGCAATACATCCCAATCAAAGTATTCAATATAATTTATCAAAAGTTAACTTAAATATATATGATAAAACCTATGGTCCTCATAAGGATAAAAATCAAATATGGAGACTGGGTAATGAACCCATCGCTTTCAATTCAACCAATATTACTGTAGGTAATTTAAAATGGCCCTTCACATCAGGCTTATATGAATTGTTAGTTTATAAGAACCCAATCAGTTATAATAAAACAGATTTAAATAATTATAAACAAATATTGGAGATGACTAATGTCCATAAACGAAATAACAGTATTAATGGACAAATTAAAGGAAATCGTTCAATTAAATATACAACGATTATAAAACCCTATTTAAACAACAGAAAATTCATAAGGGAAAAGGTTTAATGAAATTGAATAGAAAAAAGCATAATTATGTTTATTGGGATGATCCTAATGAATTGGTTGATAGATTGCGTCTTTTGATTTCATCAACAACAGCTGGTCACTCAAATCATAATAATGAAATTGTATCAATTATTGAGAAATTGAGAGAAGCAAAAATTATTATATAGTCTTAAAAATGTTTAACAATTCATATTCATAAAATGCCTATCGATAAGTTTGGACATTATATTGAAAAATCTGTAAGATACCAAAATCAACATTTCATGATTCATTTGGATAGTGATCGTAATTTCAACTTTAACTTGCGGAGAATAAAAAATATTGCTAGTCCTGTATTGGAAAACGATGCTGTAAACAAAATTTACATGAAAAGTTATTTAAGTGAAATAAAGAAACAACTGGATACAATGTATATGGAGAATTAGGGATTAAGGAAATGGAGGATCGTTTTAACGAAATAATACGACAACAAAACGTGTTGGCTACAGAAAAATTTGATAATGTAGAAACACGTTTAAGTAAATTAATACATGATCAAAGTATAATACTAAATAATCTCAATCAATCACTAAAGGAAATAAGATCATTATTTAATTACAAAATTGATTCAGTGGAGAACGTCTAAATGAAAAAATGAAGCTCATTACAAACCGTTTAAACATAGATAAATAAATCGTTTTTGATTTAAATTCAAAATCAGCAGCATTTAAATTGATGTAATCTAAGATAGATGTTAGAAATGGAGCGACAAGAAGTGGTTCAGGAGCTTCATAAGCAAGCACGTAGAAATTTCATTCGACGTCGAGTGGTGATCAAGGGAATTGATGATCTTTGGCAAGCAGATCTTGTTGAAATGGGTGTTTACTCAAAATATAACAAAGGCTATAGATTTATTTTAACAGTTATAGATACATTTTTAAAGTTTGCTTGGGCTGTACCCGTAAAATCTAAAAGTAGTGAAGATATAACCAATGCTATGCAATCTATTTTTTCGCTAAAGAGAATTCCAAAAAACTTGCAAACAGATAATGGTAAAGAGTTCTATAATAAAATATTTCAAAACTTGATGATAAAACATAATATCAAGCACTATTCTTCATATAGTATCATGAAAGCGTCTATTGTAGAACGATTTAATAGAACTCTAAAAGGAATGTTGTGGAAAAATTTTAGTCTACGAGGAAATTATCAATGGATACATTTATGCAAGGATTTAATTAATCAATATAATAATAAAAAGCATAGAACAAT